>CM035844.1:274428118-274978118 GCA_020510985.1 Pholidichthys leucotaenia | reverse complement strand
ACTGCTGTCAGAAATACAACCTAAAGAATTGGAAAAAGCAATTATGAAACTTAAAGCTAACAAATCCCCAGGAGCAGATACAGCAGAGTGGTACAAAACCTTTAAACAGCAACTATCTCCTCTCTTCCTGAAAACATTTAATTATGTCCTCCACACAGGGGAAATCCCCCCCTCCTGGAGAGAAGGGGTCATTGCAGTTATACCTAAACCTGAAAAGGATAAACTAGAGTGCTCCAACTACAGACCAATCAGTGTATTAAATCAGGACTATAAGCTTTTTACCATTATCCTTGCCAAAAGGTTAGAAAATATACTGACAGACCTAATTCATTTAGACCAAACAGGTTTTATAAGACAAAGACAGACACAAGACAACATTTGACGCACTTTACACATAATTCATCATATAAAAAAATATAACTTAAATGCAGTCATATTGGGATTAGATGCTGAAAAAGCATTCAATTCGGTTGATTGGTCTTTTCTATATAGAATCTTATCCAGTTTCAATTTTCATAACAACTTCATTAGAACTATCCAGGTATTATATAAAAAACCAACAGCTAAAATAAGGATTAACGGTAATTTATCATCATCTTTTGAACTGGAAAGAGGATGTCGTCAGGGCTGCCCCCTGTCTCCACTGCTCTTTGCAATCTTCATAGAACCTCTGAGCCAATGGATAAGACAAAATCAAAAAATTCAAGGTATTACACTTGGTCAGAAGGAACATAAAATAGCACTCTTTGCTGATGACATTTTAATATACCTAGGGCAGCCGGGCACTTCTTTACCAGAACTAACCTCAGTTTTTTCAGACAATGGAGATTTATCGGGGTACAAATTAAACATGCATAAAACCCAAATTTTAACATTCAACTATGACCCAAATCATTATTCACTAAGCAAACTCAAAACTAACTGGGAGTCGGAATCTATGAAATATCTGGGGGTCAATATCCCGAAACAACTCAACAAAATTATATCACTAAACTATGATCCACTGGTGACAAAAATAAAATCTGACCTAGCAAGATGGAATATGATACCATTCTTGGGTACTGCACAAAGAATTGAAGCAGTCAAAATGAATATACTTCCACGTCTTCTATACCTTTTCCAAACAATACCGGTAGAACCTCCCAAAAAAACATGGCAGGAGCTGGACAGAAGGATCTCAAGATTCATATGGCAGGGCAAGAGACCTAGAATCAGATATAGAACCTTACAGCGAAACAAAGACAAAGGTGGGCTCACGCTGCCAAATATCAAGGACTACTTTAAAGCCGCACAAATTAAAACTTTAGTAGAAATATGTAACCCAGTCTACACTGCACAATGGAAGGAGATCGAATGCCAAATAACAAGTGACATCCCCCTACAGGCGATAATAGGGAACAATGCCTTACCTAAGCTTTTGGATAACACTAACCCGTGGAGAGACCCCGCTAAAAATTTGGTTTAAGATAGTCAGAGAGAATCAAACTAAAGAGCCCTATCGACTTCTGCAATGGATTGCCTATGATCAAGACTTTACTCCTAATAAAACAGACACCAGATTTAAAAAGTGGAAGGAGAAAGGGCTAATAAAATACTACGATTTTTTTAAAGGGCAAATTTTAAGAAGTTTTGAAGATTTGAAAAAACAAGGTCTAATAAATCAAGACCTTTACAGGTTCTTCCAGCTTAGACATCACATAAACAATATACTTAAAAAGGAGGATTTGGAAAGGGCCCAGTCAGGTGTTCTGAAGGTCTTCTTAATGGCATATAAAGGGATCCCAGGGATCAGATACATTTCTAAAATATACCAAGGTCTTCAAGACTTAAAAGGAGACAACACATCATATATAAAAGAGATGGGAAAAAGAGGGGAATTTCACTTTACAACTGGAAATATGGGAAAAGCTAAATAAACAGCAATGGAAAAGTACCTCATCCCTGCAGTGGAGAGAATTTGGATGGAAAAACTTGGTAAGATTTTTCAGAACACCTGCACAAAACAAATTTACCCATAAGGGAAATAACTGTTGGCGCTTGTGTGGTGAAAAGACTGCAAATCATTTTCATGTGTTTTGGTCATGCCCAGTTATCCACCAATATTGGACCAATGTACAGACAATATTGGGGAAAATATTTAAAATAACAGTTCCCTTTTCTTTTGTAACTTTGTATTTGGGTTTACTACCGGACTCACTGGAAAGACGAGGAGAAAAATACTTATTCAATGTTTTAATATTGGCAAGCAAAAAAGCTCTAACTAAAAAATGGATGTTGAAGGACTGTCCTACACCTGAAGATTGGATTAACGTGATCCAAGACATTTACTTGATGGAAAAGTTGACATTCGCACTGAGACAGGACATGGATGGGTTCATCAACTTTTGGCAACCCTGGATCGCATATGTGTCTTCCATTAGATCTAATCTTTGACAAATACCATTTCAATAATGGTTCCGCTCTTTGTTCCAACGCTACTCAGATGCTCTTTTACCTTTATTTACTTTCTTTTTCTTTTTGTTTGTTTTTTGCTGGTTTGTTTGTTTTCTTTTGTTTTGTTTTTCTCTTTAATTTCACTTTTTCTTTCACTTTAAAAAAAAAGGGGTGTTGTAAGAATTATTCTTCCAATGTTGTCAGATATCAGAAAATAAGGGAACATGTGATGAAAATGTAAACAATGCATTGCTGTAACGACCTGTATACCCTTTACAAAAACTTAAATAAAAAAATCCCTTAATGTGATTTTCTGGATTTTTTTTTCTCATTTTGTCTCTCATAGTTGAGGTATACCTATGATGAAAATTGGAGACCTCTCTCATCTTTTAAGTGGGAGAACTTGCACAATTGGTGGCTGACTAAATACTTTTTTGCCCCACTGTGTGTGTGTGTATATAATTTTTTTTTACACTTCTTGGTGACTGGGAAAAGTCTTTCCAACAGTTTTACACAAATTCTTGTTGTTGTTCACCTTCTTCACATTTACAAATCAAGTACATTGTCAATCCATACAAATGGATTGAGAATGTACTTGTACATGACAGATTGGATCCTGGGGTCCACTTGGGGTGCTCACTTAGTCAGGGGTCCACTTGACCTGGATCCCATAAAACTACCTTGTGAAGGGAGCAGATGGCTCAGAATGCTGCCTTCAATCAAGCGTTCCTTGGCGTGCTGAGCCACCTTTCAAAGGCAATGAGTGGGCGTGTGTGGCCGGCGTGTGTGAACCAGTGTGATTTTTTTTTATAGTTTAAAGTTTGAATTTTGCACATTCTAAATAATCTGGATTTTGCTGGTGATTGAAATAAACAATTTTAGATTAGATTATTTGTTTATTTGACAGGGACAGTGCAATAAACATAGACAATTAATCAAATGACAATCAATCTGATGTGTTGCACAAAGAGTGTATAGCTATTAGCTAATTTGCAACTCTTGTCCCTGGATGGGCTTTAGAAAGGAGAAACAAGTAAAAAGAAAAAAAAAAAAAAGGATAAGGAAAAGAAAAAATGAAAACAGAATAAATAATAACCACATACATCAATGCAAAAAAGATTATAAATACATTATAAATACACAATTATAAATATTATAAATACACAATATAACAACCTGACTCACATTTGCCTATTTCAGGCCTCTCTCCCTTCGTCACTCACTATAAACAAACACATTCATTCCTTCCCTTCATTCACTCTTACCCTGCAGACAATCATTTCATACATGGGTACATTCTTGTTTATTTTTCAGCCAGTTTTTAAGCTTTTTAGTGAATGTTTTAAAGTCCGTTATTATTTTAATTTCATTTGGCATTGTGTTCCAGATGTGACTGCCCTTTATAGAGAAAGCTGTTTGTCCAAATGTGGTTCTGCGGTGGAATATTTTACAGTTATTGTTTACAGAACTCCTGGTGGCTCTGCTGCTGTCCTGTCTTTGGATGAAACCAGCAAGTGGCTCAGGCACTGATTTATGGAAACATTTGAAAATTAATTTCAGAAAACAGAGGTCAATGAAACTCAAAACTCAATAGGTTGTATTTTTTTTTAAATATAACAGTGATGCCACCTAATGGGCTTTTTGTCCAAGATTTTTAGAGTTTGATTATATAATGAACCTACTGTATATGTCTTATTGTAGAAGGGGCTGCTTGAGCCCAGACTGTCAAACAGTATGATATATGAGAGAAAACCATAGAATGCATATACAGTGCAGCTGCTTCGTATGGTATGTAATATCTAATTAATTTAAAGCAGTTCAGATTTTATTTTTTTTTACTGTTTTTGAAATTTTCTTTATATGAAGATTAAATTTGAATTGAGGATCTAGTACAATGCCAAGGTATTTGAATTCTGTAACTAAACTGATGTCTTGATCATGTATATTAACTTTAAAACGTTGCAGGCTACATTTTTTGATTGAAAAGCACATTGAAACTGTTTTCTGAAGGTTCAGCAATAGATGGTTCTGGAAGAGCCACTCTTGGACATCAACCATACTTGTGGACAGTACATCTGCAGCCTGTGCTGGAGTCTTGGCAGCTGTGTAAATAACTGCATCATCTGCATAAAGTTGACATGTTGCAGCTGAGCAGTGTAGCGGCAAGTCATTAATAAAAATGCTGAAAAGTAAAGGACCAAGAATGGACCCTTGTGGGATACCCATACGGTTGTTTAAAAATGAGGATTTATCCTGGTGAACTTTTACACACTGTTCTCTATTCTGGAGATAAGATGCAAACCATTCTAATGTATCTGGAGAGAAGTTAAAAGATACCATTTTGGATAAAAGCAAACTGTGGTTTACAGTATCGAAAGCCTTTTTGAGATCTAGAAAAACAGCCCCTACCACATTACCCCTGTCCAAGGACTGTTTGACATTTTCAGTAAGGCAACAATTTGCTGTTTCTGTTGAGTATCCTGGTCTAAAACCACATTGATGTGGATGAAGAAGTTGACTGTCTTGTAAATAGTCTATCAGCTGTGTAGCTACAACTTTTTCAAGAACCTTAGACAGGACTGGTAAAATAGAGATTGGGCGGTAATTGCATATATCTTCTTTACTGCCTGATTTATGAACTGGTATGACGACAGCTTTTTTCCAACCAGATGGAAATGTACTAGACCTAATGGAGAGATTAATGAGATGAGTCAGTGGTTTGATTAATATTTTGCTGTGCGTTTTGAGAAAGGAAGTGCTCATATTGTAGATATCATTAGTTTTTGAGTTTGGCAGTGTTTTAACAATACCAGCAATTAACTCCTCATTTACCTCATCGATGTGAAAAGAATCTGTTGAGAGTATTGATTTTGTGTTGTTGAGCACATTTAGCAGCACAAAGTTTTTTGTTAAGTCTTCCACAGAGTCCACAAAATATGAATTAAATTCATTTGCCAAAGTAGCCTTGTCACTGATGGTCTTGCCATTGATTCTAAGTTCCTTTACCCCCTTCTGAACATTTTTTTTTATTAGTTAAGTTATTTAAATGCCTCCATAGGGAACTGTTGTTACCCTTTGCATGATCTATCAGTTTATTGTAATAAGAGGCTTTTGATTTTCACAGCTCTTGTACCACTTTATTTCTTAAACTTTTGTACACAAGGTGATCATTTTGTAGTTTAGAGGTTAATGATGTTTTCAATGCAGAGTCTCGCCTCTTCATAAGTTTTCTTATTTCATTATTTAACCATGGTAGGTTAATCTTCTGTTGTCTACTTTTAATTTGCTTTGTAAATTTTTCTATAGACTTTGTAATTGTTGCAGTTATAAAATTACAACAATCATCTACTTCATATATTGACATGAGCTGCTCCCAATTTTGATTCTCTAAGTAATGTTCAAACTCCTCATTTTTTGATTTGGGAATAATAAAATTTGATTTGTCAATATTGACTCCCCCAAAATACTGTAGTCGCTTTTTAGTAAGTTTTCTGACCGCAAGAACCATGTTATGATCTGAGAGAACAGTTACAAGATTATAGGTTCTGGTTATTCGTTCTGGTTTATTAGCAAATACCATGTCAATAAGTGTTCTAGATTGTTTGGTTATCCTGGTGGGTCCTTTGAGCATTTGTTGGTAATTAAATTTAGTGACTTATGTGTTTGAATCATGATTTTCTGTTTTTCCCTGAAGACACCGGTGGGAAAAGTCAACAGTACAAACCAAACATTTATCAATGACGTTGAAAATAATGGATCATTTTTAAGAAAAAGTAACCAAAAAAAATTATTTTATTTACTGAAGACTGTATTGTTGGATGTGACGGCGCAGAAAACACTGCACACTTTAGTGATAGTACCAGTATATGGAGGAATTCTGGGCCATATTAGCATCTGGATTTCCTAATAATGAGTTGTGGTTTAATGGGATTTAACATGTTTTAACACAAACTACTTTATGGTTCAGAATTCTGTTGACGGACTTACACCAAACCAGAAGTGATTTCTCAAACTGCTGGATTATTTAGACAGCTTTTCCAGTCTTTTAGCATTTAATTTATGTCACTAAATCTTGGTAACCTTCAC
Organism: Pholidichthys leucotaenia; assembly: GCA_020510985.1. NCBI lineage: Eukaryota > Metazoa > Chordata > Actinopteri > Cichliformes > Pholidichthyidae > Pholidichthys > Pholidichthys leucotaenia. The sequence goes on along the minus strand of CM035844.1, from coordinate 274,971,599 downwards.
AAATAAAACAAACAAAAAGCGGAGACACATCTGCAAAAAGCACAAAAGTTTATTGTAAAAATCCCTAGTCAAATACAAAAGGAGTACATAGTACACTATTCACACGTAGAATATATATTTATACAGTACATGTATATATCCAGTAAATCCATGTATTTTCCATGTAACCTTGTGACTGTATTATTTTAATTGTTTTTAATCCCAGATGAAGTTTATTTTGGGTTAAAAATGCATCATAATTGTTAAATAGATTTTATTATACCTAACTCAGTATTGCTTACCTGTTGAAATATATATTTTATGGCTAATCAGTCCCTCCAGGATGTCGTGGGATGTTTTTATAAAACAAAGCCTGTTCAAATACGTCTCAAAGAAGGGGCAGTGCCATATGCAGTAACAACAGCACGAAGAGTATCGTTGCCTTTAATGCCTAAAGTTGAAGAGGAACTTAAAAGAATGGAAACAATTGGGGTGATTGAGAGAGTTACACATCCAACTGACTGGTGCAGTCCCCTGGTGCCAGTTGTAAACACAAAACGAAAAGGACATATTTGTGTGGACATGAAAAAAGCAAATGAGCAGATAAAAACAGAGCGGTATTTGTGTCCCACTATTGAAGAGGTCTTAGCAAAGCTAGCCAGTGCTAAAGTCTTTTCCACCCTTGATGCTTCTAGTGGGTTCTGGCAAATCCCTTTGCACAGTGACAGCAGTGTGCTAACAACATTCATCACACCCTTTGGTAGATAATGTTCCAAAAGGCTACCATTTGGTATCAGCATAGCACCAGAAATCTTCCAGAGAAAAATGCATGAAATAATGGCAGATGTAGATGGAGTGGAGGTCTACATGGACGATGTGATAGTTCATGGATCCAGCATGCAGGAGCACAATGCCCAACTGGAGACAGTTCTGAGCAGGTTGGAGAAAGCAGGACTAAAGCCCAACAGAGACAAGTGTCGATTCAGACAACCGCAGCTGCACTTTCTGGGACATGTGATCAGTGAGAGGCCTGCAGCCAGACCCAGAAAAGGTTAAAGCTATTGCAAATCTCCCAGCTCCAACACACATAAGTGAGTTAAAACATGCACTTGGAATGATTAATCATGTAAGGAAGTACATTCCTCATCGCTGCACCACTCAACAATCTTCTGAAGCCTGATAATGCATGGACATGGGAGGTTCTACAGGAAAGAGCCTTTCAGAGTCTCAAACAAGCCCTTATGAGTTCACCAGTGTTAGCGTATTATGACCCAAACACACCTACCACTGTATCAGCAGATGCCAGTAGCTTCGGACTGAGAGGGGTGCTCATACAACAGCATGGAGACAGTTGAAAGCCTGTAGCATATTGCTCAAGAACGCTTACCAGTGCTGAGAAACGCCACGCACAGATGGAAAAGGACTGCCTGGCAGGGGTTTGGGCATGTGAGCACTTCAACAAATATTTGAGTGGCATGGATCGTTTCAAACTCATAACAGACCACAAAGCCCTGGTTCCTCTAATAAACACTAAAATCTGGACACTGTGCCAATAAGGTGCCAAAGACTGCTTCTCCCACTGATGAGGTTCAGTGCAACAGCAGAATATGCACCAGGTAAAACATTGGTGGTGGCAGACGTGTTGTCTCGAAGCCCTATAGATAGCCCCACAGACAGTGACACAGAAGAAGTCGTCAGCTGCTATGTGAACTCCATAATAAGTACTCTACCTGCTTCCAGGAGGAAGCTAGATGAGGTCAGAGCAGCCACAGTCACAGATGTGGAACTACAGATGGTGAATGAACACGTAAGGAATGGCTGGTAAGAGCACACAGGCCAACTGCACCCATCTACATGAGACTTTTACCACCACAGGGCTGAGCTTTCAGAGAGTGATGGACTGATCACCACGGGGTTCCATAAAGTGATCCCACGGTCAATGAGAGAGGAAGTGTTAAAAAGGGTCCATGAAGGTCACCAAGGCCTCTCCAAATGCAGGGAAAGAGCGCAAGGACTGGGGTGGTGGCCAGGCCTCTCAAAAATCTAAAGCAGCTGCTGGCGAAATGTGAGTCCTGCTGTGAGAACAACAGAGCACAGTGGAAAGAACCACTAAACCCTACCCCATGACTAGCTAGGCCTTGACAGAGGGTCGGAATGGACTTTTGTGAACACAAAGGGAAATACTACCTAATAGTTTCTGACTACTTCTCACGGTACCTCAAGATCTTGGAGCTACCAGTAACAACATCTGAACAAGTTGTGTCAAGACTGAAGGCGACATTTGCAAGATATGGGATCCCAGATACACTAAGTTCTGATAATGGTCCACAATACTCAAGTGAAACATTCAAAAGAGTCAGTCGAGAGTATGACTTTACACACAAAATGTCCAGTCCACACCACCCATCGGGAAATGGTCAGGCGCAACGTGCAGTGCAGACAGCCAAGAGAATTCTGCAGCAGAAGGATCCTGTGCTGGCCCTCATGAGCTTCCGTGCTACACCCACAACTACTACAGGGGTGAGTCCAGCAGAGCTCCTGATGGGCAGGAAGATGTGCACAACGTTGCCAACACTGGATTGTAACCTGAAACCTGAATGGCCCGATCTCTCCAGTGTCAGACAGAAGGATGCAGGGGAAAAGGAGCAGCAGGCCTTTTACTTCAACTAAAGACACGGAGCACAACATCTACCTGCTTTGAAGCCGGGTGATCGGGTCCTGATCCAACTGGACTCTGAGAAATGCTGGAACACTCCTTCTGTGGTCCAGCAGGAGAGTTCTACACAGCAGTCATACATGGTCCACCCCCCAGGGGGAGGGGGAAAGAGGAGAAATCACAGACATCTGCAAGTTCTCCAGCAGGAGTCTGGAGGTGATGAAGGTGACAATGCTTTAGGAAAAGAGGCTCACAAAGACTCTGAGCTTGACTCTGGTAAGACTGTGTGTGTTCCAACGCAAATGACACGGACCCCAGAAAGACTTAAGGTCACAAGGTCGGGAAGAATTTACAAACCAGTGGAAAAGTTAAATTTGTAACAGTACTGGTAAAGGTTAGAACCTGTGTTACACAGTATACAGAGCTGTGAATTTAAGTCGTAGTTCCAATGCATAGTAAGCTCGCATAGTGAAGTTAATTTATGTTTTGATGTTCCAGAAGAGTATGTCATTTGTGAGTTAACCTGTTGAACTCCGGGATTCCGCGGGCGGTCACATCTCTGCGTCATAGTGCGTCTCAGTGCGCACTGAAAAAAAAAAAAGCTGCATTTCCGTTCTTCCAGTACAGACACAGCCGCGAACAGAAAGCCAAAGGAGTGTTTGATTAGTTTAGATTTGACTGACCTCTCATTCGACTAATAAGAGCCTTGAATTGGGTTTCTGAAACCTTGAAGAACCAATGACTGAAAACCTAGCAAGAAGGACCTGCCTACCAACGACCGTGAATACAGCGAGCCAATTGAAGCAGAGAAGTTCGACGATTGCAACGCGTGCGTCGCCGTGCGTAAAATCTTTTTGGTCTAAGCCGCTGGGTGACTCACACTGAGACTTGTGTGTAATGGTAGCGTTAGCCACTCTCAGCCGTTAGCCAGTCCTTTTTTATTACTACTGTTCTTATTTGTTTTGAAAAATGGTTTGCAAAAACCGCAATCATGGAAGCGGAGATGGTTTGACCGGGCCGGGTGACCAGAACCACGAGTCCGTAACAACCGGACCAGCTTCATGTTCGTCTGACAATGAGGAACAGATGTTCGCCAACGACACTGCTGTTGTGGACAGGTAAGCGTTATAAGCTAAATTATTCTTTATCAATGAAAATAGTAATAAAAATGACTTTTGACTGATCGGTAATTACAACGGTCTGTCATGGCCACAAGTTTTTTTGTGCACCGAGCTCCTCTGTAGCGGGGGGGGGGGGGGTGTTATCCTCTACATTGCAGATATTTTAGTATAATTTTTATTGCACTGTAGGTTATTTTTTCTTGTAAAAAAAGGCCACACATTTTTTACGTGGCATGTTTCTTTGTGTGTGGGGGACTTGTTTGTTCCTTCATTCATTCATGAATGAACAAACCCCCCCTCACACACACACACAGCCCTGAGTGTCAGCTTTCATTAGAGCCCAAGATGAAGCTTCTATGTTGAAGCATTCAAAAGTTACAGACATTTTTCCAAACTGTGCCATTTGGCACAGTTTGGCACAGTTCAAAAACACCTGGGAACAACCTGAGAAAAAAGCTGTGTAATATATTCATTTTTTGTGGTATTGTTACAAAATTTTGACCTCAGCTTGATAACACTTGGTTCTATATTTCTGTTGCATTTTCCAGCCAGTATCTGACAGCTGTGTGTTATTTGCAAGCATTTGTATCTAAAAAAAAAAACACCCAGGCGAACTTTATTTTCTTCAAATTCAGTATGTTTAGATGACTGTTACTCAGTGGCAGGAACACTTAGAGAGATTATGACTGTTTTGCCAAAAATTCAAAGTGTTTTCTTTTAAATGAGACCAACCCCATGAAGATGCTGCAAAGGGTTGAAGAACAGCTTTTGATTTACTTTGGGTATGTTATTTTTAGGCGTTTTTAGGGAAATTGACCAGAGTTCAAGGGGTTAAACAGAGGATTCATTATGTTGTATTAAAACTCAAAAGGGGGAGGTGTCAAGGATGTTAGACGAGTGAAGCATCTTGACTTATACATTAGCTTTGTTTGATGATGTATGTACAAAAAGTGAGAGCTGATTAGCTCTGTGAGGGGAGTCGCGGGAAGTGTGGAGTTTTTTTTAGCAAATATAGTTATCTATGAGCATACAAGCCGTTCATTAAAGAGAGTTCGGAAAGAAACCCAAAAGCCTCCGCCTGTGATTTGACACCATCGTTTTAAACTTTCATTTCGCTTTATTTTTTTTATTTAGAGACGAGTTCCAAAGGACAAGAAAAAAGTTGAAAAGTTATGTAGAAAAAAATAATCACAAAAACTCACAAGTTGTTAAAAAATAATTTTGTTGCATTTGTAAAGATGTCTTGAATTTGAGTAGCCTTACACAGTTGTGCCAAATATACAAGAAAACATGTTACAAATGTAAAATAAATTTCTCGGTGAGACAAAAATAAAATTTTAGTAAAAACTGATAAAAATGTAATAGCATATAATAGTAACTGTATGTGTTACAACCCGAGTGCTGGTCTTGTCCGCACTCGGGTCATATATCATCCTTTCCAGGCTTTGACAGCAGCGGGTCCCTTCTAGCTCCCCGGGCTCTTATTGTGACAGCGCCCGGTGGAGCTCCCTGCTGTCAAAGCCAACAGCTGTGCTGCATTCGAGGTCATTAGTGCCCGGTGTTAAAAGTGGGCGCTGAATGCACCCTGATGCAGCAGTTTCTGTCAATCTCCGTGGAAGTTCTGTGAAGACCCCTCGCTGTCTGAGGCATCGGGCATTCCCCCGGCTCAGATGCCGTCTTCTCATCATCTTCAGTTGTGAGTTATCCTGTTGTTATCCCAATCCTCTGTTAGTGTGTGTTATCCCCTGTTTCCTTACCTTTATTAATAAACACCTTTGCAAACTCACCGGTGACTGCTGGTGTCTTATGGTGGCTCGTGAGGGCCACCGTGACAGTAGACTGCTGCCAGAACGTCCAGAGAGGGGCGTCGCACCGAGACGCCATTCACCGTGAGTTTTAGCAGTATTGGTCTGTTGCTCCCACCTGTCTGGGTACCGTGCTGAAGCATGCCGTCGCGGAGGTCCCGCACTCAGAGTCCAAGCGATGTCCTCGCAGATGCCCTTGAGTGCGTGGACGAAATCCTCGTCACCGCCTCCCTCCTCGACTTCAGCAGCGACGTGCACCGGTACCTGGACCAAGCTGAGGATGTTCTCGATTATCAACCCCGCTTCGCCGACCACCCTGAGGTGAGCGCGAGGAGATATGACATCGCTGCACAGCGAAAGATACTCCGCGGGCTGGAGGGAAATCCCGGCAGGAAGCCGAAGAGGAGGAGACGTCGCCCCTCGCTTCGGGATCCCGCTCCTGCCTCCGTTCCGGCCCGGGAGTTCGCACCATCCGGAGGTCTTCCCCCATCTAGTATGTCGTCACTCGGGATTCCCCCAGAGGAGCTGCAGCTGACTGCAATCAAAATCTGGGACCGAGTGGCTGCTGCTCGCTCCGCATCCATCATCCATCATGAAGCATGTGGCGGCAGCAGTTAGACTGGTGGAGAGTAGTCCAGAGTTGTGTGATTTTCCCGAGTTCGCCGACCTCCTCGCCTCCGTCTCCGCTCAGGAGCGGCGGTTCCCGGACCTCACCTTCGCCTCGCCCTCCGCCAGAAACCGTCGTCACACCGGCTGCCATCCTCAGTTTGAATCCCGTCCGGATCTAGTTCCGGGTCGCCGCAAGGGCTCAATCCCCCACACAGCTGCCACTCCTGCGCCTCGTCAGAGGGGAATTCCCGCAGCCTCTCCCCCCGGGCCATCTTCTCCCGCTCTCTCGTCAGCGTCCCGTGCCCAGCTCGTCTTGGCTGTCGTCCCCTCCTCCTTGACGCATTCCCCGGCCGCTGTGTGTGCTCAGAGTCCTGGCCCGGCGAGCTCCGTCCCGGAACCATCTCGAGCAGCTCCCCGTCGTCCTCCCAGGGGGCCCTCTGTCACCGTCCGGCGGGGAAAGGGAGGAGCAACGTCCGCCGCAGCAGGCACCACCCAGCCTCCAGGAGACAGGCAAGTCCAAGTTTATCCTTATTCTCATTATTGTGATTTGCCTTGTCGGACTCCTGGGGGTGGAGTTCGGGGTTCGCAGCCCCCCCGAGCTCCCACCACCTGCTGTGGCTTTGATTATTAATCCTGCATCCTCTGTGTCTCCCTCCGCTGAGCGGTCCTCGACGCCAGGCCAACGTCGCTGGATGAGGAGGGGGCCTGCGGTTCGGGAGAGCCTGGTTCCGGTTCCGCAGCCACGCCGTGGGCGGAGGAGGAGAGCAGACTGCAGCGTGGAACCTGTGCCGACGAGGAAGCGTCCCCGGGTCTCCACGGACGAGCGGTCCGGTCCAGCGGGTCAAGGGTCCCCTGCCACCACGCCGTGCGGGCCGTTAGCGTGGGCTTCGGTGCCGGAGGATCCAGGAGCTGCGCGCACCATCATGCCAGCTGCGGAGCCCGCCATAGCTGAGTGGGAGCCTGAAGACGACCTCCTGCCATCTGAGCCCGGATCATCGAAGTCCTGGACGGCATCAGAACCCGAGATCAGACAAGTGCTCTGTTTTGTCTTTCTTTGTTCCATTTTAGAGCATTTTTGCCTGTCTCTTGGGGAGGCGAGCCGGGTGCGGCCGCCCGCTGCATCCGAGCTTGTCTCACCGGGTTCTGGCGCTGCCGGTGATCCTGATCCCGGTTCTTTTCTCTCTCCCGAGCCTTCTCCCAGGGTCGTCGGCGAGGAGCTGAATTCGCCCGCCAGAGGTTCGGGGTTGGAGGTCGGTACTGGTGCAGCGCTGACCCAATCGGGGTCCATCGCGGGGGCAACCGTGACCCAATCGGGGTCCGACATGGGTGCAGCACCAGCAGGATCCAAGGTCGGTGAGGGAGCTGCAGATCCCCTGCCGCCAGACTTTGGACGGGCTCATCCCCTTCTTCATCACCGTCACCCGCCTCGTCCTCCTGAGGAGCACAACCCATCTCCACCTGGAGCCGTTGGGGTTCCGAACGCTCCGCCCAGTTCTCCCTCGTCTTCCCCTTCTCCAGGGAGGCTGCCCTCTACTTCCCCCCTACGGTCCTGGTGGTCAAGCGATGCGGGTCGGCCGCCTGAAGGACTACCGTGCCCATTTGGCTCTCTGGGGCGGCCACCTGACCCACTGACTCCCTGTTTGGCGACCTGGTCCGGCCGCCTGAAATTTATTGTTTCCGGGCATGGGACTGGGGTAGGCTGCCCGAACTGCCCTTTTCCCCCCTGCCTGCATTGTGGCCATTGATGCTGGGCAGCTCCCCGAACTTTCAGTCTCCATGCCTCAGAGCCAGGACTGTCGTCATCCCGGTTTTTTTTCATCGTGGTCATGTCTGTAAACTTTTGGGATGTGCGGGGGTGCCTGGTGTCTGTAATTTTGTATCTCACCTTTTTTTTCCCTTAACCTGTGATTTGTGTTTTTCTTCCCCTCTGTCTAATACCCATGTACTGTTTGAAACTGTGGATGTGTGTATTGCCTTTTGGGTCCTGTCTTTGCGTAATCCACACGTTATGGAGTATTGTGTTTTGTTTTTTTCCCCTCTCCACCATATCCTGTAATTGCCTTGTTGGTCCCCTGTCATCATTTTTGGGTTTTGCTTTTCCTCTTTTTGACTCTCTTCCTCCTGCCGGCGCCCCATCCACCCACCCTGGGGGGGGTGGGGGCTTGGGTGTTATTTGGCCATTCAGGAGCTCGGCCTCGAGGGGGAGGTACTGTTACAACCCGAGTGCCGGTCTCGTCCGCACTGGGGTCATATATCATCCTTTCCAGGCTTTGACAGCAGCGGGTCCCTTCTAGCTCCCCGGGCTCTTATTGTGACAGCGCCCGGTGGAGCTCCCTGCTGTCAAAGCCAACAGCTGTGCTGCATTCAGGGTCATTAGTGCCCGGTGTTAAAAGTGGGCGCTGAATGCACCCCGATGCAGCAGTCTCTGTCAATCTCCGTGGAAGTTCTGTGAAGACCCCTCGCTGTCTGAGGCATCGGGCATTCCCCCGGCTCAGACGCCGTCTTCTCATCATCTTCAGTTGTGAGCTATCCTGTTGTTATCCCAATCCTCTGTTAGTGTGTGTTATCCCCTGTTTCCTTACCTTTATTAATAAACACCTTTGCAAACTCACCAGTGACTGCTGGCGTCTTATGTTGGCTTGTGAGGGCCACCGTGACAGTATGGTCAGATTTGGATCACGTTGTTTCCCTTGTTTGTGAACTTGCTTGTTTCCAAAGGAAGCAAAGGCTCCTGAATGCATCATTCTCTTTCAGTTTGTAAACAGATGCATGTGGCTCACATCACATTATTTTACAACAGTAGTAACAGACAATTACAGCTTGGAAACTGTAGGGGGGGCCCAAGAGCAATTCCTACATAGTACTACTTTAAAGGGGTCATTGATTGAAAAATGATGTGTTTGTAGGTTTTAACCGTCTAAACTATATGTCAACTGGTCTTGTAATTAGCCAATTTTTTTTTTTTTTTTCAAAAAGTCAACTGTTTGGAAAAAAAAGCAAACTGCCTTTATCTCGTTTTTCTCTCAGAGAAACTCCCCAAAATGTTTTTTGACTCTTCTGGGTAAATCATATACGACAAGTTTCAAAAAAGCCAACCCACTGCCGTCCGAGACCTGCCCACTGCTCTATTACTGGCCCACCTAGCTGTCCGGCATGTAGATCGAAGTGTAAAGGTAGCCAATTAGCCCCTGAGCTATTAGCCCACGAGCTAACAGTGCTACTAGGACACTGGCTGTAAACGCAGCTTATACTGTTATTTTCTTCAGATCTTCGTCATCCTAATAGCCATCCCTGTTATCACCTGGTTCACTCTGGCCCATCTCCGAGTGGTTTCATCATGATCACACCGGTCGCTTTTATGGCCCGGGACCAGGGCTACTGACCAGTGTTATGGTGAGAACCCCCCTGGATTGGCGGGGGAGTTCTCGGCATAACACCGGTAAATGTGCTCGGTCGTGGAATCCCGACGAAGCCTCCGGCTCCTTAAAAATCAAAATGTCCCAGGACCAGATGCTGCTGCCTCTAACGCCCAGCAACCCCACCGTCCTCTATGGATCCGCTCTGCTCTCAGAGGCAGTGTAGTTGCTCCAGCTTTCAGCTGACTGTCAGAGCAGACCAAAGTCCCACAGAGCCACACTGTCCTTTCAAGATCCCTTGGTTCGGTAGCTTGCCTTGAGTTGCGGCGATTGTCCAGCGTGCGGTGCTAGTGATTTGCTATGGAATCACAGCAAAATTTATTGGGAAATAGACTGGACTGACATGAGATACACCATTTACTGTGGCTCAGTGAACCAGAGCGCTGCTCAACCGAGCTAGCAGGCTAGAAGCTAGTCAGCTATAATGGCTAACTGACATAAGAGGGAGGGTGGAGTTGAAATGGTGAAAGATGGTTCTTAAACTGACAGGCCTTAAATCGTTTATAGAAAGCCAGGAAAATTAAAAAAAAAAAAGACAAATTTGCTTCTATAATTAAAAAGATTACAGAAAATGTGAACAAAATAAGTCAAACATTTCATTACGACACATGTGAGCGACTGAAACATGGAAAAAGTGCAGTCAATGACCCCTTTAACACAGCCAATGTTAAATGGATCACCGCTGCTTGCAGACCGATTAGCTTTGTGGAGAATGAGGGTCTGCGTGATATAACTCGCACTGCATCCAACAACGGCGTTCATGAGCTGCCTTCGAGACCTGCCATGGTAGACAAGATGGTCGACTTGGATGACGAAGAGAGAACTAAAATTGAGGAGGTGTTGAGAAAGACTCACTCAGTAACACCGACTGGAGACTACTGGACTTCTGTGACTAATCACAGCTACCTTGTCTGTTTGGACAACTGGCTCAATGCAAAGAAGTAAATGGGAACAACCCATGTATGTTTGGTTCTGCTCTTATGTAGTGTTAGCTTTTATGTTGGGTGTCCATGTTCATTTATTTTTTCAGAACAAGTTAAAGTTGAGTTAAAATAGATGAAAACTGTGTTGCTCAACCTCTGCTGAAGAGCATAAAGAAGCAAAGCCTGTTTGATCCAAAGAAGTTAAAGTAAAAGCAAAGTAATTGCATGATATACAGTAGGTGGAGTCCTGGGGCCTCAGGTGTAAACCAGTCCCTCCAGGATTTTGCGATGTGATTGCATCAATTCATGTAAAATCAGCCAATTAGCCAACTATTGCGAGACCTTGCAACTTTGTCCAATCACCGCAACTTTCTAGCAATTTTGGCCAATCCTCGTCAACTTCCGCCACTTTCACCAATCAAATTTGTCTCTCACTGGCGCTCAAACGCTCAGCCTAACCAACCAAATGCATCGCTGCATTGTGTTCACTTCCGTATTCACAGTGAGTATTAACGGAACACATCAGCAAACAGAGTGATTTTTAAAAAAAAAACAAAAAAAACCCACTCACCCGCGAGGTTTCCAACACCGTCCCTTCCTCCGTCTCTCCCAGCCTGCAGGTGGACATGCCGCCACGTCTCTGTCCTGACCGCGTGTACGAAGCCCTGGGTTTGTGTTGAAAAATGTCTGCCTGCCCCAAAAACACCCTGTCGTGGGAGCGCACATGAGGAGAGATGCCATAAAACTATTAACACTACAACGAGTGTTAATATTTTACACATCTTTAGAGGTAAAATCATTACTACATCTGGTCAATGAGCTTTGAAGCTGTGGATCTCCGGTCTGGACGGACAAACGCACCCAACGCCGTCCTCCCGTAAATGAAAGATGTCTGTCTGAAGACACAAGTGTGTGTGTCAAGACTAACGTGCAGCAGACAGTCAGGTAGGAGTTAGGCACGGAAAGAGAATATTCTCTAATTTTTTTCAGAAAAACAGACTCCTATAGACAATACAGAGCAACAGGATTAATTAATTGTTTATTTGTTCCGCTCTGCTCAGTACCGAGTAGTTGGGGGCCGTAGGGAGTTTTCAAATGAAGGTGCTGCTAATAATTTCCAAATCTCTACTCTTTAACATGCATTCAATGCAATTCAGCTGTTGTAATGGATATTACGTCAAAGTCTGTATTTGCTGTTGCACAAGAGTTTTTCTGGATAGCAGAAGTTTCTGCTTAATTTACAAATCACTATAATAGGAAATTTTTGACAATTATGTGCTTTTCTTGTATTGTTATATAGAATATCACTGCAGTAAACTGGAAAAAAAGCATGCACTTTAAAATTTGTAATTCTTCCCACAACTTTGAGAGCAAAAACACTCCAAAACATTGCAACCTTTATCGCAACCTTTCTAGTTCCAAGGTTGCCATAGCCAGGAGCGGCACTGGGGTTAAGCTCCCAGTGCTTATAAAATGCTTCTTATGGCGTGTGTCTCAAAAAGCCTCTGACAACTAAGTCAAACTCCTAGCCTGCCCATGTGGTTTAGTTTCTAAGCCCCGCAGAACTGCTTTAACTAATAGGAGAAGGGGCGAAGGCGGATTTCTGGAGCCTTAAAACCAAATGCTTCGGGTAGATGGTGGCCCGTTAACCTGGGAAGGTAGCCCATCTAGGGGAAGGTAAACCCTGATTTCAAACCTCCGCTGCCTTGCGGCATACCCAGTCACGGGAAAGGCTTCGGGAGTCAACCCTGAGGAAAAATCCGGAGTCGGAGTCCCTTAGGCAGTTCTCTGTTGTGCTCAACATTGTTCTGGCAGCTCCTGCAACGGCACTGGTGCCAAACTGTAGCAGCCCTGCTGTTCCTTAGGATTCATCAGTGACGTGGAGAGGGGGGACATGCTGTATGGGCAACATCTTGTCTTCCATATCTTCCTGCCCAGGCTTGAATCCTACCAACACCCAACGCTGGAAGGTAGAACACCGGATTCACTGGAGAGGACACTCCAGCTTCGCCTTTGGCGTAGACAAAACACGGGGAATGACAGTTACCGGTTATAAGCCACCGCTCAATGGGCGTACAGCGTGGCGCCAGGGGTTGTTCCCGACGGTGGGAGGGATCATCTGATCTCACTGGACAGCTACCGCCCGCCTCAAGCTGGGCAGCCCCCAGCCAATAAGGTGTTGTCCCGCCACAGCCTGCTTTCCTCATTGGGTGCATGGGGATGAGGTGAAGTCCGAACGGCAGGCTGAGAACCTTCGCATCAGGCAAGACAACAAAAGAGATCAACTCTAAAACTGGGAACTTGGAACGTCTGCACTATGATAACAGGACTCGCTGCTAACCTCAAGGACATCAGCGACACCAGGAAGACTGCCGTCATCAATAATGAGCTGAAGAGACTGGAAGTGGATATCGCCACTCTCCAGGAAACACAGTTGGCTGACGCAGGCACACTGAGAGAGAAGGACTACACGTTCTACTGGCAGGGAAAGGGCAGTGACGAACACAGGGAACACGGAGCGGGCTTCGCAGTGAAGAACACCTTGCTGAAGATGGTGGAACCGGGCAGCAATGGCTCTGCACGACTCCTCACCCTCCGCCTTAACACCACTCAAGGCCCAGTCACCCTCGTCAGTGTGTATGCCCCAACACTGACAGCCACACCAGAGGCAAAAGACGAGTTCTACGAGAATCTTGCAACAACTGTCAGGATCATCCCCAACTCTGAACAACTCATTCTCCTTGGAGACTTCAATGCCAGAGTGGGTGCTGACCACGACTCCTGGCCCTCCTGTCTTGGACCATTTGGCGTGGACAGAATGAACGACAACGGACAGCGGCTGCTCGAGTTCTGCACACATCATGATCTGTGCATCACAAACTCGTACTTCAAGACCAAGCCCCAACACAAGGTTTCCTGGCGACATCTGCGCTCAAAGCACTGGCACCAGCTGGACTTGATCCTGACCAGGCGCACCTCACTGAAGAATGTGCTAATCACCCGCTCGTTCCAGAGTGCAGATTGCAACACAGACCATTCATTGGTGTGTTGCAAGGTCAAGCTGCAGCTGAAGAAATTCCACCGCACCAGACAGCCTGGAAAGGCACAGATTGACACCAGCAAGATGGCCCAACCAGAACTTGTTGAGCAGTTTGCCTCCACCTTTGTGAAGGAACTTGGTGAACCACAAGAAAGAGTCTGCAAAGCAGAAGTGGGAAGAGCTGCGAAACATCATCCACCGCACAGACTTGGCTACCTTTGGGAGGAAGACCTCAAAGTCACAGGACTGGTTTGATGCCAAGTCGACCGTGATGACCCCCGTCATTGAAGCCAAGCACTCAGCACTTGCTGAGTACAAGAAGTACCCAAACGAGAAGAATCTCCAGATTCTCAGGGCTGCAAGAAGCAAAGTTCAGCAGACTGCTCGGCGCTGCGAAAATGAGTACTGGACTCAGCTCAGTCAAGACATTCAAACCGCTGCCATAACAGGGAACATCCGTGGTATGTACGATGGCATCAAGAAAGCACTTAGTCCGGCTCAGAGCAAGACGGCCCCCCTCAAATCCTCCACTGGGGAGATGATCACAGAAAAGAACAAGCAGATGGAGAGATGGGTGGAGCACTACTCCGACCTCTACTCCAGACAGAACACCGTGACACAGTCAGTCCTTGACGCCATCGATTGCCTGCCATCCATGGATGAACTTGACGCCGAGCCAACCATCGACGAACTCAGCAAGGTTATTGATAGCTTGGCCGCTGGCAAGGCACCCGGCAATGACGGCATACCCCCCCAACCTGATCAAGCACTGCAAGACCGCCCTACTGCTGCCATTGCATGACATCCTCTGCCAGTGCTGGAAGGAAGGTGCCGTACCACAGGACATGAGGGACGCCAAGATCATCACCCTCTACAAAAACAAAGGGTAGAGAAGCGACTGCAAAAACTATAGGGGCATCTCTCTCCTCAGCATTGTTGGTAAAGTCTACGCACGAGTTGTCCTCATTCGTCTACAGAAGCTTGCCAAACGTGTCTACCCCGAGTCTCAGTGTGGCTTCTGCGCTGGGCGATCGACGGTGGATATGATATTCTCCATCCGCCAACTCCAGGAGAAGTGCAGAGAACAGAACATGCCCCTGTACGTCGCCTTCATCGACCTCACCAAAGCGTTTGATCTGGTCAGCAGAGAGGGCCTTTTCAAGATCCTGCCAAAGATAGGATGCCCACCAAAGTTGCAAAGCCTCATCGAATCGTTTCACACCAACATGTAGGGGATGGTGCAGTACGACGGCAACGTCTCAGAGCCATTCAATATACACAGCGGAGTGAAGCAGGGCTGTGTACTTGGGCCAACCCTCTTTGGGATTTTCTTTGCTATGCTCCTGAGGCATGCCTTCAGCACAGCAACAGAGGGAATCTACCTGCATACAAGATCTGACGGCAGGCTTTTCAACCTCGCCTGCCTGAAAGCCAAAACCAAAGTACGTGAGGCTCTAATCAGAGATATGCTGTTCGCCGACGACGCTGCAGTCACAACCCACACACAGCAGGAGCTTCAGACCCTGATGGACCGCTTCTCCCAGGCATGCATGGACTTCGGGCTTACCATCAGCCTGAAGAAGACTAACGTCTTGGCGCAAGGCACGGAAGCACCACCAACCATCACCATCGACGACTACGAGCTGGAGGTCGTGAATCAGTTCATGTACCTGGGGTCCACGATCAGCAGCAACCTCTCCTTTGATACAGAGATCAACAAGAGGATTGGAAAATCAGCCTCCACACTCGCTCGCCTCACCACACGAGTGTGGTGAAACTCTCTGTCAAGACGAAGATGGCAGTGTACAACGCCTGCGTCATCAGCACACTGCTCTATGGGAGTGAGACGTGGACAACATACGCCCGGCTGGAAAAGAGACTGAACTCCTTCCACTTGCGCTGCATTCGCCGCATCCTGTACATATCATGGCAGGACAAAGTGCCCAACACAGAAGTCCTGTCCCGCGCCAGCCTTCCCTCCATGTTCACTTTACTCAGGCAGCGCAGGCTCCGCTGGCTAGGCCATGTTCACCGTATGGAGGATGGCAGAATCCCCAAAGACGTCCTCTACGGAGAACTGGCGAATGGCAGGAGAGACGCGGGCCACCCACAGCTGCGCTTCAGAGATGTCTGCAAGAGAGACATGAGGGCCCTGGAGATCAACATAGAGCGCTGGGAGGACCTTGCAACGGACAGCTCCAAATGGAGAGGCACCCTGACCAGATAGCTCAAGGCGGGTGAAGAGAAACTGACTGCTGCAGCAGATGAAAAAAGGACCCGCAGGAAGAACCACCACAGACCCAGCAGCACGGAGACCATCCACAAGTGCGACCTGTGTGACAGGGACTGCCATTCGTGCATCAGCCTGTTCAGCCACATTTGGTGCTGTTCCAGCAGAGTAGACATCTAGGATTCTCTTCCATGGTCATCATAGACCGACGGAGGCCGACGACGAAACTGGAAAAAACATGTACTTTAAAATTTGTAATTCTTCCCACAACTTTGAGAGCAAAAACACTCCAAAACATTGCAACCTTTATCGCAACCTTTTAAAAAAGTTCCCGAGAATTCAGACTTTTTGGGCCGCAACAATCATAAAAACATCCCGCGAAATCCTGGAGGGACTGATAAACGGTGCGCACACACAAAAACACGGCGCACGCTGATTTTCACGCATACAGTAGGATGTATAAAAACTAATGTGACGTGAGAATCTGTGGACGGAGCCGCAAAGTTTTCACCTGCTGTGAGAAGTTGTGGGCTCTTCGCAAAATTCTATTTGACTCAATCAGGTGGGTCTGTTAAACTACAAAACAGCTGAAACTCACAGAATCTGTTAATGTAACGTTTCTACTTCAGTTAAAATGATTTGTCTAAGAATTAGTGGTTGAAAAACATTATTATTATTATTATGTGATTTATCTCCACAACTCGGCTTATTGAACACAGTGAAACCCCAATGAATAATAACTAAGGCTACAGTCACACTGCAGGTTTTAATGCTCAATTCTGATTTTTTGCCGAGGTACGATTTTTTTGTGTGGGCGTTCACATTATAATTTAAATGTGACTCCCATCAGACTCCAGTGTGAACGGCCTACAGCAGGGGTCACCAACTAAAACTGCAAAAGGTCCGATAAGTCGGTCCTCTATCCCAGCCGAAGTCTGAATTAGGTGTGGGAATCTTTAGGCACCTCATGATTCCATTATGATTCAGAACTCCAACTTGATTCTAAAACAATTCTCAATGCATCTTGACGCATTTCTTTTCTATTCAAGATTTTTCCTCCCACTGTGTGACAACTTGGCCCTTTTAAAGGAAAGTGTATGCAATGACCCATGAATTTACTTCCAACATCTTTTATTAAAACAAACTGAAGAGAAATCTGACACATGGAGGGCAGTGGTGGCCTAATGGTTAGGGATGTGGACTGGTGAGTGGAGGGTCTCGGGTTCGATCCCTGGGCCAGCAGGATTAGATGTGGCTGGGACAGATAACATATCAGTGTTTGCTCCACCCTCCTTAACTCCACTGTGGTGCCCTTAAGCAAGGCTCTTAACCCCAACTGCTCCTGTGGAGCTGCTCAGTGGCCACAGGGCAGTCTGTGGTTGGACTGGGCAGCTTCCTGGTGTGAACATCTTCCAGCTTTAATGACAAAGCATCTCGGTCAGATTGACAAACTTCTCCAGCATCCCGTGTAGTTTATCCCTCATGTCGTACACGTACTCTTCTACATTATTCTTGGCATTGTTTCTCTCTTTCTCCAACTTGTCCTGCATGATCATCTTACCCTTGTTTTCTACAAAAAGATTGAGCATGTCATTTTCTAGCTACCACTGTGGACTGTTTTCATTTGGAAGCTCCAGCACTTTTGTTTTGACTTTAGGCTTCTTGGCTTGTGGGGGCTGGTCGGACTTCTTCTCACTTTTGTTCTCCTCTGTCGAAGTCTCCATCTCGTCACTCTCACATGCCGTCTTGTCTTCCGTTTCTTTCTGAACATTTCCCTGACCCGGCTGTTCATCCTGATCAATCTGCATCTTGCTCTCGCCTTCTTTGTCACTGGTCTGTTCTGTTTCCATTGGCTCCTCCGTCTCATCAGACTTTTGCACTTCAACCAGAGAGGCACTGGGCACGCTAAAGATACCATGAATGTTCACCCGCACCTTCACTTTCACCTTGGAGCTCTCACCAGATGCCTGAGGGACAACCTTCTGTATCATAAACTGACCAACAGTGGGATCAGGATAAGGCAGCTAATTTGGGCAACTGTAGTATGCCTCCAGAGAGAAAGGATCTTTGCGGTAGAAGGTGAGTGAGTACTTTGGAGAAGGGTGCTGCATGGTTCTTAGGAAACACCTCACAATCACTCACACCATCCTCTACAGCAGAATGCCACTTTAATGAGATCGGGTACGGAGCAAGGTCTGTGATGGAGAATTCGCGGACTTTGAAGGAAGGAGACAGGATTGCACACTGCAGAGCACATCCTCTGGCCACTGCTTCATCAGCATTCAGTGTGGTGCTGAGTTCCTTTCCGAAGAATTTGCTGATTCTCTCTTTTACTGCTGGGATCCTAGAAGCTCCGCCCACTTAAGGGGCGGCGTGGTGGAGGACTGGTTAGCACTGCGGCAGCACAGCAACTTACCGTTGGCCGGGGGATCCTGGGTTCAATCCCAGCCCCCGACCAACAGTGATCTGTGTGGAGTTTGCATGTTCTCCCCGTGTCTGCGTGGGTTTACTCCGGGATTTCTCCGGTTTCCTCCCATATGACAAAAAAACATGCAAGTTAGGTTAATTGGCATCAAAACTGGGGATTCTAAATTGTCCTTAGGTATGACTGCGAGAGTGAAAGGTTGTCTGTCTCTCTGTGTTGGCCCTGCGATGGACTGGTGATCTGTCCAGGGTGTACCCTGCCTCTGGCCCAAAGATGCTGGGATAGGCTCCAGCCTCCCCGCGACCCGAAAAGGATTAAGCGGAAGAAGATGAATGAATGAATGAATCTTCTATTAAAACAAGCTGAAGAGAAATCTGACACATGGAGGGCAGTGGTGGCCTCATGGTTAGGGATGTGGACTGCTGAGTGGAGGGTTGCGGATTCGATCCCTGGACCAGCAGGATTAGATGTGGGTGGGACACATAACATAGCAATGTTTTCCCCACCCTCCTTAACCCCACTGTGGTGCCCTTGAGCAAGGCTCTTAACCCCAACTGCTCCAGTGGAGCTGCACAGTGGCCACAGGTCAGTCTGCGGTTGGACTGGGCAGCTTCCTGGTGTGAATGTGAACAGGGCATTTTTGAAAAAGAGAGGTTTCCTCTCAATGGAACTACCCTGTATAAATAAAGGTTCAATAAAAAAGTAAAATAAACATGGACAAATTTATCTCAAAATGTGCTTTTAACAACTGTCATCCTTTCATTGACATTCTTTCAGAAGACCCAAGCTGTCTCCACACAGGACAGGATCATTTAACTTGCTCTCACACATTATTTTATTAAGCTCATGTTTTAGCTGCTTTTAGCTCTATATTTTAGCTCTATATTTTTTTTTTTTTTTTTTTTCCGGTTCCGGTTCCGCCAGACCGGCGGCGCCACACGAGTCGGCTGCCTGTTGCAACAGCCTTTTTTTTTTTTTTTTTTTTTTTATCTTCCTTCTTCTTTCTACACCTTTCACTCTGTATATATATCACGGACGCACGGATCGCCCCGGGGGTCTCCCGGGTCGGCGGACGGAGCCACGGTTTGCATTGGGAGACGCTACAGCGGGGAGGAGCTAGTGCTAGCTAGCACTTGGCCGCCGCCCGGTGCTAATGGGAAACTCGACATACCGGGAGCTGTAGCGAAAACGACGCGGGTGCCGGGCTGGAGTTTAGGCGGCGTGAAAGAAATATAAGACAGAATAATAAAGAGCGATGGCAAGAACCAAGCAGACCGCCCGTAAAATCTACTGGAGGAAGAAGCCCCCCCAGGAGACAGCTAGCCACCAGGGCTGCTCGGAGAGGCGCTCCGGCCACCGGCAGAGTGAAGAGACCTCGCCGTTACAGGCCCGTGGCTCTGAGAGAGATCCGTCGCTACCAGAAATCCACGGAGCTGCTCATCCGTAAGCTGCCCGTCCAGCGCCTGGTGAGGGAGATCGCTCAGGACTTCAAGACCGTCCTGCGTTTCCTGAGGTTCGCCGTCATGGCTCTGCAGGAGACCAGCGAGGCCCACCTGGTGGGTCTCTTCTTCGCTAAGGGGGTCACCATCATGCCCAAAGACTTCCAGCTGGCCCGCTGCATCCGCGGAGAGAGAGCTTAGACTTTCTGCTGCACATTCACCAGCCATAATGCTCTGCGCTGTGTGTCTATATATATATATATATATATTTATAGTAATATGGACATATGTTTACTAGATGTTGTTTTTTCTTGCCTTCTGATTGTTGCTCTGAGTGTTGCTATCCCTATGCTGTTGCAATCCTGGAATTTCCCCATTGTGGGACTAATAAAGGCTTATCTTATCTTATCTTAATCTTTAAACAAAAAAAATATTAAAATGAATTCTTTGTTCAATTTCAACCAAAACAAAATATAAGATTTTATAATACAGGAGAACACTAAATGTGTTTGTTTACTCCAAATAAAAAGGTCTAAAATTCTAAAATCTACAACTAAAATCCTAAAAATGTTTTACAGGAGAACACAAAATAATTGTATTACATTAAAAAAAGGTTTCTGAAAAAGAAAAATTTCACAAAAAGTCCACCTCTATTTTCAGTGCAGAAAATAAACTATTTCACACTAAGACAAAAAAAAAATGGACAAAATATAATTCCAGGACAAATTCCTCAACATTTTTTTTTTTATCTCAACAGTAAACTGTGTGACAGCAAGGATGGAGCTGTAACTCCATGGTTACAGGGAGAGGGGAGGTGGGACTTTTTAAGTTCCATAACACACAGAGCTTTTACTGAGTTTTTACATGATAACCAGAGACCTCACCTCTGCATCCCAGCATGGACTACTCTCGGCTCACAACAGCACTTCTTTTTGTGGGTACAGACCGGTCTATTTGGGGTGGATGTCAGCCTTCTGTGTGTGTGTGTGGGGGGGGGGGGGGGGGTTGGGGGGTACGCCCACAGCGAACCTGATTTTGCAACCCGCTGACTCTCTGGAGTGGTTGAGCCAAGTCTCTGCAGAGAGTGGCATTCGTAGGACAGTGAAGAGGACAGTCTGCAGCACGAGAGCACCCAAGGGCTCATGCCATAATCTGTCGGGTGGTCACCGATGTAGCAGTACAGTTCAGTTTTTTCCACTTTTTTTCCCCACCAAAATAAAACAGTCTCCCTTTTCCTCAAATTGTATCAAAAGGCTTCGGGGTCTGGACGGAGGACTCTCGGGGTCCGGATCCGGTTCAGAGTCCGTCAGTTGGTGACCCCTGGTCTACAGCCATGAAGTGACCCACATGCGCAGAAGAAAACATAATGTCAGACACAGCGTCGTGCTTATGGAAGTAAACATGAGCCCCAAACGATTGAGGGGGACAGAACTTCTTCACTTTGATGCAGTGCAGCAAAATAAAATGTTAAAATCATTCAGAAATGATTATGCACAAAATAAATGAGACCAGCTCCATTCCTCTATATGCCAGATGACCACTGTGATCAGCTCTGCTTTAAAAGAACTGATCCATCAAACAGCTCTCTTGAAAATGAGACCCTGTGTCTCAGTGGGATTACCTGTATAAATAAGGTTAATAATAAATTATGCTAGTGATTACAATAGGGCTCTCGCTCACTGATGTTGTCAGTGGCTCGGTTCCTAATAAACAGTGTGGCTAGTACCAGTGGCATTACACCAGTCCTGAACAGGAGGGAGAAGCCACTGAAGACTCCCCTCTCCTGTATCCCCGTATCTGGCCATTCCGCTCCACAGTCATGTCAGTATTAACTTTACATTTTAGATATTATAGCAGCCAGGACTCACGATGTGCTGTTTACAGGAAAAAGGAATTTGCAGCATCCAGTAAATGTGCCGTTACTGTGCACCTGCTTATCTGACGGTTTCAGCCCCGAACTCCACCCCCCTTCCCCCCCGAAATTTTGAAGTTGTTGTGCAGTCGGAGTCGACAAGATTACGATCCAGTGATAAAGGGAAGAAGATTGATTAAAAAGACAGCACTAATCAGCTGTGTCTGCCATGCTTGCTGCATCCTCCACCACAGAGTTGTAGCATCTGTCTCACTTCAATGAGGAAAAAGTCGGATGAAATGTGACATGACCGTTTACCAGGGGTGTCCAACCAGGTGCCATGGAGAGCCAAGACCCTGCAGGTTTTCTCTTCTACCCAGTCTCTTCAGCAGGTGTTTTCACTTATCAGCAATCAGTGGGAAGAAGTTCACAGAAATCTGCTGTTGAAGACACTGGTTGGAGGTAAAACCTGCAGGGTCTTGGCTCTCCATGGCACATGGTTGGACACCCCTGGTTTAGACTGAGGTCGCTTTGGAAAATATCAGATACGTATCTGAATTAGGACCACATATGAAAGTGGCCTGGGTCTGGTGAGAAAAAAAAAAATCGGATGTGTGCTGTTCAGACTGTCATTTAAAAAAAAAAAAAAAAATCAGATTTGGGTCACATGTGTGGAAAAAACAAAAAATCGGAATTGAGCATTAAAACCTGCAGTGTGAATGTAGCCTAATTTCCCTCAGATATAATCTGCCTCATTCATGTTCCAAAACCAGCACCACTGGAAACTGGATCCGATCTTGGTATATATTTTTCTACAGTGGATATAAAAATTCTTCACCCCCCTGTTCAAATGCCAGGTTTTTGTGATGTAAAAAGTGAGACCAAGATTAATCCTTTCAAAACTTTTTCCACCATTAATGTGACCTAGAACCTGTACAACCCAATGGAAAAACAAACTGAAGTCTTAAAAAGAGAAAAATAAATAATAATAACCTGGTTGCATAAATATGCACACCCTTAAAGGGCTGATGACACAATTTTGACATTTTTTAGGATGTTGTGTAAACCCAAAAGTCATTGCTGATGATCAATATAACATTTACAACCGCGCCTGCATAAACTAGTTATCATCAAAAAACCGCAGCCGCTGACTGGACTTTGGTGCGGCCCACCGAATTAAGGGCGGCACCCCTATGACGTAAGCGGGAGAACGGACTCTGGTGTTGTTGACTGGAATGACAGCAGCTTTGTAGCTCACAGTTTCTCTGGTTTCTTGTTTTAATCTTACAGCTGTGCCTTTGCATTGTGTCGCAGGCTTAGATAAACAGCAAGCCGTGAAAACCACATCACACGCTTCAGCTCCAACTGTCATAAGCCTCCTCATGCACTTTTATGCAGGAGGAGCGCACGAGGAGGGGAAGGATTAATGGATTTACGCGCAGCTTTGACCTACTTTCTGTGATCGCATGCTGACATCTCGCCGGTCAGGCCACATCCCCTCTCTCATTATCACCAGCTGATTCAAACTCCTGCTGATCATGTTTCCCGGTCCTCGCCCAGGTGCTTCTCATCACACCATCACCAGCAGTGCCTGTCCTTCATGGCCGTTTGTCAGTCATGCACTGATGGTCCATAGTATTGTCATCTGTGCCGTTTGTCTGCCAGTATTTTCAGCACTCTCATGACGTGTTAGCCACTCCATGTCCGCCGTGGTTCTCGTGTGTCCTTGAAGGGATGTCGGCTCTGGGGCGCACCTGTGGCTAACACGTCTCCTCTCATTCGTTCTCTCGGCGATGTCAGCCCCCGAACGCAATCAGTAAGTGTGTTGGTGTTTTTTTGTACGTCTTCACCTTTTTGAGAATTGTCTGTCTTTCCGTATTAAATATGCCGTGGTGAACCCTGCATGTAAATCCTCATTGTTTCATCCTCCCTCTCCGTGCCCTGCGTAAGAGCGCATGGAGGGTCATGATGAATGGATTTAGGTGCAGAATTCACCACAGCACATGTGTTGAACATAAGAATGATGACAACAGTTCCCAAAAAGGTGAAGACTTACAAAAATAAACAGAAACACTTACAGTTGGCATTCAGGGCTGACATCGCCCAGCGAACATGGGAGAGGAGACGCGTTAACCACGGTTGCGACCCAGGGCCGACATCGCTTCAAGGGGCGCAACAGAACCACAGCAGTGTGGAGTGGCTAACACGTCGTGATAGCGTTGGCAATATTGGCTGGCTGACAACACAGCACATGACGCACACAAAACTTGAACAGCTGACTGTCAAAGAGAGAGAGGGTGCATGTGTTCAGACTGGCGAATCTTGGACAGTGCAGGCATGTGTGCCTCTCCACTGTCACTCTCTGAGTCTGACTCACTAGGCACGATGCCCGCTTGGCACGGCTCAAACCTTTTTGGTCTGATGCCCCCAGATTTTTCCTTGTCATCCCATTCTTCGGAACTATAATCGTCTGAAGATTGGACAACACAAACCAATTCCAGACTACATGTGCTGGAACCATCGTTGATGTTTTCTACCGCTTCCATCCTGTGTGTACAATGGGCAGCCAAACGCTGTGTTCGCCTGATGACGTGACAACATGGCCGGGGGGTTTTCAAGCCACTGACGCAATTGGTGACATGGCGCTCATGAAAACATCGGATATTCGCGTGAAATAAAAAGCCTGTTTGACTTAGAACTGCACAGACCAACCTATTTCGTCATACTGTATTATGTGTTGAAAAGTTAGAGGAAGTCAAAAACGTGTCATCAGCACTTTAAAGGAAACCTGTACTGGTCATTTTAACAACATTCATCCTGCTTTAGGTACTACTTATAAACCAAAAATGTGTTTATTCAGTAAAAATACCCCCCTAGAGTCAGTATTCTGAATAATTTTATCCCATGAAAACTGCTCAGCCAAAATCAATGGGGAGCAGTCATCGCTGGCTGGAAGTGACGTACACTCGTTGTTTCAGGCTTTACCGCAGACGAGTAACGTGCTTACTACAGACGAGTACACACGTTCAGCAGATGCTCAGTGGGTCAAGATCCAAGTTGAAAATGACGCAAAGTCTGCACAGATATTTACTGCACAAACTGTCCTTGGAAATGGCCTTCACTGACAGCATGATCCGCAGTTACCTCCGGGGACCACCTGCTGAAGGGAACCTGACGAACAGACCAGTTCCCAGTCAAGTAACTTCAGAACACGTTGAATAAATCTTCATATACTAGAATTTTATTTCAATAAATTATATGCGAGTAGATTTGCTTGTACATGGTTGTAAAATTTACATAAAATTCTGAACTTCCGGTCTGGACACCATGGTGATAGCAGCTTAACACTGAAGCTCCCAGACCCGATCCAGGAAAATACCTTGAAAATCAGATTTAACGGATTTTTGGAAGAGTGAAAATCAAAAGACAAAGTCATCATGCCTAAAGGAAAACAGAAGAAATCGACATTTACCAGGCCAGCACATGCATCGGCCGGAGAATCTGATCCGGAGGATTTCCATTCAGAAGATGAGGAGCTGAATGAAGCTAGTGCAGCGGATGCAATTAATAAGCAGCGATGCTGTAGGTTTTAAGTGGAGCTTTATTATATCATACCGCCGTCACGGGCTCCGCTCCCGGCGCCGTGCATGCGCGCCGGGAGCGAGCCCACGGCTCTCAGAGAAGGAGGACACAATGTCTGTGTCCAGCAGCAGCAGTTGCAGGATCAGAATGAGAGAGGGAGAGCTTGCGTTACAGAGTTGCAGCCTATATACTCAACTACAACAATACATCAAAGGGCATTCCCCAGCAGTTGGCATGATCAAAAGAGATAACAGAACGGCATGAGACATTTGCATTTGAGAGACATATTGATCTCAGTCCCTAGGTCACAGTAAGGACAGGACGCATGAACACAATGCATGAAAGGCAACATTAACATCACAGAAGTGAGCCAGAAGAAACGAGTCTGTCTGTAGACATTAATACACATTTCACTGTTCTGTTAATTGCTCTAGCCGAGCGCTGTGTCTGACCAGTCTGTTTGTGGGGGTTTACAACAAAGCACATCTACGTATTGATCTCAGCCTCTAGGTCACAGTGAGGACAGGACGTATGAACACTATACATGAATGGCACATTACATCACAATACATGCATGGCACATTGCATCACAATACATGCGTGGCACATTGCATCACAATACATGCATGGCACATTGCATCACAACACATGCGTGGCACATTGCATCACAATACATGAATGGCACATTACATCTCAGTAGTGCAGCGGGAAAAACCGAGACAAGACAGCTGAGTGTCCTGTGTGTTGTGGGGGGGTTGAATCAACCCGCCACACTAGCAAAAAGGTTAGCTTAAAAATGGTACTTAAAGAATTAAGACGATTTCGCCGAGAGTGTTGGGCCGAATTTCGTGAAATCAAAAACGAAATAAAAAGGACAAACAGCAGAGTGGACCAGGCCGAGGACTGAATCTTGGAAGCAGAGGAAAGAATAAAAGGGCTGGAAGATACCGTGCTGGATCTACACAAACGACAGTCAAGACTGGAGGCTAAGCTAACCGACCAAGAAGGAAAACTGAGAAGAGGCAACATAAGAATTCATGGTCTGAAAGAAGGAGTTGAGGATGGTTTCACCACAATGGCTGCATGCGTGGAATCCATACTGAGAGAGAAGTTGGATATTCCCCAAACCACCGACTTGAAGATAGAAAGGGCGCACCGTACATTAGCCCCTAGGCCGGCGGCGGAAGCGCCTCCTCAATCGGTGGTGGTGAAGTTCTCCAACTCCAGAATAAAAGAAGAGGTTGTAAGACTGGCTTGGCAGAAAAAAGGATTTATGCACCAAGAGAGAAAAGTTTTCGTGGAACACGATTACGCCCCGGAGGTCCTTAAAAAGCGTTGGGAATACAACGACGCTAAAAAGGTATTACGAGAGAAAAAACTGCGCTTCCAGATGCCATTTCCGGCGAAGTTGCGGGTATTTTACGGCGATGAGACGTGTCTCTACAACTCGGCGGAAGAAGCAACCACGGATATGGTGAGAAGAGGGCTCCCGGTAACGGTGTATAAACCCACAACAGACCCGATCAAAAGAATCAAGGCTCAAACGTGGTCCACACAGACACCCTCAAAATCCACGGGCCAGCAGCGGGAAACCGAGCGCCAGAGCTACAAGGAAAAACTGGCCGTTTACAGGAGGGAATAACGATATTTTTAGTCAATCTGCACATCCAACCCCCCTCCTACAAGGTAACAAACATTAAAGGAGATGCAGAATCAGCATGTGGTAAAACATTTCATGGAACAGACATAATATTAGAAACAAATAAGTCTTTTTAAAAAAAAAAAAAAAAACTTGTTAAAATAGAAATGTGACAATGAACCACATGATCTCTCCACACTAACAAATACTGTATTAACGTGAATGTTTTCTGTGATGGTGGTGGGAGGTTGCGCACAATTTCATAGGGTATAGGCATTAAAAAAAAAAAAAAAAAAAAAAAAAAATCATTACAAGTTCGGATTGGGATCTGAAATTCACGTTAAAAACATGGGACAACTTACAGGGGTAAGAGAGGGCCCTCAGCACGTAACGGAATCTGAGGAATTTCCCTCAGGGCCAACACACCATCATGGCTCTTCTAAGGTCACTAAAAAGACCTCAGCTCAGGAAGATCTTTTGTCAGTTTTTTGTTTTAAAGTTTTATATACTATGTTCTTAATGTTTTTTATGTTCTAAATGTTCTTTCAGTTTCTGAGTAGCATAAAAGAGGGCCACCACACTGTTATACTAAATAAGACAACACAATGGAGAAACAGGGCGTAACCAAAATAATCTCATATAATGTAAAAGGGATCCTGAATCCAGTTAAAAGATCCAAGATTCTAGGCAAAATGAAAAAAGACAAAGCAGGAATAATATTTTACAGGAAACCCACCTAACAGACATGGAGCACACTAAACTCAGTAGACAAGGGTTTAAATTGATCTCTTCATCTTCATATAAGTCAGGGAGGGGGAGGGGAGTAGCGACACTGATCTCAACCAAAATTATATTTGAAAAAAAATCAGAACACAAAGATAAAGAAGGGAGATACAGTATGGTACTTGGGCGGCTAGAGGGAGAAGATATCACCCTGCTGAATGTATATGCACCTCCAGGGGCTAACTGGAAATTTTATAAAAATGTATTTGACCTAATGATAACTAAAGCCCAAGGTTTAGTGATATGTGGTGGAGACTTCAGTTTAAGACTGAATCCATACTGGGATGCATCAGGTAATTCTCCACATCAAAATAACACTCAAAGTAGGAAAACTCGGATGCTACTAAAAGAAATGGAAATCTGTGACGTGTGGAGGGAATTCAACCCCAGTGTAAAAGATTATACATTTTACTCAGCACCACATTCATCATACTCAAGGATTGACTATTTTTTTATGTTTAATAGCGACATTGGAAGAGTAAAAACATGTAAAATAGGACTGATGGATCTCTCGACCATTCGACATTCGACTTCACTCGAATGTTTAGCTGTTAATGTATGTCTCTCACCGGTAATGAATTTCAACATTGCAGTATTGTACAACCCACCGTCACACAATTCTTCTTTTTATAATGAATTAAGTGATCTGGTTAAACAACTTGAGAAGAGCAGAGAAACAATATTTCATGGTGACTTTAATATTAACTGGTCTGATAAAAAGGACAAACAGAAACTGAAAAGCCTCATGACTAAATTTAATTACCAACAAATGATCAAAGGACCCACCAGGATAACCAAACAATCTAGAACACTAATTGACATGGTATTTGCTAATAAACCAGAACGAATAACCAGAACCTATAATCTTGTAACTGGTCTCTCAGATCATAACATGGTTCTTGCGGTCAGAAAACTTACTAAAAAGCGACTACAGTATTTTGGGGGAGTCGATATTGACAAATCAAATTTTATTATTCCCAAATCAAAAAATGAGGAGTTTGTACATTACTTAGAAAATCAAAATTGGGAGCAGCTCATGTCAATATATGAAGTAGATGATTGTTGTAATTTTATAACTGCAACAATTACAAAGTCTATAGAAAAATTTACAAAGCAAATTAAAAGTAGACAACAGAAGATTAACCTACCATGGTTAAATAATGAAATAAGAAAACTTATGAAGAGGCGAGACTCTGCATTGAAAACATCATTAACCTCTAAACTACAAAATGATCACCTTGTGTACAAAAGTTTAAGAAATAAAGTGGTACAAGAGCTGCGAAAATCAAAAGTATCTTATTACAATAAACTGATAGATCATGCAAAGGGTAACAACATTTCCCTATGGAGGCATTTAAATAACTTAACTAATAAAAAAAATGTTCAGAAGGGGGTAAAGGAACTTAGAATCAATGGCAAGACCATCAGTGACAAGGCTACTTTGGCAAATGAATTTAATTCATATTTTGTGGACTCTGTGGAAGACTTAAAAAACTTTGTGCTGCCAAATGTGCTCAACAACACAAAATCAAAACTCTCAACAGATTCTTTTCACATCGATGAGGTAAATGAGGAGTTAATTGCTGGTATTGTTAAAACACTGCCAAACTCAAAAACTAATGATATCTACAATATGAGCACTTCATTTCTCAAAACGCACAGCAAAATATTAATCAAACCACTGACTCATCTCATTAATCTCTCCATTAGGTCTAGCACATTTCCATCTGGTTGGAAAAAAGCTGTCGTCATACCAGTTCATAAATCAGGCAGTAAAGACGATATATGCAATTACCGCCCAATCTCTATTTTACCAGTCCTGTCTAAGGTTCTTGAAAAAGTTGTAGCTACACAGCTGATAGACTATTTACAAGACAGTCAACTTCTTCATCCACATCAATTTGGTTTTAGACCAGGATACTCAACAGAAACAGCAAATTGTTGCCTTATTGAAAATGTCAAACAGTCCTTGGACAGGGGTAATGTGGTAGGGGCTGTTTTTCTAGATCTCAAAAAGGCTTTCGATACTGTAAACCACAGTTTGCTTTTATTCAAAATGGTATATTTTAACTTCTCTCCAGATACATTAGAATGGTTTGCATCTTATCTCCAGAATAGAGAACAGTGTGTAAAAGTTCACCAGGATAAATCCTCATTTTTAAACAACCGTATGGGTATCCCACAAGGGTCCATTCTTGGTCCTTTACTTTTCAGCATTTTTATTAATGACTTGCCGCTACACTGCTCAGCTGCAACATGTCAACTTTATGCAGATGATGCAGTTATTTACACAGCTGCCAAGACTCCAGCACAGGCTGCAGATGTACTGTCCACAAGTATGGTTGATGTCCAAGAGTGGCTCTTCCAGAACCATCTATTGCTGAACCTTCAGAAAACAGTTTCAATGTGCTTTTCAATCAAAAAATGTAACCTGCAACGTTTTAAAGTTAATATACATGATCAAGACATCAGTTTAGTTACAGAATTCAAATACCTTGGCATTGTACTAGATCCTCAATTCAAATTTAATCTTCATATAAAGAAAATTTCAAAAACAGTAAAAAAAAATCTGAACTGCTTTTAATTAATTAGATATTACATACCATACGAAGCAGCTGCACTGTATATGCATTCTATGGTTTTCTCTCATATATCATACTGTTTGACAGTCTGGGCTCAAGCAGCCCCTTCTACAATAATACATATAGAATCAGAATCAGATTTATTGCCATTGTTCATGTAGTACACAAACTAGGAATTTGTCTCGGTGCAATGCTGCAACATTAAACATGATAAAATAAAAGAAATAAACTATACATGCAATAAAGTGCAGAATAAGAATGAGTAATACTAGTCAGCAGTTTAAATATATTAGCGAGCAGCAGATAATGTGGAGAACCATATAGTGCAGTCGGTAATGCAAGAAGAAAACAGTGATGATAGACATGAGTCTGGTTGAGCTGCTGTACATAGTGCACGAGAGTCAATAAGTCACTTAGTGTTCAGCAGTCTGATGGCAGAGGGGAAGAAGCTGTTCATGTGACGGAAGGTTTTAGTCTGAATGGACCGAAGTCTTCTACCTGAGGGGAAAGGGGCAAACAGTACGTGACCAGGGTGTGAAGGATCGGCTATGATCCGGCCAGCACGCCTCCGGGTCCTGAAGATGTACAGATCCTGGAGAGATGGGAGCTTGCAGCCGATCACCTTCTCAGCAGTGCGCACGACGCGCTGCAGCCTTAGTCTGTCCCTGGCAGTGGCTCCTGCGTACCACACGGTTATGGAGGTGGTGAGGATGGACTCGATGATGGCTGTGTAGAACTGCACTAACATCTTGGTGGGTAGCTTGAGCTTCCTCAGCTGCCGCAGGAAGAACATCCTCTGCTGGGCCTTTTTGATGAGGGAGCTGATGGTCGGCTCCCACTTGAGGTCCCTGGTGATGGTGGTGCCTAGGAAGCGGAAGGAATCAGCAGTGGTGATCGGAGAGCCTGTGAGGGTGAGGGGGGCAGAGGGGTTGTGACTTTCTTGAAGTCCACAATCATCTCCACTGTCTTCAGAGCATTCAGCTGCAGGTGGTTGTTGTTGTTGCACCAGGACGCCAGCTGGGCCACCTCTCTCCTGCAGGCGGACTCGTCGCCGTTGGAGATGAGCCCGATGAGGGTGGTGTCGTCCGCAAACTTGATCAGCTTGACAGATTGGTGGCTGGAGGTGCAGGAGTTGGTATAAAGGGAGAAGAGTAGGGGGGAAAGTACACAGCCCTGGGGTGATCCGGTGCTGATGCTAACAGAGTTTGAGACAGTCTTTCCCAGCCGCACATGCTGCCTCTGGTCCGTCAGGAAGTCGGTGATCCACCTGCAGAGGGAGTCAGGCACGTTGAGCAGGGACAGCTTGTCCCGGAGCAGAGCGGGGCGGATGGTGTTGAATGCGGAGCTGAAGTCCACAAAAAGGATCCTGGCGTAGGTTCCCGGGGAGTCCAGATGCTGCAGGATGGAGTGGAGGGCCAGGTTGACTGCGTCGTCTACAGACCTGTTGGCTCGGTAAGCAAACTGCAGCGGGTCAAGGAGGGGAGTGGTGATGGACTTGAGGTGGGGCAGGACCAGGCGCTCAAAGGACTTCATGACTACAGAGGTGAGCGCTACAGGTCTGTAGTCGTTAAGTCCAGTGATCCGTGGCTTCTTGGGGACAGGGATGATGGTGGAGGATTTGAGGCAGGTCGGCACGTGGCATAGCTTAAGGGAGGTGTTAAAAATGTCTGTGAAGACAGGAGCCAGCTCTTTCGCACAGTGTCTCAGGGTGGAGGGAGACACGCCGTCCGGACCGGGGGCCTTGCGCGGGTTCAGTCTGGAGAACTGTTTGAGCACGTCCTGCTCACTGATGACAAGGGCAGGGGGGGAGGAGGGGGGGGCCGCCTTTGATGAAGTAGGGACCGTGGAGACTGTGGAGCTGGAGGGAGGGGGGGAGTTGGACACAGCTGACGAGGTGTCAAAACGGGCATAGTGTTGGGACAGTCTTTGACAAAGGGCTTTGTCATCCTGACCTTTAGGAGCCTGAGGCCGATAATTGATGATTTGCCTCAGTCCTCTCCACACAGAAGCCGAGTCGTTAGCAGTGAACTGCTGCTGGAGTCTCTCAGAATACACAGATTTAGCTCTCCTCAGCTCTCTGTTAAACCGATATTTAACCTCCCTGTAGCAGTCCCTGTCTCCACTTTTCAACGCTGCTTCCTTCTCCTTCCTGATCTGTCTGAGCTTAGCAGTGAACCAGGGCTTGTCATTTGAGTACCTCACCCTGGTGCGCAATGGAAGAATGCTCTCCTCACAAAAGTGGATATATGAGTTCACAGTGTCCGTGTACTCATCCAAATCATGCGTGACTCCTTTAAACATGCCCCAATCAGTTATTTCCATGCACGTTTCCAGCTTCTCCTCAGCTTCACTGGTCCATTTCTTCGTAGTGCTCACAACAGGTTTAGTGAGCTTCAGTCTCTGTCTGTAAGTGGGAATGAGGTGGACCATCACGTGATCAGATAGTCCGAGCGCAGCGCGGGGAACAGCGCGATACGCGTCCTTCACTGTGGTGTAACAGTGATCCAGCGTGTTTTAATATAGGTTCATTATATAATCAAACTCTAAAAATCTTGGACAAAAAGCCCATTAGGTGGCATCACTGTTATATTTTAAAAAAATACAACCTATTGAGTTTTGAGAGTTTCATTGACCTCTGTTTTCTGAAATTAATTTTCAAATGTTTCCGTAAATCAGCGCCTGAGCCACTTGCTGGTTTCATCCAAAGACAGGACAGCAGCAGAGCCACCAGAAGTTCTGTAAACAATAACTGTAAAATATTCCACCGCAGAACCACATTTGGACAAACAGCTTTCTCTATAAAGGGCAGTCACATCTGGAACACAATGCCAAATGAAATTAAAATAATAACGGACTTTAAAACATTCACTAAAAAGGTTAAAAACTGGCTGAAAAATAAACAAGAATGTACCCATGTATGAAATGATTGTCTGCAGGGTGAGAGTGAATGAAGGGAAGGAATGAATGTGTTTGTTAATAGTGAGTGACGAAGGGAGGGAGGCCTGAAATAGGCAAATGTGAGTCAGGTTGTTATATTGTGTATTGATAATATTTATAATCTTTATAATATTTATAATTGTGTATTATAATGTATTTATAATCTTTTTTGCATTGATGTATGTGGTTATTATTTATTCTGTTTTCATTTTTTCTTTTCCTTATCCTTTTTTACTTTTTACTTGTTTCTCCTTTCTAAAGCCCATCCAGGGACAAGAGTTGCAAATTAGCTAATAGCTATACACTCTTTGTGCAACACATAAGATTGATTGTCATTTGATTAATTGTCTATGTTTATTGCACTGTCCCTGTCAAATAAACAAATAATCTAATCTAATCTCTGACCACAGTCAGAGATTTTTTTTTTTTTTTTTTTTTTTTTTCTTGCCTTCTGATTGTTGCTCTGAGTGTTGCTATCCCTGTGCTGTTGCAATCCTGGAATTTCCCCTTTGTGGGACTAATAAAGGCTTATCTTATCTTATCTATATGGACTTAAGTATCCAAAAATACACAAATAATACATTTTCTTGGAGGTTAAATTCAAATGTCCTGAAAGGACCACTGAAAGATGAATTGGAATTAGATATTCTCAGATCAGGGATGGCAACAGGAAATTCTGATTTCAGCTGAAATCTAATTTGGTCGATTGACTTATGGGGGGGCCGGGGGGGCGCAGCCCCCCTGAAGCTGGGAGGTTTTCAGTAAAACAGAAGTAATTTAGACTGAAAAAAACGATTAAAAAAATGAAATACTAGACTTAGATAAATCATTAAATTTAATGAAAAGTTAACTTACTTTTTCTTCAATGTTGTGTCACTGTCTTTAGTCCAACATATTTAACAGTTCTATTAGAGTTTTTTACACTATTTACACTGGTCACCAAGTCACTTCTAATGTGAAACTTTCTTCCTTTTGGCAGCAAGCTGTGTCAGTCTCTGAACTTTGAACTTCATCTCCTTTTCTGGTTTCTTCAGAAACTGTCCGAGTGTTTCTGTTACCTCATTGAACTTTGAGCCAATTTTCACCTTTACTGTCACTTCGCTCCTCGAAGCTCCTGGGTTTTTATGATTTTTAAGTACCAGAACTGTGCTTACATGACATAAAACAAACAGCTGAATGCCACTTATTACTGTATAATATTGACTTATGTTCCAAGAAGATAGCATTCCTAAACTAGAAAAGCACTGAGAGCGCATCCCTCCGCCAAGGCTCCTTCCGTTTGTCATGGATCAACTCCAAAATGTAATGGGTTTGTGTGTAGGCCTATAGCCACTTGTGGTGAAAATTGCATCAAAGTCTGTCCATCAGTTTTGGAGTATTGTTGCTAACACACTGTGAGAAGATAAGCGCCTTGGCTGAGGTATGCATTCTCAGATCATCACCAAAATATAATGGGTTCCTCTCTAGCCCAAGAACCACCTCTGGTGAAAATTTTATCCAAATCCATCCAGTAGTTTTTGTGTAATCCTGCTGCACAAATATAAAAAAGCCCTTGGTGGAGGTATGCACTCTCAGATCATCACCAAAATCTAATCATCTGTTTCCCGTGCCATTGCACACCTTTCCTGAAAATTTCATGAAAATCCGTCCATCACTTTTCCTTGCTAACAAACAGACAGACAGACAAACCAACCCCGATGAAAACATAACCTCCTTGGCGGAGGTAAATATTCCAACAAGCATTATCCATCACATGCTTTAACACTTGATCAAATCAAAATCAGTTAATTTTATCTATTCCATAATAGAAATAAAATTCCAACATACCATTACTTTTTATAATTTCAGCATTCATTTCAGATCACCAGTTTCAATCTCCATTGAGTCTTGAGCAGCTCATTTTCCTCCCCCGCGCAGCCCAGCTCATACAGCCGTTGTACGCTGCACTCAAACGGAAACCGGCGGACAGAGTCGACTGGACTCCTGAACGGGAGCAGGCGTTCTGGGGTTAAAACAGCGCTCATTACCCACGTCTCAGACATGGGCATAGCGGCCGTCGTGGAGCAATGCGTTGCCGGTTCTTGGCAGCCGCTCACCTTTTTTTTAAGCAGGTCTTTGCACGACAGTGAGCGTAAATACAGCGTGTTTGACAGAACATGGCTCTCTACCTGGCATACGCCACTTCCGGTTCTGGCTGAAAGGGCACACTTTAACTGTGTTCGTGGACCACAAGCCGCTAACGTACTTAACGTACATATAATATAAAAATAAAGCGGAATTCGGTGAATTACCGGAAAAATCACATCCCTGAGAACAAGCCGAAAATGAATTTTTGACAAAGCATACGAGCCATTTGATTGGTCCAATCGTTTGCAACTATCCAATTGCAGGGCTGTTTACAATACAGCAGTAGCTTGAGTACATCCGGGTTATCGCGAGACTTCGGGGAAGCGCCGAGCGCGTATGTTTTTTTTTTCCCAAACTTTATTGAGAACAAGGTAAAGGTACAAAATTATGACAGATGATAAAATCGGCGGAAATCCGCGGATCGGCGGAAAATTGCCATCCCTGTAAACTAGAAAAGCACTCAGAGCGCATCCCTCCGCCAAGGCTCCTTCCGTTTGTCATGGATCAACTCCAAAATGTAACGGGTTTGTGTGTAGGCCTATAGCCACTTGTGGTGCAAATTGCATCAAAGTCTGTCCATCAGTTTTGGAGTATTGTTGCTAACACAATGTGAGAAGATAAGCGCCTTGGCTGAGGTATGCATTCTCAGATCATCACCAAAATATAATGGGTTCCTCTCTAGCCCAAGAACCACCTCTGGTGAAAATTTTATCCAAATCCATCCAGTAGTTTTTGTGTAATCCTGCTGCACAAATACAAAAAAGCCCTTGATGGAGGTATGCACTCTCAGATCATCACCAAAATCTAATCATCTGTTCCCTGTGCTATTGCACACCTTTCCTGAAAATTTCATGAAAATCCGTCCATCATTTTTCCTTGCTAACAGACAGACAGACAGACAAACCAACCCCGATGAAAACATAACCTCCTTGGCGGAGGTAAATATTCCAACAAGCATTATCCATCACATGCTTTAACACTTGATCAAATCAAAATCAGTTAATTTTATCTATTCCATAATAGAAATAAAATTCCAACATACCATTACTTTTTATAATTTCAGCATTCATTTCAGATCACCAGTTTCAATCTCCATTGAGTCTTGAGCAGCTCATTTTCCTCCCCAGCGCAGCCCAGCTCAAACAGCCGCTGTACGCTGCACTCAAACGGAAACCGGCGGACAAAGTCGACTGGACTCCTCAACGGGAGCAGGCGTTCTGAGGTTAAAACAGCGCTCATTACCCACGTCTCGGACATGGGCATAGCGGCCGTCGTGGAGCAATGCATTGCCGGTTCTTGGCAGCCGCTCACCTTTTTTTTAAGCAGGTCTTTGCACGACAGTGAGCGTAAATACAGCGTGTTCGACAGAGAGTTAATGGCTCTCTACCTGGCGTACGCCACTTCCGGTTCTGGCTGAAAGGGCACACTTTCACTGCGTCGTGGACCATAAGCCGCTAACGTACTTAACGTACATATGATATACAAATAAAGCGGAATTCGGTGAATTACCGGAAAAATCACATCCCTGAGAACAAGCCGAAATGAATTTTTGACAAAGCATACGAGTCGTTTGATTGGTCCAATCGTTTGCAACTATCCAATCGCAGGGCTGTTTACAATACAGCAGTAGCTTGAGTACATCCGGGTTATCGCGAGACTTCGGGGAAGCACTGAGCGCGTATGTTTTTTTTTCTTCCAAACTTTATTCAGAACAAGGTGAAGGTACAAAATTATGACACAGATGATGATAAAATCGGCGGAAATCCGCGGATCGGCGGAAAATTGCCATCCCTGTCAGATATTTGGAAGAAAATGATAATGGAGAAGTATCCCCTTTAATACTGTGGGACGCATGCAA
This sequence comes from Pholidichthys leucotaenia, assembly GCA_020510985.1. Lineage (NCBI taxonomy): Eukaryota > Metazoa > Chordata > Actinopteri > Cichliformes > Pholidichthyidae > Pholidichthys > Pholidichthys leucotaenia. The sequence continues at coordinate 274,934,596 of CM035844.1, read as the reverse complement.
AGCTGTAATAAGGGGAAAGATTATCGCAAAACTGGCAATCCAAAAGAAACAGACAAGAAAAACTAACCACATTAGAGTTAGAACTTAAGAACTTAGAAAAAGAGCACAAAGACAACACTCATTCTAATGACTCGCTCAAAATTAAGGAAATTAAAAAACAAATAAATGAGATCTACACAATAGAAATCCAGAAGAAACTTACATTTCTGAAACAAAAATACTATGAAGCAGGCAGCAAATCGGCAAAATTACTAGCCTATAAATTGAGGAAACAAACGGAGAGAGCAATCTACAAAATCAGAGACCCAGTATCAAAGGAAATAAAATTTAGAATTCAGAATATTCTTAAAAGCTTCGAGAACTACTACAAGAACTTGTACTCCCTCAAACAACATAAAAACACATCCGAAGCATTCCTAAACACATTAAACCTTCCCCAACTTACTGAGTCACAAAATAAAACACTACTGTCAGAAATACAACCTAAAGAATTAGAAAAAGCAATTATGAAACTTAAAGCTAACAAATCACCAGGAGCAGATGGCTATACAGCAGAGTGGTACAAAACCTTTAAACAGCAACTATCTCCTCTCCTCCTGAAAACATTTAACTATGTCCTCCACACAGGGGAAATCCCCCCCTCCTGGAGAGAAGGAGTCATTGCAGTCATACCTAAACCTGAAAAGGATAAACTAGACTGCTCCAAGTACAGACCAATCAGTGTATTAAATCAGGACTATAAGCTTTTAACCACTATCCTTGCCAAAAGGTTAGAAAATATACTGACAGACTTAATTCATTTAGACCAAACAGGTTTTATAAGACAAAGACAGACACAAGACAACATTAGACGCACTTTACACATAATTCATCATATAAAAAAATATAACTTAAATGCAGCCATATTGGGATTAGATGCTGAAAAAGCATTTGATTCGGTTGACTGGTCTTTCCTATATAGAATCTTATCCAGTTTCAGTTTTCATAACAACTTCATTAGAACTATCCAGGCATTACATAAAAAAACCAACAGCTAAAATAAGGATTAACGGTAAATTATCATCATCTTTTGAACTGGAAAGAGGATGTCGTCAGGGCTGCCCCTTGTCTCCACTGCTCTTTGCAATCTTCATAGAACCTCTGAGCCAATGGATAAGACAGAATCAAAAAATTCAAGCTATTACACTTGGTCAGAAGGAACATAAAATAGCACTCTTTGCTGATGACATTTTAATATACCTGGGGCAGCCGGACACCTCTTTTCCAGAACTAATCTCAGTTTTTTCAGAGTATGGAGATTTATCGGGGTACGAATTAAACATGCATAAAACCCAAGTTTTAACATTCAACTATGACCCAAATCAATATTTACTAAGCAAACTCAAAACTAACTGGGAGATGGAATCTATGAAATATCTGGGGGTCAATATCCCAAAACAACTCAACAAAATTATAACACTAAACTATGATCCACTGGTGGCAAAAGTAAAATCTGATCTAGCAAGATGGAATATGATACCATTCTTGGGTACTGCGCAAAGAATTGAAGCAGTCAAAATGAATATACTTCCACATCTTCTATACGTTTTCCAAACAATACCGGTAGAACCTCCCAAAAAAACATGGCAAGAACTGGACAGAAGGATCTCAAGATTCATATGGCACGGCAAGAGACCTAGAATCAGATATAGAACCCTACAGCTAAACAAAGACAAAGGTGGGCTTGCGCTGCCAAATATCAGGGACTATTTTAAAGCCGCACAAATTAAAACTTTAGTAGAGATATGTAACCCAGTCTACACTGCACAATGGAAGGAGATGGAATGCCAAATAACAAGTGACATCCCCCTACAGGCGATAATGGGGAACAATGCCTTACCTAAACTTTTGAATAACACTAACCCGTGGATAGAGACCCCGCTAAAAATTTGGTTTAAGATAGTCAAAGAGAATCAAACTAAAGAACCCTATCAATTTCTGCAATGGATTGCCTATGATCAAGACTTTACTCCTAGTAAAACAGACACTAGATTTAAAAAGTGGAAAGAGAATGGAGTGATAAAATATTACGATTTTTTTAAAGGGCAAATTTTACGAAGTTTTGAAGATTTGAAAAAACAAGGTCTAATAAATCAAAACCTTTACAGGTTCTTTCAGCTTAGACACCACATAAACAAAATATTTAAAAAGGAGGATTTGGAAAGGGCCCAGTCAGGTGTTCTGAAGGTTTTCTTAATGGCATATAAAGGGATCCCAGGGATCAGATACATTTCTAAAATATACCAAGGTCTTCAAGACTTAAAAGGAGACAACACATCATATATAAAAGAGAGATGGGAAAAAGAGGGGAATTTCACTTTACAATTGGAAATATGGGAAAAGCTAAATAAACAACAATGGAAAAGTACCTCATCCCTGCAGTGGAGAGAATTTGGATGGAAAAATTTGGTAAGATTTTTCAGAACACCTGCACAAAACAAATTTACTCGTAAGGGGTTGAATTGTTGGCACCTGTGTGGTGAAGAGACTGCAAATCATTTTCATGTGTTTTGGTCATGCCCAGTTATCCACCAATATTGGACTAATGTACAGACAATATTGGGGAAAATATTCAAAATAACAATCCCCTTTTCTTTTGTAACTTTGTACTTGGGTTTACTACCAGATTCACTGGAAAGACGAGGAGAAAAACACTTATTCACTGTTTTAATATTGGCAAGTAAAAAAGCCCTAACTAAAAAATGGATGTTGAAGGACTGTCCTACACCTGAAGATTGGATTAACGTGATTCAAGACATTTACTCGATGGAAAAGTTGACATTCGCACTGAGACAGGACATGGATGGGTTCTTGAACTTTTGGCAACCCTGGATCGCATATATGTCTTCCATTAGATCTAATCTTTGACAAACACCATTTCAATAATGGCACCTCTCTTTGTTCCAACGCTACTCAGATGCTCTTTTATTTTTATTTATTTATTTTTATGTTTTTGTTTTTTGCTCTTTTGTTTTGTTTTTTCTTGTTTTGCTTTGTGTTTTTTTTTTTTTAGGTTCTTTAATTTCTCTTTTTCTTTCACTTAAAAAAAGGGGGTGTTGTAATAATTATTCTTCCAATGTTGTCAAAAAACAAAAAAAAGGGAACGTGATGAAAATGTAAACAATGCAATGCTGTAATGACGTGTATACCCTTTACAAAAACTTAAATTTAAAAAAAAAAAAAATTTACATAAAATTCTGATGTTGAAACTTTGTTGACTGCTATACTGCAGCCCAGTCAATTGCACAAAGCAATGACTGTGCGTCATTACCGTCCTGAAACTGGCCATGGAGGAGGCAAGATGTCGCTGACCATGACTGACTGAGGGCAGTGACTTGAAACTCACGCGTATTTGAGAAGGAATCATGACCAAAATTACTAGACGGAACCACGAGTATCATATTTGATCCTTTGAAATAGCTTTTGATTAAAATTCACTGCAGGTACCCTTTAAACTAATACTTTGTTGCAGCACCTTTGGCTTTTATTACAACACTCAGTCTGTTTGGGTAGAAGTCTGTCAGCGTGGCACATCTTGATGTGGCAATATTTGCCCACTCTTCTTTGCAAAAATGCTCTAAATCTGTCAGATTGTGAGGGCATCTCCTATGCACAGCCCTCTTCAGATCACCCCACAGATGTTCCATCGGATTCAGGTCTGGACTTTGGCTGTGCCATTCCAAACCCTTAATATTCTTCTGGTCAAGCCATTCTTTTGTTGAATTGGATGTGTTCTTTGGGTCATTGCCGTACTAAAATATGAAGTTCCTCTTCATCTTCAGCTTTCTAGCAGAAGCCTCAAGGTTTTGTGCCAACACTGACTGGTATTTGGAACTCTTCATAATTCCCTCCACCTTGATTAAGGTCCCAGTTCCAGCTGAAGAAAAACAGCCCCAAAGCAGGATGCTGCCACCACCATGCTTCACTGTAGGTATGGTGTTGTTTTGGTAATGAGCAGTGTTGTGTTTGTGCCAAATATACCTTTTGGAATTATGGCCAAAAAGTTCAACCTTGGTTTCATCAGACCATAACACATTTTCCCACGTGTTTGGGAGATTTCAAATGTGTTTTTGCAAAATGTAGCTGGGCTTGGATGGTTTTCTTCATAAGACAAGGCTTCCGTCTTGCCACCCTAGACGGGAGACTGTTGTCACATGTACTAAACAGCCAGTACTTGCCAGAAATTCCTGCAGCTCCTTCAATGTTGCTGTCAACCCCTTGGCAGCTTCCCTGACCAGTTTTCTTCTCATCTTTTCATCAATTTTGGAGAGACGTCCAGTTTTTGGTTATGTCACTGTTGTGCCATATTTTCTCCACTTGATGGTGACTGTCTTCACTGTGTTCCATGGTAGATTTAATGCCTTGGAAATTCTTTTGTACCCTTCTCCTGACTGATACCTTTGAACAGTGAGATCCCTCTGATGCTTTGAAGCTCACTGTTGTGGGAGGGCAGTGGCTCAGGAGTAGGGCTGGGAACGATCCCTAATTTCCAGAATCGATTCGATTCCGCTTCTTGAGATTCTGAATCGATTCGATTCCGATTCGACCTGGGGAATTACCATTTTACTTCCCATGAAACAAAAATCTTTGAGACCTAATGCTGCAAATTGTACCAAGAATCTTCTAACTTTGTTAATACATAAATTATCACATATAGAACTGACCCAAAATCAGTTACAATAATGCACTTTTTATTATTTAACTTATCATTTCATAAAGTGTTCACAGGTGCTTTCTTTAGTGCAAAGGGTGTGTCGTGTCAAGTTCACCACCCAGAGTCAATAAACAAATTCAATGCATGAACCATGCATACATAATCTCACTGTATTTCAGTCCCTCCAGGATTTTGTCAGCTGTTTTTGTGATTGTTGTGGCCCAAAAAGCCTGGATTTGTGGGAGCTTTTCCAAAAAGTTATGGCACTTTTAGAGTTTTTTTGAACTCAAAGTTGTGTGAGGAAGTACAAATTTTAAAGCAGCTGCTTTTTCCATAGTTTACAGTGATGCTATTCTATGTAACACCACAAGAAAAGCACAGGATTGCCAAAAATTTCCTGTTAAACAGTGATTTATTTAGAATTAAATGCTCAGTAAAATTGTAAAAAAAAAAAAAAAAAAAAAAAAAAAAAAGACCAATATTGTGTTCTTGCTGAGAACTTAAAAAAAGAAATAAAAGAACTTGTCATTACAACAACTAAATTGCATTGAATGCATGTTAGTCTGGAGAAAATGATGGCAGCACCTCCTTGAATCTTGAATTTGAAGGTCTTCTTCTGTGTGGAAATCTACATGAAGCCGGGATGCTCCTCCAATGACGACCTCTGACCTTCAGAAGGTCTCTGTGAGGGTGAAGCTTCCAGTCTTCACACATCTGAAGGCAGATAAAACGAATAGATTTTACAGTAAAATTAACATTCATATTTTTAGATCGCCACACCACAGTAGGGTTTAATAATTTAGGTTTTTTTATATTTTACCTACAAATTAACTTTCAATGTTTGAAAAGGGTTTCAATTCATTTCCTGAGAAGGTTTGTTCATTTCAATTTAGTTCTACTGAGTAAAAATAGCTTGTTGTACTGCAGCCTTTACTTAAGTGGCAGAAGTCCATAATCTCATAAAATATACCTTAATTCTGCATTTATTCACAGTGCTTAACCAACAGTTCTCTCTGTGTCCATAGTTTCTAAAAGAAACCACCATCATGCCAGATAAATTATTAATTGACGACACAAACGTTAAAACAAACAAATGATATTATACTTACAGTCTCAGCAGCTCCAAGTCTCCCTCTGCTTCACGGGTTTCAGTCTCCGCGCATTTTCCGTTTATCAGTTGTCAACTTTATGTTCCAACACAGCACTGCACGGAGTAAAAGTCTGTTTATCCCCGCTTTATGAAAAATATTAAGAAGCTGGTGAGGACAGTCTTTATGGTGACTTTTGCTGCTAAATTAAGAGACACGCATGTTATTAACTCCGCTCGTGTAAACACGAAAGACGTGTGCACGTGCCGCAGGGAACACAGAAGTTTTATTTATGAAAAATATTCAGAAGCTGTTGAGGACAGTCTACGGTGACTTTTGTTGCTAAATTAAGAGACATGCACATTATTAACTCCGCTCGTGCAAACACGAAAGACGTGTGCACGCGCGGCAGGGAACTCTTGACGGATGAGAACCATTTTAACACCACAGAAGAAGAACTAGCATATCCGTTAGCTTGCTAGCTCCGTTAGCGCGTCGGTTGTTTATGGTTCTCTGCCATTGTTCCTGGCTCACTGACCCGGTTTCGACCCGATTATACTCAGCAGACGTTCACAAACGTAAAAATATTATATTAAAATATATTAATATTATATTAAAAGATTGATCCGCGGATTTTGTGGATCGATATCCGCTCAGTCAAACGTGGATCGAACAATATCGATATATTGATCTTTTGAACCCACCCCTACTCAGGAGGTAGAGCAGGTTGTCCAATAACCGGATGGTTGGCGGTTCGAATCTCGCTCTCCCCAGATATCCTGCCGTTGTGTCCCTGGGCAAGACACTTTACCCACCTTGCCTCCAGTGTCCATAACACTGGGTATGAATGTGTATAAATGTTCGGTGGTGGCCAGAGAGGCCGTTGGCGCGGATTGGCAGCCACGTTTCCGTCAGCCTGCCCCAGGGCAGCTGTGGCTACTGTAGTAGCTTGCCACTACCATTGTCTGTCTGGAGTGAATGAATAATGTATCTACTTGTAAAGCGTCTTTGAGTGTCTATGATAAAGCGCTATATAAATCTGATGCATTATCATTATTACTGTGGACCATGGCTTATGCTGTAAGATGTGACTACAAAAATGTCAGGAAAAGCCTACTAGAACAGCTGAACTTTATTTGGGGTTAATCAGAAGCAATGGTGGCAGGTGTGTGCTGACTCCCACTGAACATCAGTTTGAATGTGACTGGTTAATTCTGAACACAGCCACATCCCCAGTTATAAGAGGGTGTGCATATTTATGCAACCAGGCTATTGTTAAGATTTTTATTTTTCCCCTTAAAAGATTTCAGTTTGTTTTTCAATTGGGTTGTACAGGTTATTCGTCACAATAATGGTGGAAAAAGTTTTGAAATGAGTTATCTTGGTCTCATTTTTTACATCACAAAAACCTGGCATTTGAACAGGAGTGTGTAGACTTTTTATATCCACTATATATTACATATTCTGCACGGTGCACGGCTGCACGGTGGCGCAGTGGTTTAGCACTGTGGCAGCACAGTTTTACCCTCGGCCGGGGGATCGCGGGGATCATGAGATCGTGGGTTCGATCCCAGCCCCCGACCAACAGTGAGCTGTGTGGAGTTTGCATGTTCTCCCCGTGTTGCGTGGGTTTACTCCGGGATTTCTCCGGTTTCCTCCCGCACACCAAAAACATGTAGGTTTAGGGCGCTCGCGCACGCAGCGACCAGCAGCCGGTGGCTTGTCACCAGACTGCAAACCAAGTCTACCTACGGGTACAAATAAGTAACAAAAAAAAAAAAAAATCATTTTTATCATTTAACTATCCACGTCATTTACTTTAAGTCTACAGAGTTTCAATTCTACGTATTTTGCCACATCATTTTTTTGTCTTTTCTGTTCAAACTTTTTGATCTACAACTACTTTGTCTTTCCTCAGGCTGACTGCCCTCATGTCATTTTTCACTTCACTTCTTCTGTCTGATCAATCACTGAGTGGAACCTTGACCTGCACCAACCTTCATCAAAGGTTTGGGTCTCCTGCTTCAGTCCAAACTGCTCTCCCTCCTGACTGATGCAGACGTCCTCCTGTTCCTCTTTAATCTGCGAACAATCTGCTCCCACCTGAACAACAATAAAGTTTCTCTCCTGGATCAGAAGCTGCTGCTCATCCACAACCTCCTCCTGGTTTGAATCATTTTGCTGTCGGACACCTGGAGGGATGAAGAGACACAAGAAAGGTGCTGGAATATGGTTCTGACACAAAGAGAGAAAGTTCATCCTATGAAGCCTCTGAGATAAAAGTGTCTTCAGCAGCAGAGACCCACTGCTCCTCTAGTGGAAACACTATATCGGGGCTAAAGTCTGCTGTCTCTGACTGCCCTGTTACTCTCAACAAGAAATCTTTCCCTGTAGATCTGACTTTTATTGGAAATTTACAGACATTTGTTGCTGAATTTTAACCTTTTGTCACTTAAAGTGGATTTTTTTCCCCAACATATTTGAAATCCATAAATTAGTAACTTTATTGTCAAGTTGGTGAAGTTTTCTGTTGCCAATTTGAGACTTTTTGTAAATTTAAAACTGTCTACCTTAAATATAACAGCTTTTTCTGACAAATTGTGAGTTTTATCATTGGTCAAAATCACATTCTGTCTGAGCAGTAAACAAACCAACAATCTTGTCAAAGCCTCATTAGTTCTACATACCCAGTCTGTGTGATTTTATAGTGGAAACTGAAGTCATGGTTTCTCTTCGTCCTCACACTTCCACGTCGGTGCTTTGTTCTCCAGCACTCAGCACAGACCATCAATGGCAGGTCTCCACGGAGCTACATCAGCTATTCATCCATGAGGAGCAGAACAGCAGCAGAACCACCCACACCGACCACATGGAAGCTGGATAGGTCCGTCTGTGCTGATTTTCTCCTGCAAAGACCATGAAGAGACTCATTCAGGAGGAAAACCGCAGCCTTCTTCCATGGAGGGAGCAGCCAGAGCTAACAGGCTAACATGCTACCGTAAGGACAACAACACAGCCACTTCCGGTATGGCAGAGCTCGGTGAAAACAAAAGCACATGGTCTGCTTCGCAATATAGGTGTGCGTGTTTGTGTCTGTGGCCGGGGCGGCAGGAAAGACGGCAAAAACATGACAAAATCATGCATGGCTGTTGGTTGTTCCAACCACAACATGAAAAGTGAAAAGATTAGTTTTCACGTATTTCCAAGAGATAAAGAGCGTTGGGAACGATGGATTAGTGCCATTCATAGGCAAAATGAAGGTGGATCAAAGTGGGAGCCGTCTGCCCACGCAGTTCTGTGTGGACAGCACTTCATTGGAGGTACAAATGACGATCATATGCCCCCCATCTATTACTGTATGCACTGTATATGACCCACATCAATGGGTACATAATGATACTGTGATGTGTAAAGTATAGAAATTCATGCCAGCCATGTGGCAGTGGCTTACGGGAATGTCCAGGGATTAGTAATGCCATGGGTTTGTAATTTCTACACAGTATTGGTTACTATCATACCTCACCTCTCGCATGGAATGATCTGGAACACTTCTGGGTCTGATCCAGAATTCAGACTGTATATAAAAGTTGGGACCAGCATATTGTGACGTAGTGGGGGTTCACACAAGAAAGGAGAGGTGACTGTGATGAAACAGGCTTTATTTAAAACACACTCGCTCAACACAGACAGGAGGGGAGGTCATTCACACAGACCTCCGTCTCACTCAGGGTGCCACAAACGCATGATCAGTCACTGCCCTGATTCTTCTTAACACTGCTGTGTCATCATAACGCAGTTATAATGACACAGCAATAACACTTGAGAACACACGAATGATAACACCCTTTGAATCCTCCGCTGCCAAAGCATGCCGGGAAAATCCCCACCCCCTTAACACAGCCCCGACGTTACACTGTACCCCCCGGACTGGTTTCTGTCCCCAGAATAATAAAATTCCAGCTCAAAAGTCCAACACAAATCCGTCCAGGTGTCGGGGCGGCCTCCGTTGTCAACGTCCAGCGCATACAGACCTGCTAGTGTCCATCTGTGCCTCGGTCGAGGTGAAGGCTCTGGCTCGACCACCCGCGGGGCGGATGGCTGGTACGGGGCGAGACGGTCACGGTGGAGCACCATGACCCGGTCCCTTTTTTTCAGCCTCACCCTGTACACCACATCCGACAGTCTCTGTAGGACCACGCACGGTCCGACCAACGGCTCGCCAGTTTTGGTGACAGTCCTCTTTTTTGCTCCGGGCAGAAAACCCAGACTCGATCTCCTGGTGCAAAGTCCCTCCCCTGGCAGCGGGAGTCATATGCCCGCTTCTGCCGACTCCCCGCCGCTGCCAGGGACTCCCGAGCCAGTCCATGCACCGTGTGGAGACGTTCCTTCAAGCAAAACAAATAATCCAACCCCGGTTTGCCCTCCACCTCCGGCTCAGGGGAGGGGGCCGAATACCAAATCCACCAGTGTGCGCAGCTCGCGTCCAAACATCAGTGCTGCAGGGGGGCACCGGGTGGATTCCTGTGCTGTTGTCCAGTACACCCACAAAACAAAGGGCAGATACAGGTCCCAGTCTCACTGTCGCTGGTCCACTAGGACAGCGAGCTGGGTGGTGAGGGTCCGGTTGAACCATTCGACCAGGCCGTCGCTCTGTGGATGCAGTGGGGTAGTCCGGGTCTTCCGGATGCCCAGCCGCTTGGAGACCTCTGCCTCAAAGTTCCGACCCTGATCACTGTGCAGCTCCTCCGGTGCGCCAAATCGACAGAACATCTCGTCCACCAGCTTTGATGCCATGGTGGCGGTGCTCTGATCAGGGACCGCGCACACCTCTGGCCATTTGGTGAAATAATCCATTGCGACCAGCACGTAGTGGTTCCCCCAGTCCGTGGTTGGGAAAGGGCCCAGAATGTCCACTCCTACCTGCTCCATGGGTGCTCCCACCCGGTACTGCTGCAAGAGAGCGTGGGATCGCTGAGTCGGCCCCTTTTGAGCCGTGCAGGTGTCGCAGCGATGGACGTGGAGCTCTACATCCTGGTGACGTCCGGGCCAGTAGAACCGGGCTCGAAGATGCTGCAGAGTCTTTGTCACCCCGAAGTGGCCCGCTCTTACCGCCCCGTGGACCAGCTGGAGTACGTTGGGCCGGAGCTGCCGGGGAACCAGCAGCTGCCGGGGAACCAGCAGCTGCCAGACGTGACACTGCCCAGCTGGAGTCTGCCACTGCCGATACACAACACCCTCGTGACAGCGGAGATTGGCCCACTAGGAATGTAGGGCCTTGGTCTCTGGGTCCAGTGCAGACACAGCCTCCCAGGCGGGCCGCTGGCCCGCGTCCGGCCACTGCCGAACCCGGGAAATGACCGGCTCTCTGTCCTGCTTGCTCTGCAGCTGCTGAGCGCCGAGGGCCTCTGTGACATCATCGCTGGGGAGAGCTGCCTGATTATCCGAGGAGGAGCTGTGTGACACTGTGTTATTCCTGCTCGCAGTGGTCCAGAGAGCAACAGCCCGTGGGACGTGCCCGCTGGCAGTGATGATAGTTCTCCCCGCACAAGGACGCCGAGACAGCGCGTCAGCGTTGGCATGGAGGCGGCCTGCTTGATGCACAATCAGAAAATCATAATCCTGCAGTGCCTCCAGCCATCTCACCAACTGTCCATCCAGCTCTTTAAAGTTCAGTAGCCAGGTCAGGGAAGGATGATCCGTCCTGAGCTGGAACCTCCCCACGTACACATAAGGGCAAAAATGGCGAAGCCCCTGGATGACTGCCAACAGCTCTCTGCGAGTAACGCAATAATTCCTTTCGGCTCTGCTGAGAGTGCGGCTGAAAAAAGCAACTGCCTGCTCTACGTGTTCTCCCTCCTGGGATAACACCGCCCTGATGCCCTGGTTGCTGGCGTCCATGTCCACGATGAAAGGGCAGTTCGGGTCGGGATACTGCAGGATGGGGGCTCTGATGAGAGCTGAGTGAAGCTGGGAAAAAGCAGCAGCACAGTCCTCACTCCACTGAAATGCACGGCCCTTCTGCGTCAGCTGATGCAGCAGGCTGGCGATGGGGGCGAAGTCTTTCACAAATCTCCTATAACAGGAGGCCAGTCTGAGAAAACTCCATAGCTCTCCCACATCCCGCGGCACTGGCCAGTTTTTCACCGCTGCCACTTTCTCTGGATCGGTGGCGACTCCCACTGCGCTGATGACGTGGCCCAGGAAGGTGGTGTCCCGCTGAAATAGGTGGCATTTCCGCGGCTGTAGCCACAGCCTGGCCCATCAGATGGCGTCCAATACTTCCCGGAGGTTGGACAGGGCGCTGTCAAAATCAGCTGCGTGAACCAGCAGGTCATCCAGGTAAACAATGCAGCGGCTCTGGGGCACGTGAGCCAACACTCGCTCCATCAGACGTTCAAAGGTGGCCAGGATGTTGCAAAGCCCAAACGGCATCACCTTGAACTGATACAGTCCCTGCCCGATGGAGAAGGCTGTTTTCTGGTGGGCCTCAGGTGACAGCTCTACCTGCCAATAGCCGCTGCGGAGGTCCAGCAAGCTGAGCCAGCTGGAGCCAGCGATGTGGTCCAGCGCGTCATCGATGCAGGGCAGGGTGTAGGAATCCTTTTGGGTGACGTCATTCAGGCGCCGGTAATCCACACAGAACCGCCACGGACCGTCCTTCTTCCTAACCAGCACCACTGGTGCCACCCAGGGGCTGCTGGAGGGCTCAATAATGTCTGCCTCCAGCATTTCTCGTACTTTTTGTTCTGCTGCTGCCTGCCTTGAGAAAGGCAGGCGGCGTGGGCGGAGCCGGATTGGCCTGGTCTCACCGGTGTCGATCCCGTGCTGCACCAAGCTGGTTCGGGTGCACTCCTCATCCTTTGCAGCAAAGACGTCCATGTAGCAGTCCAACAGCTCCCGCAGCTGGCGTCTCTGTCCCAATTCCAGTCCGCTGCAGCTCTGCTGGAACAATTCCTCGACTGCCTGCTGCGTTTCTGCTGACACGTTGACCCGCTCCGCTGTGGCCCTCCCCCTTGCTGTCTCTATATGTGATCGTGCTCGCTCTGCTTGTGCCGTTGTGTTCAGTTCTTGCGGTGACCTGCCCGGTTAGGTCCGTCCTGGCGGCCCCTTGATCACACAGGCCTCCGGGTTCCTCTTCTGGGTCCCGCTGCAGAGTGTGATGGTCCGAGTTCCCAGCAGGAGGGACGATCTGGCGGTGTCAATTTTTGCGCTCCATGCTGCGAGCAGATCGAGTCCAATAATGCAGCGGTCTTGGATATCAGCCAGCCAGAACAGGTGGTTTGTGTTCTGGCCGGCCACCCCCACCACAAGAACTCTTCGCCCTCCCAATCTGGTGCGCTCACCGGTAGCTGTGGTGACGCAGCGCCCGGTAGGTTCCCACCCCTGCGGTTCTGTCTCGTCAGTGCCTGGCAGCACGCCGGGTCGGACCAGGGAGATGGTAGAACCGGTGTCGATCAGCGCCCAGATCGGCGTGTTGTCCAGGCTGCACTGTGGGTACATCCCTGGCGAGTGTCCAATTCGGCCCACACGCAGTGACAGCTCATTGGGGAAAACATCTGTGGGAGGCAGCAGATCCCCGTCCATGCCACCTCGTTCTAGTTTAACGCTGGCGAGGGGCCGGTTTGTTGTTGGGGTGGGTGCCGGGCAGTACCGCGCGATGTATCCTGGCTCTCCGCAGCGGAAGCACCCTTCCTCGCGCTGCTGTGGCCGTCTTCTCCGCGGGCGCGCCGCCGTGGTCTGCCGCAGCTTCTCCTCCTCCTCCTCGCTCTCAGCCGTGGCCTGGAAGGGTCTCTGTCTGGGTGCCGATGCATCAGCTCTACAGTCCATTAGCGGTTCCACCCACTCCTGTTCTGCCACAGCCGTCTCCCAGCTGCTCGCAGCGTGAATCCGGATGTGGCTCTGGAGCTGGGCCGGGCGGAGACCCCGGATCAAGTTCCGGAGGGCGAGCTTCTCCACTACTTCTGGCTCAAAATCCGGGTAGCTGCGCTGTGTCAGCAGCCGTATGTCCGCTGCGTAGACTCCCAGGCTCTCCCGGCTGCCTTGCCGGAGGTTGGCCAGCTGTTCCTCTGCGTGCTCAGCGTTGGCTGCTCTCCCAAACTGCCTCCGGAGCGCTCCTTGTAGCGTTGGCCAGCTGAAGCATTCCTCGGGCCGGAGATCGGACAGCGTGCGGAGAGTCCTTCCCTCCAGGGCCAGCGCGACCTGAATGGCGGTCTCTCCGGGTGGCCAGAGAGACCGCCACCCTGCATCGCAGCAGCCAGCTCGACCTGGACCAGGTAGTCGTCCAGCAGGGTTTCACTGTTAAGCGGGGAACCTTGGCCCGCTGCCGGATGAGTGGGACGGTCGCCTCTCAGTCAATCGCCACTCCTGGTCGCAGTGGAATCGCTGGCCTGTCCTGCCTTGAAAAGGGCGGGGAACGGGGCTGATCTGCTTTGCTCAGCCCACCCTGCCTTGAGAAAGGCAGAAGGCCGGGTATGCTGGTCCCGTCGGGTCCGCTGCTCCATTCATCCCGGCGAGCAACTCCGGGGGTTGGTGTATCAGCTCTGTCGTCCATTCCCAACTGAGCGATGAATCGCTCCAGCTGCTGGATCTCTGCTCTGATCCTGGCTTCCATCTGCTCCATTTCCCAACTCCTGACACCAGTGTGACGTAGTGGGGGTTCACACAAGAAAGGAGAGATGACTGTGACGAAACAGGCTTTATTTAAAACACACTCGCTCAACACAGACAGAAGAGGAGGTCATTCACACAGACCTCCGTCTCACTAACATACCTGCCAACTTTTCAAACCTGAAAAGCCTAGTAGCTTACCAGGGTCCAGGGGCCGATGCTAATGCTAATAATGCTAATGCTAATAATAATAATGCTAATATTTGCCAAACAAATATTAGCATTAAATCTATTTAAATGTAGCTAACAACCTCATATTTCTTCAACTTTCAAACCTGAAAAGCCTAGTAGCTAGCCGGGGTCCAGGGGCCGCAGTGTCAAACAAATATTAGCATTTGACATAGAAGTCACATATTAATTATATTAAAGGTAAAATATCTAAATCAATTGCAATACTACACAGAGCGAAATATTTGCTGAATCAACCCACATTATATACTTTGTATCATTCATTAACACTCCCATACATGACATATTGTACTGAAGTATGGGGAAATGCATATAAAACAAACATATATCCAGTCTTAATGCTTCAGAAGAGAGCTATTAGAATAATAAACAAAGCTGCTTACAAGGGAACCAACAAACCCACTTTTTCTTAAATTAAAAGCTCTCAAGTTGAAAGATCTGGTTGACTTTAAAACTGCAGTAATAATGTTTAAAGTGAAGAATCTATCACTGCCCGCAAATATCCAAAAGTTGTTCCAAATAAGGGAGAAACAATATCATTTCAGAGGAACATGTATATTTCAAAAACCTTCAGTGAGAACTACCACCAAGCAACACTGTGTTTCAGTGCAAGGAGTCAGATTATGGAACGATTTTGGACCTGAATTAAAATCATGTACAACGCTTGGACAATTTAACCAAAAACTAAAGGAAGAAATACTCCAAACATATATACAAGATGACATGTAAAATCATATCAGGATTGTCATATCCAGTCTGTGTTGTGTTGTAGCTTAGTTTTTTGTCACATTTTGTCTTAGCTTTGTTCTGAATTGTAATCGCTCTTGTTTTGTTTTTCTTTTGAATTCTTGGATGGAATATGGGTGGGCAATATAAGCTGCGGCTTCAGCCATCACCCATTTCAGATAACTTATGTTGAACTGTATAATCAGAGGAGTTATTGTTTAATTTGACCTTGTTGGATTTTCTTTCCCCCTTTGTTATATTATTCTGTTTCTTTTTAATCTTTACTTTTAATCTATCCAAAATAAAGATTCATTCATTCATTAAATCTGCATTCAAAAGACTATCTTAACGGACTTCCGGTTATGGCTGCCACGTAGGACGGACGTGTCTCGCTCTGCTCTGCTCCTGGAGAAAAAAATCGGCAAATAACTCTCTCATTTGGGACAGAACGTATCCCAGCATTTGGGCGAGGATATGTCGGCGAAGCCTAAGGCTGGAAAACCAGGAAAAGGAAAAAGCGAGCCGCCGAAACAGTCCAAATTAACGGACTTTCAGGTCTGTGACGCAGCAAACAAGGCTCCATATATGGCGGAGGAGGCTGGCGGCGGTGCGATTTCTGCGGGGAATGGCGCAGATGCGCTGATGGCTGCCATGAGTTCAATGAGAGCGGACTTTTCCTCTAGATTTGATGGGATTATGACAGCGCTGGAAGGAATAAGAAAGGAATTGGGTGACTGTGTAGAACGAACGGCGCAGATGGAGCTCCGTCTCGCTAGTGCTGAAGATGACGTCACCCGTCTTCAATTAAAGGTGCGCACTTTGGAGAAAAAAAAATAAATCTCTGGAAGATAATATTTTGGATTTGGAATCTCGGTCGAGACAGAATAATTTGAGGCTGGTGGGTCTTCCAGAGGAATCAGAAGGTCGGGACGTATGTTCCTTTCTGGAAAAGTGGATTCCGGAGGTGCTGGGCAGCGAGGAGTTGCAATCAGCAGTGGTTCTGGAAAAAGCACATCGTATTGGCCCACGGAGAGATAAGGGACCGCCGAGGACCTTAATTATGAAGTTTCTTAGCAACAGAGACAGGATGAAGATCTTCAACGCTGCACGTGCTAAAGGAGAGATTAAACACCAGGACCAGCAGGTGCGGTTCTACCCAGATTTGGCCACAGGAATCCAGCAATTGAGGAAGCAGTTTGATCCCGTACGTAAGGAGCTGCGCAACCTTGGGATTCGTCATGGTGTAATCTATCCTGCGAGACTGCTGACCACGTATGAGGGCAGAACCCACATCTTCAAGACCCCAGAGGAGGCGCAGGAGTTCATCAAGAAGATCAAAAAAGAAGAAGAGACTGGTGGGAGCTAAGCATGAACAAAATATAAGGTAGAATAATTAAGCATTTGCACAGGCATCTGACTGACTTGAAGTAAATAGTAAGTTTACAAAATATAGATTGTATTATATATTAAAAAAACAAAACAAAAACAAAACAAACAAAAAAAACTATGATGTACAAAGTTGTTAAAAATTTTGGAGTCAAGTTGGAAAACTACAGAGGAGAGTTAATGTTACGTCATTAAAAGCAGTAGAGTTAGGGTGATTGGGAGGATGAAGAAGGAGTGGCTTAGGCTGTTCCCCGTGGGTGTGGAACGGTCGATGGCTATATCGGGAGACAGAATTTTTCTTTTGATTTTGGGGGGTTTGCCACAAGTGTGGGAAGGGGAAATTTGTTTGTGTGTAGTTTGTAGGATGAATGTTCAACCACTCATGTTTTTGCTTCTCTGTATGAGCATGTTTACACTGCAAGGTAATCCCAAACTCTCTATTGATCATGGACCAAAGTGTTAACCTTAATTTAACTTCATGGAATTGCAGAGGTCTACAAAATTTAAAAAAACTTAAACAAGTTATGAATAAAATAAAGGACATGGGTTCAAGAATTGTGTTTTTACAAGAAACTCATCTGATAGAGGAGGATGTTAAAAGAATTAGGAGTAGATGGCAGGGAAGTGTATTCACCTCTTCATTTTCATCCCGAGCCAGGGGAGTTATGACTCTCATACATAAATCAGTTCCTTTTCAAGTGAAAAATGTAATTGGAGACAAATTTGGAAGATATGTAATCATTCAAGGTTCTTTGCTATTAGAAAATATAAATCTTGTGAACTTATATGGTCCCAATATAGATGATCAGAAGTTCTTTGCTAATTTATTTCTCATCTTATCATCACTTACAGGGCAACATATAATAGCAGGGGATTTTAATTGTACATTGAATCCAGGTGTGGATAGATCAACAGGACTGGATTGTACGCACATTGGATGTAGGATGACTATTAATCATTTTATGAAAGAATTGAGATTGTTAGATATATGGAGAGAAATGAAACCACAAGTTAAAGCCTATTCTTGTTATTCCAGTACCTACAAGACATTCTCACGTATTGATTATTTTTTGATTTCCACAGAATTAAGGTCCAAGATTCAAAACTGCTTTTATGATAACATCGTGATCTCTGATCATGCACCCTGTTGTCTAATATATGTAGATAAAAAATTGACAAAGGAATCAGGTAGATGGCAATTTCAGCATAAATGGCTTCAGGATGAGGAATTTGTCAAGTATATAGAAAAACAGATAGACGAGTTCTTTGACATCAATACTACACAAACATCAGCATGTGTAAAGTGGGAGGCTTTCAAAGCTTTTATTAGGGGACATATTATTAGTTATACAGGATCAAAATCTAAGAAGACTCGAGAGGAGAGAGCTAAATTGGAACATAAAATAAAAAATCTTCAGGAAAAAGTGTATGCAGGAAGTGACCCAAGGTTGGAGAATGAATTACTGATTTTGAGAGCTGAATACGACAAAAAATCAGCGAATAGAGCTGCCTCGAGTCTTCTAAGATTGAAACAATCTTTTTATGAACAAGGTGAAAAATCAGGAAAATTATTAGCATGGCAGATTAAACAATTGGAAATTAAAACACCAATTACCAGTATTATAAGTAACGGACAGGTAGTTATAGATCCTTTAGAAATTAATAGAGCCTTTAGAGATTACTATGAAAAATTATATGATACCAAAAATGAACCTGATTTAACAAAACTAAATGGGTTTTTGAACGAACTATCTATACCGTGTATTCCAAATGAAAACAGGGAGATATTGGAGTCTAAAATTAGTCAAGAAGAAGTTGGGCTAGCCATTGATAATATGAAATCAGGAAAAAGTGCAGGACCAGATGGTCTTCCAGTTGACCTTTATAAAAAATTTAAGAATAAATTAATAAAACCTTTTTTGGAAATGGTTTTAGAAGCATTTCAAAATAATAATTTACCATCATACATAAATAATGCCTTAATTATACTGCTGCCAAAACCAGGTAAGCCCTCTAATAAATGTGAAAATATGAGACCAATAAGCCTATTAAACGCCGACCTTAAGATAATCTGTAAAATTTTAGCAAGACGAATACAAGAAATTTTACCAAATATTATTAATCGAGATCAGAATGGCTTTATAAAGGGTAGACAAGGCTTCCATAATGTAAGAAGACTATTTAATATTATTTATTTTAATAAAGAAGCACCGGATACAGCTCTCCTATCATTGGACGCCGAAAAGGCCTTTGATAGAGTTGAATGGCCCTTTCTTTTTGAAGTCCTACAAAGGTTTGGACTTGGAAATAATTTCATAAAATGGGTTCAAATAATATACAATAATGCTACAGCAGAAATCCTAACAAATAACAATATTTCAAAACCAATAAAAATCAATAGAGGATGTCGACAAGGCTGTCCACTTTCACCTTTACTGTTTACTATGGCAATTGAACCTTTAGCGATAGCGATACGTTTACATTCACAAATATATGGAATTAAAGTTGGACCAACAGAACATAAAATCTCCCTGTATGCCGATGACATAATTTTGTTTATGTCGAATCTAAAAAAATCAATTCCAACCTTGTTGAATTTAATAAAGAATTTTGGGGAAATATCAGGATATAAAATAAATAAAACTAAATCTTCAATATTAATGCTAAATGAGACCCAGAGAAATTACCCAGCCCCTGAGGTAAATCAATTCAATGTTGTAAATCAGTTTAAATATTTAGGAATCCAAATTATGCCTAAGCTAGAATCAGTCGCCAGTGTCAACTATGAAGCCTTAATGTCAGATATCAATGAGTTAACTCAGAGATGGATGTCACTACCAATGTCGATGATCGGGAGAATCAATATACTTAAAAGTAATATTTTACCTAAAATACTTTATTTATTTCAATACATTCCCTTATCACCACCTTTAGATCTATTCTCAAGAATAAAAAAAAAAGTTAGTGGAATTTATATGGAACAACAGGAGGGCTAGATTACGTTTGTCTTTATTATATTTACCATTTGATCGTGGAGGTCTGAAATGTCCAAATTTTATGTTGTATTATTGGTCGGCACAACTGAGGTCTATGACATATTATTTTTCATCAAATGATCTCCCTCACTGGACTGAAATGGAATCATACAATTTACCTTTACCTCTTCCCATATTCATATACTCAGATTCGGCAAAAAAATTACAAAAACAAGTTAAAAATCCATTTGTAAAGCATATGATCAAAATATGGTGTGAAGCTAAAAACTATTTAAAAGAACCACAGTTATTGTCACAATTTAGTCCAATATGGGGTAATCAATATTTTAAACCAGGGAGAGCGGACGCTGTATTTAAAGTATGGAATTTAAAAGGGATACAAAAGATTCAGGATTTATATTTGCCATGTGCAGACAACATAATGTCTTTTGAAGAGCTGAGGATCAAATTTAATCTCAATAGAACACATTTTTTTAAATATCTTCAACTTAGAAACTTTATTCGATCAAATCAAAATAAAGCTCTCACTCGACCTATTTATTCATCCTTGGAAAAAATGATGATGAAAGATAGTAAAAGAAAGGGTATTATTTCAGAGTTTTATAACTCACTGACACTATCTTCAAGTGAAAATTCACTGAAAAGATTAAACTACTGGAAAGAAGATCTGCAAATTGAAATTTCAGAGGAACAATGGGAATTGGCTTGTACAGAAGCTCAAACCAAATCAATAAATGCACGCCTTAAATTGATACATTTCAAATGGTTAATGCGGATGTATGTTACACCGGAGGAGTTAAATAGATATAACAAAAATATACCAGATACATGAACAAAATGCATGGAAAGTAAAGGAACCCTATTTCATTGTTTATGGGAATGTAGATTAATAAGAATGTTTTGGGAAGAGGTGAGGGTAACAATTGAAAAAATAATCTCAAAACAAATCATATTGAATCCTAAACTGTTTTTGTTGGGTCTGTACCCAGAAAAGCATAATTTTAATAAAAGTGAAAGAACATTCATAGACCTCAGTTTGCTTAATGCCAAAAAATGTATTGCACTATTATGGAAAAAGACTCATAGACCAGATGTGACTCAGTGGTTAAGACAGATGTTAACAAACCTTCCATTAGAAAGAATAACATATATACTAAAATCAAAGGAAATTGTGTTTGAGAATATATGGAGACCTTTTATTGATTATGTAAAAAATTTAAACATAACTCTTGAAGAAGAAGGTGAATGATGTGTGTGGACCTTGTAAATTCCAAACTGGTGAACATAATATGTATACTTATGTATTGGATTGTCTAGACTAAACAGAGGAGCATTGTTGAAGACTTGATTTTGTTGGTGGTTGTTGGTGTTTTTAGTGCATTTTTTTTTTTTTGTAGTACCTTAGTGTTAGTGTTTGATTGTTTGTATCATGTTTGTTAAAAAAAAAAAAAAGGTTCAATAAAGATATTGTGGAAAAAAAAAAGACTATCTTAACACTGCATAGAACTTTGAATAGGCCAGATGTGATGTATTATGAATACTAGAAAAGCACTCGGAGAGTGCAGACCTCCGCCAAGCGCCACAGTTCCCCCCATACAGTGTTTAACATCATAAATAAAATATTGAAAATGGCCCTATCTCGCAATGTTTAAAAAAAAAAAAGAAAAAAAAAAAAAAAAAAGAATCCTTTAAAAAATTCCTGGATCCAGACGGTGATCCGGATCACCACCAAAATCTAATCATCTGTAGGATACCCCATTTCTGACAATCTGTGAAAACTTCATGAAAATCCGTCCATAACTTTTTGAGTTATCTTGCTAACAAAGAAACAGACAAACCAACGCTGATGATCACATAACCTCCTTGGCGGAGGTAACTAGAAGACTAGAAATATCAGCAGGGTATACTAGCACTGTATGACACACGTGCGTAAATGACAGCGAAATCGCTCTGATATTTTATGTGTTTACATGATACACCAAGCATGACAAGGCTTGCAATTACACAGCACATGTTTTTCAAGTTTGCCGCTAGCGTCACTGGCCTTGTGTTTTTTCGTTCTTACGTGGTCTTTCACATCGCTGATTCCGCCATGTCCAATCAAAAAGTCTTGTCTACACAAAGTGCAATTTGCGTAATTTTCACCCCTTCTTGAGCGAATAATAACTCCCGGAAATGCTTTGCTGTATTCCTCACGAAAAGACTGTAATTTTCGTTTGTGTTTCACGCTCGTTAGTGATTTTTCTCCGGCAGACTCCATGATGAAAACGTATAATTCTTACCTGATTGCCTCGCGATTGCACATGGAAAATTGGCTCAGACCTCTCGCACATGCGCAATACACCTACATGAAGCAGTGCCGATTGCCTTTGTTCTAAATTTAGATACGATTCCGAGCGACAGCGTGTTTGGAATTGCTTTCGTGTTTTTTTTACAATTTAAAATTTTTGACTGAATTTTTTAGTGAAAAACCGTAATTTTGAATAATAAAACCGGAACCCGGAACGGGGTCTTGAAAACCGGAACCATTACGGCAAAACCGGAGTAGTTGGCAGGTATGCACTAAGGGTGCCACAAACGCATGATCAGTCACTGCCCTCCTGATTCTTCTTAACACTGCTGTGTCATTATGACGCAGTTATAATGACACAGCAAAAACACTTTAGAACACACGAATGATATCACCCTTTGAATCCTCCGCTGCCAAAGCATGCCGGGAAAATCCCCGCCCCCTTAACACAGCCCTGACGTTACAATATATTGCTGTTGTGAAATATTTATTGGTTAAAGTGACCTGTGACATACAATCACTCATATGAGAGGATCGGACCCACTGTGGATTTAGTCTGTATATGATATACATTGTACATTATGTGGGCTGTGGAGCTGCAGCCTCAACAGACCTGGATAAACATACCAAAAAGTTTCACTAACAATCACCTATTAATGATTAATTAATCACCTATAATAAGTGTGCCTGTCTGGTGAACTTGGGTGATGGCATCATTTTCAAGAACTGTGAAGAGCCAAACAAAACAGACTGATGTAAGCAGTGAATGCAGTCCGGACTCTGACGGACATTGACGTGTCCGTAGGCCTACTGTATAATGAGTATCTGACCCTGTATTTTCTAAATGTTGATGTACGTGTGTATAATGATGATGATGATGTACAGGTGTGGCAATGTTAATGACGTACATGTGTGATTATGGGCAATATTGATATTCACAATAAAATGCTGTTTGAAAACATGCATTGTGTTTTTAAAATTTATCATGTTCACAAAGTATCCATTCGGACTTTAGTTCTAACAACAATATTAGTTATTGTATTATTTTTACCGCAAGGTAAAATAATATTTTAAGATATATTATAATTGTGTATTTATACTCATATGCTTTACTTTGCATTTGAACATTTGGGTGGAGAATCCAGTTGAAAAATCCATCTGTCTTGGTATCTTTATATAACATGGTAAGCTGGTAGCCCAGTACCAGGAAAGCAAAGTGTTCCCTATTATCAAAGGAAGCTTATCATAATCACGATTAGGGGACCATCCCGGTCAACCACAGCTGGTCGTAATACTCCAAAGACATTCTGGATTAATTCACTGAAAACAGCACAAATCGGAAAGACGCTAACTCCAAACCATTGCGCAGTTCAAACGTCACGCACTGCCTGAACTTCGGACGACATAACGCCACATGGTTTGGTTTTCACCGAGTACCAAAGTAGGTCAACCGGAAGTGACGACACTGCGTTGTTGCCCAAACTCCACTGAAGAATCAGACGGTTTGCGGTTCTCTTCGGTTACCGCTTTGAATCTCAATAACAGCCACACGGAGTCATGATGTGAAGAAGTCAGAGAGACAGTCTGAATAATCCGGCATCACTTTCATACATGTGGAGGGATTCACCATGATGAAAACACACGTTCACCATGTTGCTGCGAGCAGCTTCTTCTTGGGGTATCACGACACTACGAACCCAAATCGCAACGTACCCTAGCCACTCCGTACCAAACGCGAACGAGTGAATTTATAACTTCTGCAGCAGTGTTCAACTTGCTGTGGAAATCCCCAAAATAACATCATGCTTAGGTTTACACGAACCGACAGGGGCTCACCTGAAAAAGTTGTCTTTCCCTCCAAAACTTCACAAGATGGCCATTTACGTTGCGAGCTTCTTCTTCTTCTGTTTTTTAGGCGGGGGCAACCAGCGTAAAGGCGCATTACCGCCATCCAGCGTGGGCGTGTGGGCCAGACATCGTTACCCAGACAACCTCAAAAAAAAAAAAAAAAAATACCCATATCCTACTAATTAGCCCTGTATCTTTAAGGTAAACAAATAACTTCTTGAACACAATCGCCATTATCACGCTTAAGTTAAAATCTCCCACCCCTACTTTCCTAATTCCCCTCACTAACATGTCTCTCTCCTGCATGAACTTCTGGCAGTGCAGAATGACCTGCTCAGCAGTTTCTCTCTCACAATAATCACACATCCCTGACTGCTGCTTATTACCTCCGCCAAGGAGGTAATGTTTTTACTGGGGCTTGTCTGTCTGTTTGTCTGTCTGTTACCAACATAACTCAAAAAGTTATGAACGGATTTTGACGAAATTTTCAGGAAAGGTGTGCAATGGCACGGGGAACAGATGATCAGATTTTGGTGATGATTGTAGGGAGCTTGAAATGATGAAGCGATGTGATTTTATAAATCAAAGTTTAATATCAGCTTCACTTCCCTAGCAAGTCTCATCTCAGTGCAGAAGCAGAATAAGAGGTCGAGAGCAGTCAGACCTTCATACTTATACCCACACTCAACAAAAGACATTGCATATCAAAGCCGACATCCCGCATTAACATAATCCCCCCTCCATTGTCCTCCGTCTCCTCCACCTGACCCTGGGTGGTCAGGGAGTTCGATCCGGTCTCCACCGCTGCGACTCCGTCTGTTCTTTGATCCTCGCTGGCGGTTGAGACCTCTTGTCCTGTTCTGAGGCGTGAGGTCATTCCACATATGTAATCACTAAACATTCTAATATGTCTATACATATGTAGGTATGGAATATATGATTAATATAAGCCACAATGATCTGAGAGTGCATACCTCCACCAAGGGCTTTGTTTGTATTTGTGCAGCAGGATTACACAAAAACTACTCGATGGATTTGGATGAATTTTTCACCAGAGGTGGTTCTTGGGCTAGAGAGAAACCCAGGAGCGTGCGTTTTTTTCTAAAATAGACCTGGTCCGTGGTTACCACCAAGTTCCAGTGCGCACTGAGGACATACCCAAAACAGCGGTAATAACTCCGTTCGGTTTATTCGAGTTTTTGCGCATGCCTTTTGGGCTTAAAGGGGCTGCACAGACATTCCAACTCATGATGGATGCAGTGCTGCGCGATCTCCCTTTCGTGTTTGTTTACCTGGACGATATCTTAGTTGCCAGCGCGTCCGAAGACAAACACGAAACCCACCTCACAATGGTTTTCCGGAGGTTGGAAGAGCACGGGTTAATAATTAACCCAGCGAAATGACAGTTCGGGGTGACGGGGATTGATTTTTTGGGGGCACCGCGTTTCTCCCAAAGGAGCAGTCCCACTGCCTGACAAACTGCATGCAGTAGCAGATTTTCCCCGGCCGCAAACGGTCAGGGCGCTACAAGAATTTTTGGGAATGGTGAATTTTTATAACCATTTCCTTCCCTGCGCAGCGCAGCTCATGCAACCACTGTACGGCACGCTCAGAAAACAGAAACCCGCGGATAAGGTCGAATGGACCCCGGAGAGAGAGCTGGCATTCTCGGAAGTCAAAGCAGCCCTGGCAAACGCCGCATTGCTGGCACATCCAGACCCAACGGCCCGCATAGCGCTCACCACTGACGCTTCAGATGTGGCCATAGGGGCGGTCGTGGAGCAGCGTGTAGCCGGGGCTTGGCAGCTGCTCGCCTTTTTCAGCAGGACTTTGCGCGACAGTGAACGTAAATACAGCGCGTTTGACAGGGAGTTGCTGGCTCTCCACCTGGCCATTCGCCACTTCCAGTTCTGGCTGGAAGGGCGCTGTTTCACCGCGTTCGTTGACCACAAGCCACTAACATTCGCGATGGCCAAGGTTTCAGAACCGTGGTCGGGCCGGCAGCAGAGATAGCTGGCCGCAATCTCAGAGTTTACTACCGATATTCAGCATGTGTCGGGTAAACTGAGTGTAGTGGCGGACTGCCTCTCGCGCACCGTGGCGGCCCCAGTCTGCATGGGGATAGATTACGCAGCCATGGCCGCGGAGCAGGTTAGTGACGCGGACGTGTGCGCGCTCCAGTCTGGACCAACAGGGTTAAGGCTGGAGAGCAGGGTGCTGCAAGACGGC
Organism: Pholidichthys leucotaenia; assembly: GCA_020510985.1. Classification (NCBI taxonomy): domain Eukaryota; kingdom Metazoa; phylum Chordata; class Actinopteri; order Cichliformes; family Pholidichthyidae; genus Pholidichthys; species Pholidichthys leucotaenia. The sequence continues at coordinate 274,908,484 of CM035844.1, read as the reverse complement.
ATGCCCCCCTTAATCTGCGATGTCTCCATGGGGCGACCGCGTCCGGTGGTCCTGGCCGCGTGGCGCCGCTGCGTGCTTGAGTCGGTTCACACTCTGGCACACCCAGGAGTGCGCGCGTCGGTCAAAATGGTGGGAGAGAAGTTTGTTTGGCCGAGCCTGCGCAAACAAGTGAAAGAGTGGGCAGCAGCCTGTATGGCGTGCCAACGAGCCAAAGTACACAGACACACGAAGGCTCCCTTGGAGCCGTTTCGCATCCCGGCTAAGAGGTTCGACCATGTTCACGTGGACCTCGTGGGCCCCCTCCCACCATCACAGGGGTGCACGCACCTTTTGACGATGGTGGACCGCACCACGCGCTGGCCGGAAGTGGTTCCACTGGCGGCAACCACAGCCGAGAAGGTGACGCGCGCGTTTTTAACAGCATGGGTGGCGCGTTTTGGAGTCCCGTCAGATATTACGTCCGACAGAGGCCCTCAATTTGTTTCCGAACTTTGGTCAACAATGGCCCGCAGCCTGGGTGTCACAATTCACCGCACAACCGAGTACAATCCACAGGCTAATGGGTTATGCAAACGTTTTCATAGGTCATTGAAAGCGGCTCTCAGGGCGTCACTGACGGATGCAAATTGGGCAGACAAGCTACCGTGGGTTTTATTGGGGTTACATTCTGCGCCTAAAGAGGATCTGGAAGCTTCCCCGGCTGAACTCGTTTTTGCGGAGCCACTTCGGCTGCCCAGGGAGTTTCTTCCAGATAATCCCGCGTCCGGCAGCTCCCCGTCTCAGCTGTTGCAGCGTAGCATAGACACAAGCACGCTGCCGGGCCCTGCTCACCACAGTTTTCAGCGCGTTTTTGTGCCTAAAACTTTGAAAAACGCGGAGTTCGTCTTTGTCAGACACGATGCCCATCGCTCTCCACTGCGCCCACCTTATGATGGACTGTTCAGAGTGCTGGAAACAGGGGACAAGCATTTTTTTCTAGATTTGGGGGTAGGAAGGAAAAGATTGGCATAGACAGACTCAAACCCGCTTTTGTGGTGGCGGACGAGCAAGTGCTGCTGGCGAGGGCCCCTCGGCGTGGAAGACCCCCACGAGGAGCTTCCCAGAGAAAAGATTCCCCAGAGCACCCGCACGGACAGACGTTTACCCCTCAAACATCAGCCCCCCAACATGACAGCGCCGCGGAGGCGGTGAATCCTGGTTACAGCAGATACGGGAGAAGACTGAAGTCCAAGCAGCATGTGGATTGATGTTTAATGATTCTACCACAGCATATGGACTGTCATTCTATTGTTCTATCCAAGACGCTCGGGGGGGGTCGTTTGGTGACACATGGGGAGTGCATAATTGTATAGCATCTTAGACAAGAACAAAGAGCAGAGTTTCCCTGGGAGATAACAGGGAGGTGTGAAGGACGAATGCAGTGTGATCTTTTGTGTGTTAGAAGCTTCTAGAAGAATGCCATGCTTTTTAAGAGGAGAGTCTCTGCTGAGTATTCCTTCTGTCTATGCTTCTTGTGTGAGACATGTAATAAAATGTCTGAGTCAAATCTGCCTCGTTATTTACACGCTCCACAACATATTAAATTTGTTTCTAAGACTGCCTTCTATCATTTGCGTAATATTGCCAAGATTAGGAGCATCTTGTCTCAGAGTGATGCTGAGAAACTGATCCACGCTTTTGTTAGCTTGAGATTGTAGAATGTGCAAATGATGAGACAAGCTGATCTCAAGCAGTTTATTACACATTCTCTCTCATGAGCATAGTAGAAAAGAGGACCTCTCAAACAGAACTCTTCACTTATATACTCAGGTCCTTCTGCATATCAAAAGGTCACAATGCATTCACATAAAAGGTCACTTTGCATGCACTTCCTTAATCCTTACACCTCCCCCTCACAGACTCTGGCATACAAAGGAAACTCCACACCATCTCTGACATACAAAAGATCACATTTCACAGCTTCCTGTTATCTCCAAGGAAACTCTACACTTTGCTCTTATCTAAGATGTGAGTCATTATGCAAAGCACATGTGTGGCTACACTACCCCCCCAAAACATTTAGATCGAACAAAAGAATAACAGTCTGCATGTTGTGATAGAATCATTACACATCAGTCCACATGCTGCTTGGGCTTCAGTCTTCTCCCGTATCTGCTGTAACCAGGATTCTCCGCCTCCGCGGCACTGTCATGCTGGGGAGCTGCTGTCTGGGGGTGAAAACCTTTTGTCTGTCCCTGTGGGTGTTCTGGGGAAATTCTACTCTGGGAGGCACCCCGTGGGGGTCTTCCGCGCCAAGGGGCCCTTGCCAACAGCACTTGCTCGTCTGCCACCACAAAAGCGGGTTTGAGTCTGTTTATGAAAACGTTTGCATAACCTGTTAGCCTGAGGATTGTACGCGGTTGTGCGGTGAATTGTGACACCCAGGCTGCGAGCCATTGCTGACCAAAGTTCGGAAACAAATTGAGGGCCTCTGTCGGACATAATGTCCGACAGGACTCCAAAATGCGCCACCCATGCTGTTAAAAACGCACGCGCTACCTCCTCGGCTGTGGTTGCCGCCAGTGGAACCACCTCCGGCCATCGCGTGGTGCGGTCCACCATTGTCAGAAGGTGCGTGCACCCCTGTGATGGCAGGAGGGGGCCCACGAGGTCCACGTGAACATGGTCGAACCTTTTAGCCGGGATGTGAAACGGCTCCAAGGGAGCCCTCGTGTGTCTGTGTACTTTGGCTCGTTGGCACGCCATGCAGGCTGCAGCCCACTCTTTCACCTGTTTGCAAAGACTCGGCCACACAAATTTCTCTCCTACCATCTTGATTGACGCGCGCACTCCCAGGTGCGCTAAAGAATGAACCGAGTCAAAAACGCGGCGGCGCCACGCGGCCGGTACCAAGGGACGCGGTCGCCCCGTGGAGACATCGCAGATTAGAGGGGGGCATACAGTCTTGCAGCACCCTGCTCTCCAGCCTTAACCCTGTTGGTCCAGACTGGAGCGCGCGCACATCCGCGTCACTAACCTGCTCCGCGGCCATGGCTGCGTAATCTATCCCCACGTTGACCGGGGACGCCACGGCGCGTGAGAAGCAGTCTGCCACCACATTCAGTTTACCCGAGACATGCTGAATATCGGTAGTAAACTCTGAGATCGCGGCTAGCTGTCTCTGCTGCTGACCCGACCAAGGTTCTGAAACCTTGGCCATCGCGAATGTTAGTGGCTTGTGGTCAACGAACGCGGTGAAACAGCACCCCTCCAGCCAGAACTGGAAGTGGTAAATAGCCAAGTGGAGAGCCAGCAACTCCCTGTCAAACGCGTTGTATTTACGTTCACTATCGGGCAAAGTCCTGCTGAAAAAGGCGAGCGGTTGCCAAGCGCCGGCTATACGCTGCTCCATGACCGCCCCTATGGCCACATCTGATGCGTCAGTGGTGAGCGCTATGCGGGCCGTTGGGTCTGGATGTGCCAGCAACGCAGCGTTTGCCAGGGCTGCCTTGACTTCCGAGAACGCCTGCTCTCGCTCTGGGTACCATTCGATCTTATTCGCGGGTTTCTGCTTTTTGAGCGCAGCATACAGTGGTTGCATGAGCTGCGCTGCGCGGGGGAGGAAACGGTTATAAAAATTCACCATTCCCAAAAACTCCTGTAACGCTCTGACCGTTTGTGGTTGGGGAAAATCTGCTACCGCACGCACTTTGTCAGGCAGCGGAACCGCTCCTTCGGGAGAGACGCGGTGCCCCAAAAAATCAATCTGCGTCACCCCGAACTGACACTTCGCTGGGTTGATTATTAAACTGTGCTCTCCCAACCTCCGGAAAACCGCCGTGAGGTGGGCTTCGTGTTCGTCTTCGGACGCGCTGGCTACCAAAATATCGTCCAGGTAGACGAATACAAAAGGGAGATCGCGCAGCACCGCATCCGTCATGCGTTGGAACGTTTGCGCAGCCCCTTTAAGCCCGAATGGCATGCGCAAAAACTCGAATAAACCAAACGGAGTTATCACCGCTGTTTTGGGTATGTCCTCAGCGTGCACTGGGACTTGGTGGTAACCGCGGACCAAGTCTATTTTAGAAAAAATGCGCGCTCCTGCCAAATAAACGGAAAAATCTTGGATGTGAGGGATTGGGTAGCGGTTGTGAGCTGTGGCGTTGTTTAACCTGCGGAAATCCCCGCAAGGTCACCACGAACCGTCAGCCTTAGGAACCATGTGTAGTGGGGAAGCCCATGGGCTGTTTGAACGCCTGATGATGCCCAACCTCTCCAGGTTGGCGAACTCCTCGCGCGCTATGGCCAGTTTAGCTGCATCCAAGCGCCGAGCTTTTGCAAAAACGGGCTGTCCGGTAGTGGTAATAAAATGTTCCACCCCGTGTTTAGTGACGGTTGCCGAAAATGTGGGGACCGTGAGTGCTGGGAACTGAGTGAGCAGAGTGTGGAACTTACTGCTTGCAGCTGTGACGTTGGCTTGTGCTGTTGGCCGGGCCGCTCGAGTTGTACAGGGAATAGAGTCAAAAGAAAGTGCATTAACCAGGCGCCTGTTAGCGACATCAACCAACAAACCATGTGAGCACAAAAAATCAGCCCCCAATATATTGAAATTCAATGCTGCTATGACAAAACTCCACTCAAATGTATGGCCGTGTAGAGACAGAAGCAGAGTCCTCTCACCAAAGGTCTTAATCCTTGAGCTGTTTGCTGCTGCCATCTCGGGACCGCTGGAACCTGCCAGCCGGTCAGCGGAGGAAGGCGTGATGAAACTCAACTGGGCGCCTGTGTCCACGAGGAAATGCCTCCCCGAGCGTGTGTCCGTTAAGTAGAGCAGTTTGTTCTCCTCCCCGAGGGTCGCAGCTGCTACTGACCCCCGGTCTTGGCGTTTCCCGAGCGCTTTGAACTGGCACGGTGGTATACATTTGCGTGCCTTCTCTGCAAAGCGGCGGTGGTAGAAACAAAGGGTGTCTCCTCCGCGTCCCTTGGCCCCCGCTGCTGCCGTCGTCAGTGGTTCTGCTACCGCTGTCCCTGGCTGCCTGCCATCTCCGGTCGTCGCGCCGAGCTCCGTCGCCGCCGCCGTGGCCGCACGCTGTCTGCTGGCGTTGACAATCCGATGCGCCTCCCGGGCCTGCGCGCGGTAGTCCCGCTGGGCCAACAACGGCGAAATGGCCAGGGTCACTCTCGTCTCTGACGGTAGGGTCCTGAGGAAAATGTGGGTAAAGATGAAGTGGTCATCGTCCGAGCCTTTCAACCTCAGCATCTTCTCCATCAGGTCAACGGGCGTGCCATCTCCCAACTCGGTCAACGCCAGGAGTCTCTCTGCTCTCTCCTCAACCGAGAGCGTGTAGTGCTGGATGAGTGCAGCCTTCAACTCGCCGTATTTGTCGCTGGCTGGTGGCTGCTCCAGAAGGCTCTCCACATGCTGGACCGTGTGGTTATCGAGCTTTGCGATTACATGGTAGAATTTCGTGTCATCTACCGATATTCCCCGGAGAGCGAACTGTGCCTCAACCAGGTGGAACCAGGAGCGCGGGTTGTGCTGCCAAAAGTCCGGTAGCTGGACCGTAACGGCATACGTTTGGCTGGGGGCTCCCAACGAGGCTGGCTCCAGGGAATTCTCCTCGTGTTGCATGCTTCGTCTTGGGTCACCAGTGTAGAATGTGTAAATGATGAGACAAGCTGATCTCAAGCAGTTTATTACACATTCTCTCTCATGAACATAGTAGAAAAGAGGATCTCTCAAACAGAACTCTTCACTTATATACTCAGGTCCTTCTGCATATCTAAAGGTCACAATGCATTCACATAAAAGGTCACTTTGCATGCACTTCCTTAATCTTTACACCTCCCCCTCACAGACTCTGGCATACAAAGGAAACTCCACACCGTCTCTGACATACAAAAGATCACATTTCACAGCTTCCTGTTATCTCCAAGGAAACTCTACACTTTGTTCTTATCTAAGATGTGAGGCATTATGCAAGGCACATGTGTGGCTACAAGATTAGATTATTGTAATTCTTTATTATCAGGCTGTCCTAAAACATCTTTAAAAAGTCTTCAGCTGATCCAAAATGCTGCAGCAAGAGTTTTAACAGGTACTAGAAAGAGAGATCATATCTCTCCGGTTCTGGCCTCCCTTCATTGGCTTCCCATAGAGTTTAGAATTAAGTTTAAAATCCTTCTTCTTACTTACAAAACTCTAAACAATCAGGCTCCTTTTTATTTAAAAGATCTGATACTACCGTATTATCCTAACAGAGCACTATGCTCCCAAAATGCAGGATTACTTGTAATACCTAGAATCTCCAAAAGTACAATGGGAGGCAGAGCCTTCAGTTATCAAGCTCCTCTCCTGTGGAACCAGCTGCCAATCTGGATTCGGGAGTCAGACTCGATCTCTGTTTTTAAGAATAGGGCGAAAACCTACCTTTTTGATATAGCCTACAATTAGGGAGGGATCATGTGTTTCTGAACCCTCCCTTTGTTATGCTGCTAATAGGTTTAGTCAGCCGGGGGACCTCCAGTAATGCACTGGGCCTCACTCCTTTCCTCACTCTCAATGAAATATTTTTTTTGCTGGTCATTGACATTTGTTTGTTCTCTCCCATAGATTGAGTCCCCATCGTGCTGTTTGCTCTCTACATGTCTGTTCTTTTCATCTTCTCTATCCCCTCACCCCCCAGCCAGTCGCAGCAGATGACTGCCCCTCCCTGAGCCTGGTTCTGCTGGAGGTTTCTTCCTGTTAAAAGGGAGTTTTTCCTCTCCACCGTCACCAAGTGCTTGCTCACAGGGGATCGCCTGATTGCTGGGGTCTTTCTGCAACTGTGGGGGTTCCCCCTACAGTTGATAATGCTGTGAGATGACTGTTGTTGTGAAATGGCGCTATATAAATAAAGTTGAATTGAATTGAATTGAATTGAATCTTGAGGATCTATGCATATTCTTATTCTTTTATTTGCTTTCTTGACAATGACCATGCTGTTGTCCCAATCAGTGGGCTCTGTTTGCTTCTCAATCACACCCAGAGTCTCCATTCTTTCCAGTTCTTTTTTTTTATATTGTCCTTCAGTGTTAAAGGCACCTTTCTGGGTGGGTGAATCACTGGAGTTACAGCTGGGTCGACCTGAATGTGATGCAGTCCCGGTACACACCCCAGTCCTGTAAACACATCTTTGTATTCTGTCAGAATGTCAGTTTCCTCTTCTCTATCCACCTTGTGGACTCTGGTTATAAGTCCCAGTTGTTCACATGAATCCCCTCCAAGGATCGCTGGCAAATCAGCTTTTATAACTTGAAATTCAAGCTCCTGTGCTTGAGTTTCGTATTCACATTTCAGCTTTGCCCTGCCCACTGGTTCCATCTTGTGGTGAGAATATGATACTAACTTTGTTCTGGATTCAAACAGTAGCATATCTCCTTTGGTCACTTTCTTTAAGATTTTGAGAGGTAGTACATTGCAACATGCACCCGTATCTAATCTGAAGACGACCTTTTCACCATTCATTGTCAGAACTTCTGTCCATCTTGATTTTTCAGCTTCTTCGACATTCACCGTATCAACTTGAGCTGGCTTTTTATTTTCTCTTCTCTTCGGCTCAATGGTTCCAATAAACATTTCTTTTTCCTCTTGTTCTATCTCATTCACATTTTTCTCCTGCCTGTGTGAACTTTCTCTGCTTTCTTTGTGCATCCTTGCGTGGCACATGCAAGCAAAATGTTTTTTTCGTGAGCAGACTTTACATGTTTGCCCCTACACAGGACACTTTTGAGGCTCATGTTTATATCCACATTTATTGCATTCTCTTTTTGCATGGACGTCACTTTCTTTAGGCCTCTTAGTTAGCTTTATTTTGCTTAGCTTGTTTACTGAAACTTCTGTTTCTTCTTGTAAAGCTTTCATATGGCTTTGTGTGGCTTCATTAGTTCTGCATATATCCACAGCTTTACTCAGGGATAAGTCTGGTTCTCTAAGCAATCTTGCTCTCACTTGGTCATTGGTGACTCCACACACAATACGATCTCTTATGAGTGAATCAGTTAACAGTCCAAACTCACAGTCTTTGGCCTTGTTTTTCAGGTCTGTCACATATGCATCGATAGGTTCACTCTTGCCTTGTACTCTTGTGAAAAATATGTGCCTCAGGTAGGTTATATTTTTTCTTGGCTCACAATATTGCCAAAATCTTTCTTTTAGGATGTCAAGGGGGATCGTGGGGATCATGGGATTGTGGGTTCGATCCCAGCCCCCGACCAACAGTGATCTGTGTGGAGTTTGCATGTTCTCCCTGTGTCTGCGTGGGTTTACCCCGGGATTTCTCCAGTTTCCTCCCACATGCCAAAAACATGCAGGTTAGGTTAACTGGAGACTCTAAAGTGGCCCTAGGTGTGAATGTGTGTGTGAATGGTTAAGGGATAGCACCGTATCGTGGCTACTTCATCCATCCAGGTGGTGGATGACCCTCAATTTCCCCTCTGGGGATCAATAAAGTATACTAAATCTAAAAAAAAAAAAAAAATCATCCACATCATCATCATCAAAGTCCATGGTATTAAATACCTTAACAGCTTCGTCACCTGCCACATGAAGAAACGTAGCACATTTTATTTTCTCTGATTTTTCAGCTATGCCGCTAGCAATCAGGTACAGCTCAAATTTCTGGATCCACAAATGTCAGTTTTCTGCGAGATTTCCTTCCAGCGACAGACTGTTCGGCGGTTTTAGTTGGTCCATCTTCGTATGAGTGACACTTCTGACACCATGTAATGTATTTTAGTGTGTTTTTATAAGGAGAGCAAGTGGAACAAACAGACAGGACAGCGAGGTGTTCAGTAACGTCAACAACCTGCTGCACGGTGGCGCAGTGGTTTAGCACTGTGGCAGCACAGTTTTACCCTCGGCCGGGGGATCGTGGGTTCGATTCCAGCCCCCAGCCAACAGTGAGCTGTGTGGAGTTTGCATGTTCTCCCCGTGTTGCGCGGGTTTACTCCGGGATTTCTCCGGTTTCCTCCCGCATACCAAAAACATGTAGGTTTAGGGCGCTCGCGCACGCAGCGACCAGCAGCCGGTGGCTTGTCACCAGACTGCAAACCGAATCTACCTACGGGTACAAATAAGTAACAAAAAAAAAAAAAAAAAAAAAAAAAAGTTTGTACTCTCTGCTTAATCTGCATACAACACTTAACAGCGCCCCTAGTGGCAGACCACATTGCTACACTACACCTGCCACACCTTCTTTTACAACGTTTCTCCTCCTCATTCATCCATGCTTGCAAACTCCAGTCACTACACCTGACTTCTTTACCAAATCACCTGACAAATTTCTCTGGTCTTCTTTTGGAGATCTAACCATAAATCCCTCAGATTAGCCAAAAACGACCTTTCATATTCGCCTCCTACAGTCCACGAGCGCACCTCGGTCTCAGTGACCCTCTGACCTTCTTGCTACGTTGCAAGCTTGCTAGCCGTCGGCCTCCGTCAGTCTATGATGACCATGGAAGAGAATCCTAAACGTCTACTCTGCTGGAACAGCACCGCCTGTGGCTGAACAGGCCGATGCGCGAATGGCAGTCCCTGTCACACAGGTCGCACTTGTGGGTGGTCTCCGTGCTGCTGGGTCTGTGGCGGTTCTTCCTGCGGGTCCTTTTTTCATCTGCTGCAGCAGTCAGTCTCTCTTCACCCGCCTTGAGCTGTCTGGTCAGGGTGCCTCTCCATTTGGAGCGGTCCGTTACAAGGTCCTCCCAGCGCTCTGTGTTGATCTCCAGGGCCTTCATGTCTCTCTTGCAGACGTCTCTAAAGCGCAGCTGTGGACGGCCAACGTCTCTCCTGCCAGTCGCCAGTTCTCCGTAGAGGACATCTTTGGGGATTCTGCCATCCTCCATACGGTGAACGTGGCCTAGCCAGCGGAGCCTGCGCTGCCTGAGTAGAGTGAACATGGAGGGAAGGCCGGCGCGGGACAGAACTTCTGTGTTGGGCACTTTGTCCTGCCAGGATATGTCCAGGATGCGGCGAATGCAGCGCAAGTGGAAGGAGTTCAGTCTCTTTTCCTGCCGGGCGTATGTTGTCCACGTCTCACTCCCATAGAGCAGTGTGCTGATGACGCAGGCGTTGTACACTGCCATCTTCGTCTTGACAGAGAGTTTGGGATTCTCCCACACTCGTGGGGTGAGGCGAGCGAGTGTGAAGGCTGATTTTCCAATCCTCTTGTCAATCTCTGTATCAAGGGAGAGGTTGTTGCTGATCGTGGACCCCAGGTACGTGAACTGATTCACGACCTCCAGCTTGTAGTCGTCGATGGTGATGGTTGGTGGTGTTTCCGTGCCTTGCGCCAAGATGTTAGTCTTCTTCAGGCTGATGGTAAGCCCGAAGTCCTTGCATGCCTGGGAGAAGCGGTCCATCAGGGTCTGAAGCTCCTGTTGTGTATGGGTTGCGACTGCAGCATCGTCTGCGAACAGCATGTCTCTGATTAGAGGAGTTGATATTGACAAAGTAAATTTTATTATTCCCAAATCAAAAACTGCAGAGTTTGAACATCACTTAGAGAATCAAAATTGGGAGCAGCTCATGTCAATATATGAAGTAGATGATTGTTGTAATTTTATAACTGCAACAATCACAAAGTCTATAGATAAAATTACAAAGCAAATTAAAAGTAGACAACAGAAGATTAACCTACCATGGTTAAATAATGAAATAAGAAAACTTATGAAGAGGCAAGACTCTGCATTGAAAACATCATTAACCTCTAAACTACAAAATGATCACCTCTGTAGAAGAGCCTGAAATGATGAGGCGATTTGATATATAAACCAAAGTTTATTTATCAGCTCTCCTAACAAGTCTCATTCTAGTGCAGAGGTAGCAGAAGGAAAAGAGGCCGAATATCTCCGGCTCACTGACTTTATACTTGCACATAACAAAAGACATGCATAACAAAGGCTGACATCCCTCATTATCTTAATCCCCCCATTGTCTTGGTATTTCCTCTCCTCGCCCAGGGGGTGAGGGTAGCTCCTCCAGTCTCCACCGCAGTGTCTGGGAACGTCTTTGTTCTTCACTTGGCGGTTGAGAGCCTTTGTCCTTTCAGAGGTGTGAAGTTGCTTTACATATGTAATTACCAAACATTTCCACATGCTTCACATATGTAGGTTATGGAATATATGATTAATATAGCCCACAGCCCCCCCCCAAACGACTAAGAAAGGACAATAGAAAGGTTCACAGTCTAAGATAATTACTATAACATACTAAGTGTTACATCTCTTGCCACAGAAGAAACTTTCCAGCAGCCATGCCCCTAAGAGAGTTCAGTGGTAATCATAACAGCATAGTAAAATCATAAGTCAGTCCTAAACTGTTGCAGCACAATTAGTGAACAATTGTGGAGTAGTTTGCATCAGTCCCTGTGCTGTCTGGGTTTTAATCTTCTCCCAAAACTGCTGTGGGTTCGTTTAGGCGTCCTGCTGGGACCTTCTTGTGAGGAATCTGCAGCGTGGGAAGGAGAGTGGTTAATTGTTCCCTGCAGGGAGGCTGAGTCTTTTCTCTTGGGGGTTCTACCCCGCTGAGGTGCTCTCGCCGACTGTGCAGGCTCGTCTTTCAACAAGAAGGCAGGTTTAAGTCTGTCAATGCTGACTGTTTCTTTTCTATCCCCAAAATCAAGCACAAAGTGTTTATCACCATGTTCCAGCACTCTGAATGGCCCATCGTATGCTGGGCGGAAAGTTGGTTTTAAAGCTTCATGCCTAACAAAAACGAACTCAGCGTTTTTTAAAGCTTGAGGGACAAAAACCCGTGGAAAGGAGTGATGAGCTGGACCGGGGAGAGAGTCCGGTCCATTGCTGCCTAAAAACCTTGGGACTGGAAGATGCCCTGGCTCTGGGTTCTCTGGTAAAAATTCACCTGGGAGCCTGAGAGGCTGTGCAAAAACTAATTCTGCCGGAGAGGCGTCTAGATCCTCTTTAGGCGCAGCACGCAACCCCAATAAAACCCAGGGAAGTTTATTTACCCAATTTGTATCCGTTAGTGAGGCTCTGAGGGCAGCCTTTAAAGACCTGTGAAAACGCTCGCATAACCCATTAGCCTGAGGGTGATAAGCGGTGGTGCGGTGAATTGTTGCCCCTAAGCTGCTGGACATGGCTGACCAAAGCTCTGAGACAAATTGAGGCCCCCTATCGGACGTGATGTCCGATGGGACGCTGAAACGTGCCACCCAGTTTGTCAAAAAGACGCGAGCGACTTCCTCCGCTGTGGTTGCCGCTAGACGGACTGCCTCCGGCCAGCGTGTGGTGCGGTCTATCGTTGTTAACAGGTGTGTGAAACCTTGGGAGGAAGGTAGTGGCCCCATGAGGTCGACATGAACGTGGTCGAACCTTCTAGCAGGGATTGGAAAAGGCTCCAGAGGGGCTTTTGTGTGTCTGTGTATTTTGGCGCGCTGACAAGAAATGCAAGTTTTTGCCCATTCTTTTACGTTTTTGCGCAGGCCTGGCCACACAAACTTTTCGGCGACCATTTTAACCGAGGCGCGCACACCTGGGTGCGCGAGGGAGTGAATTGCGTCGAAAATACGGCGGCGCCATGTAGCTGGTATTAACGGGCGAGGTCGGCCGGTTGAAACATCGCATATTAGGGGGGGGCGTACGCCGTCGCGTAAACCCTTTTTCTCCAGCCTTAACCCTGTTGGTCCAGACAGGAGTGCGCGCACGTCCGCGTCACTGCTTTGTTCCTCTGCCATGGCTGCATAATCTATCCCTGCATGGATAGGTGCTGCGTATGTGTCTGCGTTAGTGAAGAGTTCTGCTGCTGAGGCAGTATAATCTGTCTCCTCGCGCTCTGGTGATGTCACAGCGCGAGAGAGGCAGTCTGCTACTACGTTAAGTTTGCCTGCCACGTGTCGAATGTCTGTGGTGAACTCTGAAATCGCAGCCAGCTGTCTTTGTTGCCTGCCTGACCATGGTTCTGAAATTTTAGCCATAGCAAAGGTGAGCGGTTTATGGTCTACAAAAGCCGTGAAACTCCGCCCTTCTAACCAGAACTGGAAGTGGCGGATGGATAAATGAAGCGCTAGCAGCTCCCTGTCAAAAGTGCTGTATTTACGCTCAGTTTGGTTTAGCGATTTGCTAAAGAATGCTAAAGGTTGCCAGATCCCGCTGACATGTTGTTCTACAACTGCCCCTATAGCCAGGTCCGAAGCGTCTGTGGTTAGCGCGATGCGGGCCGAGGGATCTGGGTGAACTAACAATGTGGCGTTAGCTAGAGCGCTCTTTACTTCCGCGAAGGCGTGTTCGCGCTCCGGGGTCCATTCGACTGCGTTGGAAGCTTTCTTTTTTTTGAGCGCGTCATATAGGGGCTGCATGAGCTGAGCTGCGTGGGGGAGGAAACGGTTGTAAAAATTAACCATTCCTAAAAATTCTTGTAGCGATTTGACCGTCTGTGGCCGTGGGAAACTTTTTATCGCGTGAACTTTGTCTGGAAGTGGAACTGCCCCCTTCGGAGAGACTTTGTGTCCTAAAAAATCAATTTGTGACACGCCGAATTTGCATTTGGCTGGATTGATTATTAGCCCGTGCTCTTCTAGTCTCTGAAAAACCGTAGTGAGGTGCTGCTCGTGTTCTTCCTCAGACGAGCTGGCTACCAGCATGTCATCGAGGTAGACGAAGACAAAAGGAAGGTCGCGTAAGACCGCGTCCATCATTCGTTGAAAAGTTTGAGCAGCGCCTTTGAGGCCGAAAGGCATTCGCAGAAATTCAAAAAGGCCGAAAGGGGTTATTACAGCTGTTTTAGGAATGTCCTCCGCTCGGACTGGGACTTGATGATAACCGCGGACTAAGTCTATTTTTGAAAAAATGCGCGCACCCGCCAGATGTAGCGAAAAATCCTGAATGTGAGGAATTGGGTAGCGGTCATGCGCTGTAGCATTGTTTAATCTGTGGTAATCTCCGCACGGTCTCCAAGAACCGTCGGATTTCGGAACCATGTGAAGTGGTGAGGCCCAAGGGCTCTTCGAGCTTCTAACAATGCCCAATTTTTCAAGGGTCGTAAACTCGTCCCGTGCTATGTTGAGCTTGGCCGCGTCTAAGCGGCGAGCTTTGGCAAATACGGGTGGGCCCGTTGTGGGAATAAAGTGTTCAACCCTGTGTTTAACCACAGTGGCTGAGAATTTGGGAATTGTGAGTGCTGGAAATTGGGTGAGGAGTTGCTCAAACTTACCTCCTGCCGTGGTGACGTTAGCCTGCACAGGTGGTGGAGAAACTCGAGCTGAGCATGGAATAGAAGCAAAGGACAGTGCATTAACCAAGCGCCTATTTGCTAGATCCACTAATAACCCATGTGCACACAAAAAATCTGCGCCTAACAAGTTAAACCTCACCGCCGCTACAACAAATGTCCATCTGCAGTTGCGGCCGTGGATGTGGAGGTGCAGGCTCTTTTCGCCGAAAGTGTCGATGTTAGAGCCGTTGGCTGCCACCGCTCCGTTGCCCCGGGTGCCCATGGCTCGATCTGCGTGGGAGGGCGTGACGAAACTCAGCTGAGCTCCTGTGTCTATGAGAAACTGCTTGCCGGTGTGTCCATCCGTCACATACAACAGCTTATTCTTCTCGCCGAGAACCGCTGCCGTTAACGGCTCTCGGCTTTGGCGTTTAAATTTGCAGGGGGGGAACACATTTGTGAGCCTTCTCGGCGAAACGGTGGTGATAATAACAGACGTCGCTCCGTCTGTTACGTTTTGGCCATGTCGCTGTCACCGTGGGCTGGATCTGCTCAGTGGGCTGTGGCTCTTCGTGGTTCTGGGCATCAGCGTTGAGGTCTGCGGATGCTGCTGTGGGTGTCTGCTCCTTGCAGGCGTTGATGAGCCGTTGAGCTTTGTTGGCGAGCACGCGGAAGTCTTGCTGGGTGCTGCATCTCATGTTGGCGAGTGTCCCTCTCATGTGTGGCGGCAGCGTGATGAGGAATATGAATTGGAGGAGGAAGTTGTCATTGTCTTCTTCTTTAAGCTGCAGCAAATCCTCCATGAGGGCTTTAGGTTTGCACCCTCTGTGGCTGTAGACCGCCAGGATCTTCTCGGCTCTCTCTTCAGCTGAGGGGACGTAATTTGCCACGATGGTTGCTTTCAGCGTTTCATATTTGTCTTGGGCCGGCGGCCGGCGGATCATGCTCCGCACACACCTCGAAGTGGCGGCGTCGAGTTTGGAGACGATATGATAGAATTTGGTATCGTCAGCCGTGATGCCCGCCAGTGCAAACTGGGCTTCAGCTTGCTGAAACCACGAGGCGGGGTCTTCTTGCCAGAAGTCTGGCAGCTTGATAGCGACGGCATTCGTGTATACCATCACTGCTGTGTTCGCAGGGTGAGAGTGCCTTGCATCGGCTCTCACAGCGGTGCTGGTGCTCGGTTGAGCCCTCTCAATCCCTTCTGCCGGGGGGGAAAGACGTCCATCTGTTCCCCTGTCTGTGTGGGCGCTGGCGTCTGCCTGGGTCGCCACGGATGAGTCGATTGCGGGGGAACACCTCAGGTCCATACTCGCGTCAGGGGTCACCAGTGTAGAAGAGCCTGAAATGATGAGGCGATTTGATATATAAACCAAAGTTTATTTATCAGCTCTCCTAACAAGTCTCATTCTAGTGCAGAGGTAGCAGAAGGAAAAGAGGCCGAATATCTCCGGCTCACTGACTTTATACTTGCACATAACAAAAGACATGCATAACAAAGGCTGACATCCCTCATTATCTTAATCCCCCCATTGTCTTGGTATTTCCTCTCCTCGCCCAGGGGGTGAGGGTAGCTCCTCCGGTCTCCACCGCAGTGTCTGGGAACGTCTTTGTTCTTCACTTGGCAGTTGAGAGCCTTTGTCCTTTCAGAGGTGTGAAGTTGCTTTACATATGTAATTACCAAACATTTCCACATGCTTCAACATATGTAGGTTATGGAATATATGATTAATATAGCCCACAACCTCGTTTACAAAAGTTTAAGAAATAAAGTGGTACAAGAGCTGCGTAAATCAAAAGCATCTTATTACAATAAATTGATAGAACATGCAAAGGGTAACAACAGTTCCCTATGGAGGCATTTAAATAACTTAACCAACAAAAAAATGATCAGAAGGGGGTAAAGGAACTTAGAATTAATGGCAAAACCATCAGTGATAATGTTACATTGGCAAATAAATTTAATTCATATTTTGTGGAGTCACTGGAAGAATTAACAAAAAACTTTGTGCTGCCAAATGTGCTCAACAATACTAAACCAATACTCTCAACAGTTTCTTTTCACATTAATGAGGTAAATGAAGATTTATACAGACAGCGGAGCTTTTCATTTTTATTAGTTTGTGGCGCATCAACACCTTACTGAAGGGAACGGTGTTATGCTGAGAATTGCTCACTTGCTGAGAATTGCATCCCATCATCAAATAAACATAATTTAAAGATAATTTACAAGAGGTAATAACAATTTTTACTTCTAAAAATGTATTATGGTGTCATGTGTCTGGGGGCTTATGTCATTCCAGACCCCAGACACAGACTATTGTGTGTTTTGTCTCCTTGTTTTGTCCACTTATTGTCTAGATTGAGTTTGTGTTCTGTTCTGCCTCTCCCTCTTCCTCCAGGCGCTTCCTATTGGCTGCTCAGCCTGCTGCTGCAGTGTGCAGCCTGTAATCAGTACACCTGTTGCTGTCACGCACCTGTATTCACTCTGCATCATTAGTTGACTGTGTATTTATTTCCTATCTGTTCATTCACTCATTGTCATGGCGTTAGCCAGAATCCTGCACACAGTTAGCCTCTCTGTCAGCCTACTCTCTATGTTGGGACTATTTTTCCTCTTGGACCGTGTTTGGTGTTGTTTCTTCCAGAGCCCAGCTGCTCTCCGACACTTTCAGGCAAGTCCTCCTTTTCCCAGTTTACATTTCTTGTTTTCCCCCAGCGGCCTGTGTACCCTGGGGCATGATGTGAACTGTTTTTCTCATAGCCAAACCTGACTCTGCTGTACTGTGCTCACCTGCTGCGTAGCTGATCATTTGATTCTTATGTTGGGCACTGTTGCATTTTTGACTCTTTATTTAATAAACGCACTCCTCACCTGCAAGTGGGCTCGTCTCTTTCCATTTGTGCGTGCGTTAAAAACGCACGTACATGACAAATGGGTACTTCTAAAAATGTATAATGGGTATTTCTAAAATGCACAAATGGTTCCAAGCCTGGCTGTAGTGTTATATTTTATAGTTTTGGTGCGTGGGATGCAATTCTTGGCAAGAGAGCAATTCTCATCATAACACCAGTCCTGGCCAATCGATGAGCCGGATTTCTCTTCTTCGCCGAGATTTTTTCTTCCTGATGAGTGGTGGCTTTGGCTACAACGCCACAAACGAGCAGCTGTTGTAACTGCATGACGTTTTCCAAGCAGTTTGGTCTGCTTTAGTGAAGTGCTGTGTGAATGCAAACCGAACCAAACGAAGGTGTGAAAATTTTTGCCATCCCCCGCCGAGTCGAACTGAGACTCCCGGACTATCCTGGTGTGAATAAAGCCTGAGAAGCAACTGGATGTGCTGCTGGTCCCGGTTCAGCAGATCTTCAGCCTGTGGTGGGACTCTAGAATGAAAATACACACACAACTTAAGTACATGCACAGCACGAAAGTGCAACATGTAAAAACTACTTTTTAACCAAGATTAACACTAGCTTATTTCATCAGATGTTGACACAAGCGCAAAATACAAGCAGAGCACAGAGTTAGCATTGATGGCTAACTAGCGAGCTCATTGTCTGCATACAGGAGACAATGGTGTTGTTTGTTCAAAGTGAGCTTTCCACCACTGGGATAAATAATGGCAAAGATGCATCACATCACATCACTCACCATCTTCTATCACTGTTTTCAACAATGATGATGCCATGGTCGGGTCGACGCTACTCTGCCTCCCGTCTGCCTTCGCCGGTCGGTGGCTGTGAATTCTTTTCAGGTCGCTCTGTCCAGCTCTTTCTGGATTTCTTTAGTCATCTACCAAGCACAGAAAAGTCTGCACCTCGTCATTGGACCACGGTGTTGATTTGTGTATAGCCATTTATCTTGTTGATTACACTCACTCACGCTTGCTGTTGGTGATTTGACTGTTCGTTGCCGTCCAAAATGGCGCAGTCAACAAAAGACATGACCCGTGTGACGTTGGTGCAACCCCTCTATACAAATATGACAGTCTTGTTATTATTATTATTATTATTATTATGTAGTCATATAATGTAGTCATATTGTTTTTTGCTGTCGTTTCTCTGTTATTAATAATAATAATGATAATGGATTGCATTTATATCGTGCCTTTCATTCACATTTTCAGCAAAGGTGTGTAATGGCACACTGAACACATGATTAGATTTTGGTGATGATCTCAAAATGCATACCTCCACCAAGGCTCTGATCTTCTCACAGAGTTTTAGCAACAATACTCCAAAACTACTGGATGGATTTGGATGACATTTTCACCAGAGGTGGCTCTTGGCCCAAAGATGAACTCATTAGATGGTGGAGGTGATCCATGAGTGCATACCTCCACCAAGGCCTTATCGCGCAATGTACAGATGGATGTCGATATGGGAGGACAAAGAGAGGGAGGTATGCACTTTCTGAGTGCTTTGTAGTTATTATTATTATTATTATTATTATTATTATCTTCACTTCTCTCAAGTGCAAAAGTCCAAAATTGTCATTCATTACAAATGTTCCATGAAGGCAGCTGCCTCTGTCATGAAACCCTGAAGTCCTGACTACAAACACATCCAACGTTTTCATTTTATTCTAATCTTATAAAATATGCCTTTATTCTGCATTTATTTACAGCTTTTAACCAACAGCTAACGACTGATCTCCATACTTTCTAAAAGAAAATGCCATCATGCTGGCGGAATTATTAATTTACAACAGATGTTTAAAAAAAATAACAATATTTTACTTACCCCAGCAGTCTTCCTCTCAGTCTGGTCCATTGTCCATTCTCCATGTGTGTTTTCCTTTAGAATAGTATTTATCAGTTGTTGACTTTTGTTTACATTCCAACACAACGCTGCACGTAGTACAAAAGAATTTATCCTGGCTTTATGAAAAATATTCAGAAACTGTTGAGCACAGTCTTTAGGGGTGACTTTTGTTGATAAATTCAAACTTGTTATCACACACGTCGGCAATTTCACTCATGTAAGCACGGAAGTAAAGATGTGAGCGTGCAGCACAGGGAATTCTCACATGATTGAACAATGACGTGAGAATTCAGCCGTCTGATTGCGTTTTGTGTTTCACAAATGTTAGAGTATTATATTAAAAGATCGAGCCGCAAATTTTGTGGATCAGTATCAGCTCAGTTGAACATGAATCGATTCAAATTGGAGAATCCATCTTTTGAACCCACCCCTATTCAGAAGTACAAGAGGAACAACAGACATGATATTTGTTGCAAGACAAATACAGGAAAAATCTCAAAAGCAGAAGCAGGACTTGTTTATGGCCTTCATCGACCTATCCAAGGCCTTTGTGTCTCTAAACCCATCAAGTGCACTAGACTATTTTGCAGAGAACTGGCTGTTTCACAAAGTTCTTCACCATCCTGAGACTTCTATACAATGATATGACATCACTTGTTAAACACAACAACTCATTATCAGCAGCATTTCCAATTCAAACCGGAGTTAAACAAGGCTGTGTAATTGTTCCATGTTTGTTCAACATCCATCTCACTGCCTTACGGTTACTTATCCAGAATAATCTTCCAAATAGAGTTGATCTTCACTATCGAATGGATGGAAGCTTGTTCAGCCTTCACAGACTTGAATCCAAATCAAAAGTCACCCAGTTAGTTCAGTGTCCTCCAGCTTCAGTATGCCGATAATGGCATGCTGTATATAAACAACTTCCATGACATGCAAAGGTCAATGAGTGTCAATATTGGCTTCAAAAAACTTGATCTTAATCTTAACATCTCTAAAACCAAGGTCCTTGTTTAACCTCAGCCAGGGAAAAACATTTCCTCCCTGACTACGAATCCAGCCACTGCAGATGGAGAACCACTTGAATTTGTTGATGTGTTATGTTTCCTGGGAAGTCACCTTACCCAGGTTAATAACGTTGATAAGGAAATCCAAAGTAGACTCTCCAGTACAGAAGCAGCCTTTGCAAAATTAAAAAAGAGAACGTTCCAAAACAGAACTCACTAGAAAAACAAAGCTTGATGTTTACAATGCAGTTATCATACCTGTCCTACTCCATGGTTCTGAAACATGGACAGCATATTGTAAACAACTAAGAAGTCTTGAATGATTCCATCAAGGATGTCTTTGAAGAATATTGAACATCTCTTTGGAAAATTATCACAATAACCTAATGTCACGCCTCGCCGCCCATCAGCGGCGCCAGCTGCATGCACACCTGCGCCTCGTCAGCGGCGAGGGATTTAAGCCGTCTCGCCCTGGGCTTCGGTCTGAAGCCGTCTGTCTTCGTTGGCTTCCCTTGCTGCAAGGAATCCCTTTCGTCGAGCAAGAATACACGTAAGAACCTCTTGCCTTCTCCTTCCAGTCTCCTCCCCTGTGCACAGGTGGATTTCCCGGCGGCGGACTACTTCCTTCTGCCACCGCCTCCTCGCTGCTGCATCGGGCGCTCCAGGTCGCTGTCTACCGGGCTACGCCCTTGCTGTGCCAGCCACCTGCTAAAACCAAGGTTGTCCGGCTGTACGGCCTCCTGCCTCCGTGCCTGACGCAGACGCCACCACCAACACATATACATCTCGCATACACACACTCATACACACTTGTTGTTAATAAAGCTATTAGATCTACCCTGAGCCTGCGTGTGTGTCTCCTGAGCCGTGCATTATGTCAGTACGGCTTGAGCAGAGCGGCTCGGCAGACAGCGGGCTCGCACGCCGACTTTCCACTCTCGAGGCTCGGGTGGACCTAACAGCCCACCAACAACAGGTGATTTTAAATCAGTTATCCATAATCACTAACCGATTGGACCGCTTGGACCCCCAACAGCCGTTCCCCCCGGCTCGTCAGGGCGGCGCGGCTCCTGCTGCTCCAGCGGCCGTCCAGCCTGCTCCGGCAGCACCGGCTCGGCTCACACTCATTCCGACCCCCGCCCGCTTTAGCGGTAAGCTCGGTGGAGCGCGGGGGTTTATCATGCAGTGTGAGTCCGTGTTTCACCATGTGCCCGGAGATTTTCCCTCAGACCATAGCCGAATTGGCTACATAGGGAACCTCTTGGAGGGGCGAGCGCTTACCTGGGCTTACGCCGTTATGGCGAAGCCCAGTTACGCCACCCTCACCTATGGCCAATTCGTGAGACTGTTTCTGGAAGTTTTTGATCATTCTCGAACAGAGAGCGTTCAGGTCGATCGGCTTCTCAGCCTTCAGCAGGGAAGCCGGTCGGCAGCTGACTACGCGATCGACTTCCGGGTAGCGGCGGAGGAGGTTGGCTGGGGAGAACGTTCTCTCTGCGGCATCTTCCTTCGCAGTCTCAGTGCTGGTCTGAGGGACGAATTGGCTGGACGGGACATCCCGGAGACTTTAGCGGAGCTAACTTCCCTAGCCATCAGCCTGGATAACAGGTTGCGCGAGCGTGCCTCGGAGCGGAAGTCGTCTTCTTCTCGCCCTCGAGGTGCCTCGTCTCGCCCGTCCCAAGCTCGCCCCATGGTGTTGCCGTCACCGGGGTACTCCGAGGAGTCGGAGCCGATGGTGACAGGCTGGACAAAGCTCCCCCCAGCGGAGAAACAACGCCGCCGTGAGTTGGGTCTCTGCATGTATTGCGGAGACAGCCAACACACGGTGGAGCTTTGTCCACAGAAGCCAAACGGGGAGGTCCGCGAGTCACTGTAGGGGGCCTCGCGGACGCCAATCGGTTAAATCCCCTCTCTCAATTGAAGCTGCCCATCCGGTTTTGTCACAACCCCACTGGGCACCTCACCCACGCACTGGTGGATTCGGGCGCGGAGGGCAGCTTTATTTCACAAAGCCTGGCAACCCGATTGGGCATCCGTTGCCAAGCCCTCAAATCTCCTCTCGCCCTGGTCAACCTCTCCCATGTCTCCCTGGGGAGAGTTACACACCAGACCGTCTCTGTCCCTGTGATCATCTCTGGGAACCACCGGGAGGAAACCTCCTTCTACGTCCTACCCAGCTCTGTGTCACCCGTCATCCTGGGATACCCATGGCTCCGCCTCCACAACCCTGTCCTGGACTGGAAGTCCGCCAGGGTGTCAGCGTGGAGTTCCTTTTGCATGAGCACCTGCCTTCAATCCGCTACCTGCTCCCCGTCCTCTCCTCCTACTCCCAAGGACGCCGCGCCTCCGGATCTCACCCTGGTGCCATCGGAGTTTCACGACCTGGGTATGGTATTCAGCAAGTCCAAGGCGATGTCTCTTCCTCCGCACAGGCCTTACGACTGTGCGATAAACATCCGCCAGGGGGCACCCTTACCCTCAGGGCGACTCTACAGCCTGTCTGCGCCGGAGAAGGAGGTCATGAACTCCTATCTCAAGGAATCGCTGAGTGCTGGAATCATCTGTCCCTCGTCATCACCATTAGGCGCTGGATTCTTCTTCGTGGGCAAGAAGGACGGCTCCCTCCGTCCTTGTATTGACTACCGCGCCCTGAATGACATCACAGAGAAGGATTGCTACACCTTGCCCCTAATGGACACCGCCTTCCACTCCCTCCAGGGGGCGACTTGGTTCACCAAGCTGGATCTTCGCAGCGCATACCACCTCGTCCAGATCCGGGAGGGAGACGAGTGGAAAACAGCCTTCTGTACCCCGAACGGTCATTTCGAGTACCTGGTGATGCCGTTCAGGTTGACCAATGCTCCAGCCGTCTTTCAGCGCCTTATAAATGACGTCCTCCGGGATTTCATCAGCCTGTTTGTGTTCATCTACCTGGATGACATCCTCATCTTCTCCAGATCCAGGGACGAGCACCGGGCCCATGTGAGGCGGGTCCTCCAAAGGCTGCTGGAGAACCGGTTATATGTCAAGGCTGAAAAATGTGAATTTTACGCTAAGACCACGTCCTTCCTCGGGTTCATCATCTCCCACGACCAGGTGCTTCCGGATCCAGTGAAGGTGAAAGCGGTGGTGGAATGGCCCTCACCTACATCAAGGAAACAGGTGCAACAGTTTATTGGGTTTGCCAACTTCTACCGCCGCTTCGTCCCGAACTTTGGTACCATCGTCGGCCCTCTGACCCGCCTCACGTCCCCTAAGGTCCCGTTCCGGTGGACTGAAGAGGCCGCAGCGGCTTTCCAGGCGCTGAAGGCAGAGTTCTCCTCCTCCCAGGTCCTCAGCCAAGTCAATCCCTTGCTGCAATGCATCGTGGAGGTGGACGCTTCGGACACGGGGGTGGGGGCAGTTCTATCTCAGCGGTCACCTGACGACGGAGTCAAACGGCCCTGCGCCTTCTTCTCCCGGCGCTTGTCCCCGGCGGAACGAAACTACGACGTGGGGGACAGAGAGCTCCTCGCCATCAAGCTCGCGCTGCAGGAGTGGCGTCACTGGCTAGAGGGGGCGGACCTGCCGTTCGTGGTTCTAACTGACCACAAGAACTTGGAGTATTTAAGATCTGCCAAGCGTCTGAACGCCCGCCAGGCGCGTTGGTCCTTGTTCTTCGCCAGGTTCCGCTTTAACATCACCTTCAGGCCTGGCTCCAAGAACGGTCTGCCCGACGCCCTCTCTAGGCAATTTGCCCCTGAGGCGTCTGAGGACGCAGTCCGCACCATCTTGCCCAGGTCGTGCATCGTGGGAGCCGTCACTTGGGACATCGAAAGCAAGATCCGGAAGGCGCAGGAATCGGAACCTGACCCTGGCGGCGGACCGGAGGGGAGGCTTTTTGTGCCATCCACGGTCCGGGGGGAGGTCATCCACTGGCTGCACACATCTAAGCTCACCTGCCACCCTGGTTCCTCCCGGATGATCGACCTACTTCAACGATCCTTCTGGTGGCCGGGCCTGCGGAAGGACGCTGCCCGCTACGCCCGGGCCTGCCCCATCTGCGCCACCAGTAAATCAGGTAATGCCCCTCCAGCGGGTTTGCTCCAGCCTCTGCCCGTCCCTGGCAGGCCCTGGTTGCATATCGCCCTGGATTTCATCACCGGTCTCCCAGCCTCTAACACCTTCGACACTGTCCTGACCATCGTTGACCGTTTTTCCAAGGCTGCGCACTTCATCCCATTGCGAGGGCTTCCATCTGCCTTGGAGACGGCGGACCTCCTAATCCAGCACGTGGTCAGGCTGCACGGGATTCCGGTGGACGTGGTCTCGGACCGGGGTCCCCAGTTTTCCTCAGAGGTTTGGAGGTCCTTCTGCAACGCCCTGGGAGCCAAGGTAAGCCTCTCCTCCGGCCATCACCCCCAAACCAACGGGCAGTGTGAGCGGACCAATCAGGAGCTGGAGGCTGCGCTCCGCTGCGTCACTACATCCAAGCCTGCGTCCTGGAACAACCATCTCGCCTGGGTTGAGTACGCCCATAACACCGCCCGCTCTTCTGCCATTGGGATGTCCCCATTTAAGGTGTCCCTGGGCTACGACCCCCCTCTGTTCCCTGCGCAGGAGAGTGAGGTAACTGTCCCCTCAGTTCGGGGGCACCTCAGGCGGTGCCGGTCCATTTGGGCGTCGGCGCGCAATGCGCTTTTACGCACGGCGGAGCGCAACAAATCTACAGCGGACCGACACAGAAGACCTGCCCCAGCCTACCAGGTAGGCCAGCGTGTCTACGTGTCAACCCAGGACGTCGTTTTAAAGGGTGAGAGGAGGAAGCTGGCACAGCGTTTCATGGGCCCATACCCCATTACCAGGATCATTAACCCGGTGGCTGTGCGTGTGGCTATTCCCCCCTCCCTCCGCATCCATCCCACCTTCCACGTTTCCAAGGTGAAGCTGGCAGTCTCCGACCCCCTGTGCCCTCCCCCTGCTGCGCAGCCCGCTCCCCAGATGATTGGTGGTCATCCGGCCTGGCCAGTCTCTTCCATCCTGGACTCCCGGCGCCGGGGTCGCGGGTTGCAGTACTTGGTGGACTGGGAGGGCTATGGACCTGAACATCGGCAATGGGTACCCTCGTCGTTTGTGTTGGATCCATCCCTCATTACTGAGTTCCACCGAGCGCACCCGGAGAAACCATCGCCAGGAGGCGCTGCTAGAGGGGGGAGTACTGTCACGCCTCGCTGCCCATCAGCGGCGCCAGCTGCACGCACACCTGTGCCTCGTCAGCGGCGAGGGATTTAAGCCGTCTCACCCTGGGCTTCGGCCTGAAGCCGTCTGTCTTCGTTGGCTTCCCTTGCTGCAAGGAATCCCTTTCGTCAAGCAAGAATACACGTAAGAACCTCTTACCTTCTCCTTCCAGTCTCCTCCCCTGTGCACAGGTGGATTTCCCAGCGGCGGACTACTTCCTTCTGCCACCACCTCCTCGCTGCTGCATCGGGCGCTCCAGGTCGCTGTCTACCGGGCTACGCCCTCGCTGTGCCGGCCACCTGCCAAAACTAAGGTTGTCCGGCTGTACGGCCTCCTGCCTCCGTGCCTGACGCAGATGCCACCACCAACACATATACATCTCGCATACACACACTCATACACACTTGTTGTTAATAAAGCTATTAGATCTACCCTGAGCCTGCGTGTGTGTCTCCTGAGCCGTGCATTATGTCACCTAAGCATTCTAGAAGAAGCAAGTGACACTAGTATAGAAGCTCACATCATTAAGCATCAACTCTGATGGGATGGCCATCTTTGTATGGTGACACAAGACTCCCGAAACAGGTTGTCTTTTCCAAACTCCTTCACAGTCAGAAAAAATGTGGAGGAGAGCTCAAACAATGGAAGGACTCACTGAAGTCATACATGAAACAAGGAGACTTGAACTTCAGGACATTGAAAAGACAAGAAACTGACTGAAAGTGGTGGAAAAACATTATCCATCCTGCTGTGGAAACCTTTGAAACAAGAGGAAGAGATCATTGAAATTAAAAAAAAAAAATGAACAGGAGGAACCAGAAGCTCCACAGGTGAAAGATGAAGAGGAGAAATTCTGCATCAGTCAGGAAGGAGAACAACTGATAGTGAAGCTGAGATCCAAAATGATGAAGGAAGCTGCCATGTAGACTCAGGATCAACTAAAGAAGAACCCAAACCAAAGAAGAGACGACTGAAACAGGAAGTCACAGTAACAGTGATGACTCTTCTCTGACCTCAAAGACTCTCTTGGCCCTTTTCCACGAGCCCCATTCGGCCTTACTGTACTCTACTTGCCATTACTCGTTTCGGCCTCGATTGTGCTTCCATTACAGCTGGGTACGCCTGGGGTGGGTGGGATTTTTTTTTACAGCAAGGCGGCGCCACACTCCCGTGACGTAAAACACGCTACCCAAGCAAAACATAACATGGCGACTGTACAAGGCAACTCCTCGGTCTGTGGCCTTTTGTCACCGTAAATGCCAAAAAGGACCACCAGACAAGGGTACAGGCAGTGAGACGAAACACTCTGGAATAGTACTGCAGCTTCTGGGAGAGCCGAAGACGTGAGGATACAAACTAGGTCATATATCTCCTGTGGAATCAGCTGCCAATCTGGATTCGGGAGTCAGACTCGATCTCTGTTTTTAAGAACAGGGCTAAAACCTACCTTTTTGATATAGCCTACAATTAGGGAGGGATCATGTGTTTCTGAACCCTCCCTTAGTTATGCTGCTAATAGGTTTAGTCAGCCGGGGGACCTCCAGTAATGCACTGGGCCTCACTCCTTTCCTCACTCTCTATGAAATATTTTTTTTTTTTTTTTTTTTTTTTTTTGCTGGTCATTAACATTTGTTTGTTCTCTCCCATAGATTGAGTCCCCATCGTGCTGTTTGCTCTCTACATGTCTGTTCTTTTCTTCTTCTCTATCCCCTCACCCCCCAGCCAGTCGCAGCAGATGACTGCCCCTCCCTGAGCCTGGTTCTGCTGGAGGTTTCTTCCTGTTAAAAGGGAGTTTTTCCTCTCCACCGTCGCCAAGTGCTTGCTCACAGGTGATCGCCTGATTGCTGGGGTCTTTCTGCAACTGTGGGGGTCCCCCCTACAGTTGATAGTGCTATGAGATGACTGTTGTTGTGAAATGGCGCTATATAAATAAAGTTGAATATGACGGTAAGCTGATGGTTGCTAATGCTAGTTTGCTATAAGTATGTCGTACTACACTGTAATGTCTGCAAGTTATCGCTGTCAGGTACTAAAATATGTATGCTGTGTGTGTGTGTTTCAGATGGCTCTGTTGTGGGAAAATTACCGCTTCAAACGGTCAGTCTGGTGTTCAACACAGCCCGTCACTGATGTCACCCCAGCTTCACAAACGATCAGTGGTTATAGAGCTTAAGAATGTCTGTAGAAATGTTTATTTCCTGTGCAACAAATTGCTCTGATCTGCGTGAAAATCATGGAGAGACTGTTGAGACATCATGGATGTACCTGCTCCAGCAGCACTGATTGCCAGGTTAATAACTATATTAGCCACAAAATATATATTCAAAAAGTAAACAGTACTGAGTTAGGTATAATAAGATATATTAGACAATTATGATGCATTTAAGGCCAAAACAAACTTGATCTAGGATTAAAAGCAACTAAAATACTGCAGTCACAAGGTTACATGGAAAATACTTGATTTACTAGATCCATGTACTGTAGAAATATATATTCTCTGCATCAACAATGTACTATACATGCATTCATGTAGTATTGCACTGGGAATTGCACTGACAATAAACCTTTGAAGTTTTTGCAGATGTCTCTTTTTTATATGTGAAGGTTACCACCATGTGACACAAATTCAATACTAACAGATTGGAAAAGCTGTCTAAGAACAATCCAGCAGTTTGAGAAATCACTTTTGGATTGGTGTAAGTCTGTCAACAGAATTATGAACCATAAAGCAATTTGTGTTAAAATGTTAAATCCCATTAAACCCTAACCCGGGGGTGTCCAATCATGTGCCATGGAGGGCCAAGACCCTGCAGGTTCTCTCTTCTACCCAGTCTCTTCAGCAGGTGTTTTCACTGATCAGCAGTCAGTGGAAGAAGTTCAGTGGAATCTGCTGTTGAAGACACTGGTCGGAGGTAAAGCCTGCAGGGTCTTGGCCCTCCATGGCACATGATTGGACACCCCTGCCCAAACCCATTATGATGAAGAGCAGATGCTGATATGGCCCAGAATTCCTCCATATACTGGTACTGTCACTAAAGTGTGCAGTGTCTTCTGCGGTGGCACATCCAACAATACAGTCTTCAGTTAAAATAATTGTTTTGGTTACTTTTTTCTTAAAAATGAGCCATTATTTTCAAAGTCACCGATAAATGGTTTGTACTGTTGACTCTTTTCCCACCGGTGTCTTAACAGACAAAATGGAAAATCATGATGCAAACACATAAGTCACTAAATTGTTTATTACAATCAGCAGCAAATTCCAGATTATTCAGAATGTGCAAAAATCAAACTGTAAAAAAAAAAAAAAAAAAAAAAAAACCCTTAGAAATGGTCACACATGCCTGCCACGCTGCCTCACTGAGTAGCAGCTGAGATGTGCCACTCAAGCTGGACCCGGTTCAGCAGATCTTAGGCCTGCATCTCTGTAAATAGTGAGGCAAAGCCCGGTTTGGGGTGGATCATTTTCCTCTTGCCTAGACAAAAGACAGAAATTGGTGGTGGTTAATTAAAGCAAGTTTAAAACATATTTGGGAAATACACTTGTTGCTAAAAGCCAGTGGTGGAATGTGAATGAATAAATGAATCTTTATTTTGGATAGATTAAAAGTAAAGATTAAAAGAAAATAGAATAATATAACAAAGGGGAAAAAAATCTAACAAGGTCAAATTAAACAATAACTCCTCTAATTATACAGCTCAACATAAGTTATTTGAAATGGGTGATGGCTAAAGCCGCTGCTTATATTTCCCACCCATATTCCATCCAAGAATTCAAAAAAAAAACAAAACAGGAGCGATTACAATTTGAATGTGACAATAATGTCATGGCGGCCTCTGGGCCGTCATTGGCTTCATCAGTCCCAGCTGCGCACAGACCAACAGGTGCCAATCAGCGGCTGTTAAAAGCCAGTGTTGCTGACAGCCCGTCACGGAGTCGTCTGTCCTCCTCATCGGAGTATGAACCAGAGCTTCGCTCACAAGCCTCGTCAAGAACGTCTCGTCAGGAACTGCCACGTAAGAGAACTGTTTGTTACTCAACCCCTTGCCTTTACGCCTGTGCACAGGTGGACCTCCCAGGCGGCGGACCAGCTTCCCCAGCTGACGGGGCGTTGCCACTTCTGCCACGTAGCTCCTCGCTACCACCTCTGCTACGGGTACGTCTTACTCCTCAGCTGCAAGATCTGCTACTGTCTCAGTTACAGGAGTTGTCATCACCACGATCAGTGGAATCTCTGTCATCACCACCATCGGAACTGTCATCGTCACGGTCAGTGGAATCACTGCCAACACTGCAGTCAGAACTGTCATCGTCACAGTCAGTGGAATCACTGCCGTCACCATCACAGGAATTGCCATCATCACAGCAACAGGTGGATTCACTATCACGGCCACGAGCACATTCACCTCCACGCTGCACGGCCGCTGGAAGTCAGCAGGACGCTACCTGTGGATCACCCAAGTAAGCCCCTTCACCTACAATTACTCACGAGTGCTGAACAGCAGTAATTGTATCTGCATTGCAGGGTTGCCAGGTCTCCGTCCGGACTGCTCAGTTCCAGCGACCAGAACTCTATACTTGCACTCACTCACGCACTACACACTCTCACTCTACAATAAAGGGATTATTGTCACTATCTGCCCGTGTCAGTGTCTGTCTCCTGGGTCCTAAACATGTCAGTACGACTCTGTCACGTTGACCCAGCGGACAGTTCACTGTCACGCAAACTCAACACACTTAGCGCTCGGGTAGATTTGTTAGCACACCAGCAGACAGTAATCCTTAATCAGTTAACCTTAATTAACAGTCGGCTGGATTGTCTGGAAGGACACCAGACGTTCCCCCCGACCGCAAATATTTCAGCCCCTGCAGGCTCAGCGTCAGGTCAAGCTAACACCTCATCGACCCCTCGCCTCACCCCTGTTCCCACTCCTGCCCGGTTCAGCGGAAAACTCGGGGAAGCCCGAGGATTCATCTTACAATGTGAATCAGTTTTTCTCCGCGTTCCGGGAGATTTCGCCTTAGACTCAAACAGGATTGGTTATGTCATTAATTTGTTGGCAGGTAGAGCTTTAGATTGGGCATATTCCATCATGGCTAAACCAAGCTACTCCATGCTGACTTACCAGGAGTTTGTGACAGAATTCATGTCCGTGTTTGATCATACTGATAGGGGTGAGGTGTTGACAGAACGGCTGTTGAGCCTACAGCAGGGAAAGAGATCAGCTGCTGACTACGCCATTGACCTCCGGGTCCTGGCCGCAGAGATTGGGTGGGGGGAGCCATCACTGTGTGGTATTTTCCTGCGCAGTCTGAATGATGAGTTAAAGGATGAATTAGCGGCACGGGATAAACCAGACAACTTGCGTGATTTGATTGCCCTAACGGTTAGCCTGGATAGCAGAATAAGGGAGCGGGCGGCCGAACGGCGAGCTGCTTCCCGTTCGGTTAAACCCCGCCCTCGCGTCACTAACTCTCTTCTTCTCGCTCTACCAGCGTCAGAGGAATCCCCGGATCAAGAGGCTATGGTTGTAGGTCAGTCTAAAGTGTCAGCAGCTGAGAGACAGCGCCGTAGGGATCTGGGCCTTTGTTTCTACTGTGGGAAAGAGTCACACGGGGTTTTCGAGTGTCCCAGTAGGTTAAAAAGGGAAGGCCCGTGGATCGCAGTAGGGGGATTCACGGGCAAGAATTTAGAAGAACCCCTTAATAGTTGCCGTCTACCCATCAGACTGATCCATGCACATACAGAACACTCCACACTGGCATTAATAGACTCAGGAGCTGAGCAGAATTTTATTTCTAGAGACCTGGCAACCCGGATGGGCCTTAGCTGTCAGACTCTAGATCCCCCTGTCAAACTCATCACCCTGTCCAAGGCGTCCCTGACCACTGTCGCCCATCAGACAGCCCCAGTTTCTATAATTGTGTCAGGAAATCACAGGGAGGAGATTAGGTTCCTAGTCCAGCCTGTCTCTTCTTCGCCCGTCATCCTGGGGTACCCCTGGCTTCGATTGCATAACCCCACCATTGACTGGCAAGCAGGGAGCATTTCAGCGTGGAGTACGTTCTGCCTGAGTGCCTGTCTCCAATCTGCGGCGTGCGCCCCGTTGGTCAAGGTGCCTCCGCCTCATTCGTCACCACCGGACCTGTCCAAGGTACCAGAGGTTTACCATGACCTGGGGTTAGTTTTTAGCAAGTCTCGGGCGTTGTCTCTACCCCCCCATCGCCCTCACGACTGCGCAATTAATCTGAAGGCTGGGGCCCCTCTTCCTGCTAGCCGCCTATACAGCCTATCAGCCCCGGAGCGCGAGGCTATGGACACATACATCAAGGAGTCCCTGGCCTCTGGAAACATCCGCCCGTCGTCTTCGGCTGTGGGAGCTGGGTTCTTCTTCGTCGGGAAGAAGGACGGCTCGTTACGCCCCTGCATCGACTTCCGGGGTCTCAACGAAATAACAATAAAAGACAAATACACTCTGCCCTTGATGAACACTGCCTTTGACTCCCTCCAGGGGGCATCCTGGTTTACTAAGTTAGACCTCAGGAATGCTTATCACCTAGTGCGCATAAGAGAAGGTGACGAGTAGAAGACGGCTTTCCGGACCCCAAGCGGGCATTTTGAGTACCTTGTAATGCCATTTGGGTTAACCAACGCTCCGGCCGTCTTCCAGCGTTTAATAAACGACGTTTTGCGGGACTTCCTGAACTCGTTTGTGTTTGTATATCTTGACGACATACTGATCTTCTCTCGCACCCTAGAAGAGCATCAGGTGCATGTCTGCAAGGTACTACAGCGCCTCCTGGAGAATCAACTGTTTGTCAAGGCCGAGAAATGTGAGTTCCATACTGACCAAACCTCCTTCCTAGGGTTCATAATAGCCCGGAACCAGGTGCTCCCTGACCCGGCCAAGGTCAAGGCAGTAGTGGATTGGCCTGCACCCACCTCAAGGAAGCAGCTTCAAGGATTCTTGGGTTTCGCTAATTTCTACAGGAGGTTTGTGCCCAACTTTGGTAATATTGCTCGCCCTCTGACTGCGCTTACCTCCCCTAAGACCCCGTTTTGCTGGAGTGAGGAGGCAGCCGGAGCGTTTGAGAAACTGAAGAGGGAGTTTGCTTCGGCCCGGGTCCTAACTCAGGTGGACCCGAAACTGCAGTGCTTGGTGGAAGTGGACGCCTCTGACTCGGGGGTAGGAGCGGTACTCTCCCAACGCTCTCCCGAGGATGGTAAGATTCGCCCGTGTGCTTACTTCTCTCATC
The DNA here is from genome assembly GCA_020510985.1 of Pholidichthys leucotaenia. Classification (NCBI taxonomy): domain Eukaryota; kingdom Metazoa; phylum Chordata; class Actinopteri; order Cichliformes; family Pholidichthyidae; genus Pholidichthys; species Pholidichthys leucotaenia. The sequence continues at coordinate 274,876,053 of CM035844.1, read as the reverse complement.
GCCCATCCCCGGCAGAGAGAAATTACAGCATAGGAGACAGGGAGCTGCTGGCAGTGAAGCTCATCTTGGAGGAGTGGAGACACTGGAAGGAGGGGGCTGCTCAGCCGTTCATGGTATGGACTGATCATCGTAACCTGGAGTACCTCAGGACGGCGAAGCGCCTGAATGCACGCCAGACTCGTTGGTCCCTCTTCTTCGGCCGGTTCAATTTTTCCATCACTTACCGGCCGGGAAGCAAGAACGGTAAGCCGGATGCCCTCTCGCGGCAGTTTGACGCACCATCCTCTGAGGACCAGGAAACTCCTATCCTGCCGCCCTCCTGCGTCACGGGCGCTCTGTCCTGGGGTATCTGCAAGACGGTTCGCCGGGCTCAGAGGACTGAGCCGGACCCGGGGAGGGGGGGGGGGCGCCTGTTTGTTCCACGTGCCATTCGGGGCCAAATGATTGAGTGGGGTCACGCCTCCAAGTTGGCTTGTCACCCAGGGGTGGGCCGGACTGTGGACCTTCTCCAGAGGACCTTCTGGTGGCCAGGGCTACGGAAGGACGTCGTGGGCTACATCCGGGCTTGCGCTCAGTGCGCCACCGGGAAGACGACATCATCCCCCCCGGCGGGCCTGTTACACCCGTTGCCGGTCCCTTCTCGCCCCTGGTCCCACGTGGCTATGGATTTCGTGACTGGTTTGCCCACCTCGGACAACTTCACTACAGTTTTAACCATTGTGGACCGTTTCTCGAAGGCAGCCCATTTTGTGCCTCTTCGGGGTTTGCCTTCAGCCCAGGAAACAGCGGACCTCCTCGTTCAACATGTGGTCCGCCTCCACGGCATCCCCACCGACATAGTGTCGGACCGGGGACCACAGTTTGTCTCGCAGGTCTGGGAGGCTTTCTGCGCGGCGCTGGGAGCCACAGCCAGCCTCTCCTCTGGTTATCATCCCCAGAGCAATGGCCAGTGTGAGCGGGCTAACCAGGAGCTTGAGGCCGCATTGCGCTGTGTCATCTCCTCCTGCTCATCCTCCTGGAGCAAGTATCTTCCTTGGATTGAGTACGCCCATAACACCACGTTCTTTACGGCTACGGGTGTCTCCCCTTTCAAGGCATCATCTGGTTTTGATCCACCGCTGTTCCCGGAGGAAGAGAGGGAGGTAGCGGTTCCCTCGGTCCAAGCCCACATCAAGCGCTGTCGGCGAGTTTGGCTCATCGCCCGCCAAGCCCTGCTAAAGACCACAAAACGCAACATCCAGGTGGCCAACCGGCATAGGAGACCCGCCCCGGACTACAAGGTGGGTCAGAAGGTTTGGTTGTCAACCCGGAATATTGGTGTACAGGCTGAGAAGCATAAGCTTACCAAGCGCTTCATTGGTCCTTACACCATCACTCGTATTATTAATCCTGTGTCTGTGCGCCTGTCTCCCCCCTCTTCGATGCGCATCTGCCCCACCTTTCATGTCTCCCAGGTCAAGCCGTACATCTCTGACCCCCTGTGCCCGCCTCCCGCGGCCTCCGCCCCCCCGAGGATGATCGATGGCCATCTGGCCTGGGGGGTGACTGCCATCCTGGATGTTCGCAGGCGAGGTCGTGGGCTTCAGTATTTGGTGGACTGGGAGGGTTTTGGACCGGAGGATCGTTCTTGGATTCGCCCAGCATTGATCCTGGATAAACAGCTGATCCGCGACTTCCATCGGGCGAATCCAGGTAGAATTGGGCAGGTGCCTGGAGGCACTGCTAGAGGGGGGAGTACTGTCATGGCGGCCTCTGGGCCGTCATTGGTTTCATCAGTCCCAGCTGCGCACAGACCAACAGGTGCCAATCAGCGGCTGTTAAAAGCCAGTGTTGCTGACAGCCCGTCACGGAGTCGTCTGTCCTCCTCATCGGAGTATGAACCAGAGCTTCGCTCACAAGCCTCGTCAAGAACGTCTCATCAGGAACTGCCACGTAAGAGAATTGTTTGTTACTCAACCCCTTGCCTTTATCCCTGTGCACAGGTGGACCTCCCAGGCGGCGGACCAGCTTCCCCAGCTGACGGGGCGTTGCCACGTCTGCCACGTAGCTCCTCGCTACCACCTCTGCTACGGGTACGTCTTACTCCTCAGCTGCAAGATCTGCTACTGTCTCAGTTACAGGAGTTGTCATCACCACGATCAGTGGAATCTCTGTCATCACCACCATCGGAACTGTCATCGTCACGGTCAGTGGAATCACTGCCAACACTGCAGTCAGAACTGTCATCGTCACGGTCAGTGGAATCACTGCCGTCACCATCACAGGAATTGCCATCATCACAGCAACAGGTGGATTCACTATCACGGCCACGAGCACATTCACCTCCACGCTGCACGGCCGCTGGAAGTCAGCAGGACGCTACCTGTGGATCACCCAAGTAAGCCCCTTCACCTACAATTACTCACGAGTGCTGAACAGCAGTAATTGTATCTGCATTGCAGGGTTGCCAGGTCTCCGTCCGGACTGCTCAGTTCCAGCGACCAGAACTCTATACTTGCACTCACTCACGCACTACACACTCTCACTCTACAATAAAGGGATTATTGTCACTATCTGCCCGTGTCAGTGTCTGTCTCCTGGGTCCTAAACATGTCAAATAAAGTACTTCATTGTTGTATTTAACTACAATTTTCATGTACAGTGGGGAAAAAAGTATTTAGTCAGCCACCAATTGTGCAAGTTCTCCCACTTAAAAGATGAGATAGGTCTCCAATTTTCATCATAGGTATACCTCAACTATGAGAGACAAAATGAGGGAAAAAAAATCCAGAAAATCACATTGAAGGATTTTTAATGAATTAATTGGTAAATTCCTCAGTAAAATAAGTATTTGGTCACCTATAAACAAACAAGATTTCTGTGTCCCACAGACCTGTAACTTCTTCTTTAAGAGGCTCCTCTGTCCTCCACTCATTACCTGTATTAATGGCACCTGTTTGAACTCTTTATCAGTATAAAAGACACCTCTCCACAACCTCAAACAGTCAGACTCCAAACTCCACTATGGCCAAGACCAAAGAGCTGTCAGAGGACACCAGAAACAAAATTGTAGACCTGCACCAGGCTGGGAAGACTGAATCTGCAATAGGTAAGCAGCTTGGTGTGAAGAAATTAACTGTGGGAGCAATTATTAGAAAATGGAAGACATACAAGACCACTGATAATCTCCCTCGATCTTGGGCTCCACGCAAGATCTCACCCAGTGGAGTCAAAATGATCACGAGAACGGTGAGCAAAAATCCCAGAACCACACTGGGGGACCTAGTGAATGACCTGCAGAGAGCTGGGACCAAAGTAACAAAGGCTACCATCAGTAACACACTATGCCGCCAGGGACTCAAATCCTGCAGTGCCAGACATGTCCCCCTGCTTAACCCAGTACACGTCCAGGCCCGTCTGAAGTTTGCTAGAAAGCATTTGGATGATCCAGAAGAGGATTGGGAGAATGTCATATGGTCAGATGAAACCAAAATAGAACTTTATTGTAAAAACTCAACTTGTCGTGTTTGGAGGAGAAAGAGCACCATACCTACTGTGAAGCATGGGGTGGAAACATCATGCTCTGGGGCTGTTTTTCTGCAAAGGGACCAGGATGACTGATCCGTGTAAAGGAAAGAATGAATGGGGTCATGTATCGTGAGATTTTGAGTGAAAACCTCCTTCCATCAGCAAGAGCATTGAAGATGAAGCGTGGCTGGGTCTTTCAGCATGACAATGATCCCAAACACACCACCCGGGCAACGAAGGAGTGGCTTCGTAAGAAGCATTTCAAGGTCCTGGAGTGGCCTAGCCAGTCTCCAGATCTCAACCCCATAGAAAATCTTTGGAGGGAGTTGAAAGTCCGTGTTGCCCAGCGACAGCCCCAAAACATCACTGCTCTAGAGGAGATCTGCATGGAGGAATGGGCCAAAATACCAGCAACAGTGCGTGAAAACCTTGTGAAGACTTACAGAAAACGTTTGACCTCTGTCATTGCCAACAAAGGGTATGTAACAAAGTATTGAGATGAACTTTTGTTATTGACCAAATACTTATTTTACTTTATTTTACTTTACTTATTTCACCGAGGAATTTAGCAATTAATTCATTAAAAATCATTCAATGTGATTTTTTGGATTTTTTTTTTCTCATTTTGTCTCTCATAGTTGAGGTATACCTATGATGAAAATTGGAGACCTCTCTCATCTTTTAAGTGGGAGAACTTGCATAATTGGTGGCTGACTAAATACATTTTTGCCCCACTGTAGCTGCGCTTCAGTAAAGTAGATTTTACAAGGACTGGGTTATATTTAAAATCATCTGTTTTTACTGTGGCCTCAGCAGTCAGAATGAATTAATACGTTCACTTGAATGGAAAATAGTACTTTAACTGAAGGTGTGCATCACCGAGTATGGAGTTGCTCAGTCAAAATATGGAGTTTTTATCAATAAAAGTTTAGCTACTGCTTAGTCACCGGCTGTGTCTTTCCTTGCCCTGGCTTCAAGTGTGGGTGGTGTTTTGTACTTTTATTGCTAAAATATAAAAGGAAGCACTACAATGGGTCTCAAATTGCAGGCGAGGAAGGCGTCGGGACGGCATCAGCACAAAGCTCCTCAAGTCCTGTGCAGGCCAGCTGTGTGGGATTGTGGAGTACATCTTCAATCTGAGCCTGAAGCTGGGGAGGGTACCACAGTTGTGGAAAACATCTTGTGTGGTACCTGTACCAAAGACTTCCCACCCCAAAGATCTGAACAGCTACAGACCAGTGGCACTGACGTCCCACATGATGAAGACCCTGGAGAGACTGCTCCTTGCTCACCTCCGCCCCCTGGTGGGACCAGCGATGGATCCACTCCAGTTCGCCTACCAGCATGGCATTGGGGTGGAGGATGTGGTGATCTTCCTCCTTCACCGTTCTCTGTCCCACCTGGAGAAGCCCGGGAATGTGGTGAGGATCATGTTCTTTGACTTCTCCAGTGCTTTCAACACCATCCAACCGATGATCCTGAAGGACAAGCTGCTGTGCGCAGGGGTGGACCAGCACCAGTCATCATGGATCCTGGACTACCTCACAAACCGGCCTCAGTTTGTGAGAACCCGGGACTGTGTGTCCGACATGATCATCGGTAGCACGGGGACCCCCCAGGGAATGGTTTTGGCTCCCTTCCTGTTCACCCTTTATACTGCGGACTTCTCACACAACACAACACACTGCCATCTACAGAAGTTCTCTGACGACTCTGCGATCGTTGGCCTCATCTCCAACGGAGATGAAGCTGAGTACAGAGGGCTTATCCAGGACTTTGTGGACTGGTGCCATCGGAACTGCCTCCAGATCAATGCGAGGAAAACTAAGGAGCTGGTGGTGGACTGCCACAGGCAAGGACAACCCCTCACAGCACCAGTAAATATACAGGGAACAGACATCGAGATGGTGACATCCTATAAGTACCTGGGTGTTCATCTGAACAATAAACTAGACTGGTCACACAATACTGACGCACTCTACAAGAAGGGACAGCACAGGCTGTTCCTACTGAGGAGACTCAGGTCTTTTGGTGTACAAGGGGCGCTGCTGAAGACATTCTATGACACGGTGGTGGCATCAGCCATCACTTTTGGAGTGGTCTGCTGGGGCAGTGGCATTACAGCAGTCGATAGGAAGAGACTGAACAAACTGATCAAGAAAGCTAGCCCTGTCCTGTGGCAGCGCCTTGACCCAGTGGAGGAGATGGGAGAGAGAAGGATTGTGGCTAAACTGTCATCTCTGCTGGGTCTGAGTTCCACCCTATGCAGGACATACTGAATGCACTGAGGAGCTCATTTAGCAGACTACATCATCCTAGGTGCACAACCGAGAGGTTTTGCAGGTCCTTCCTACCTATGGCTGTCAGACTGTACAACCTAAGCAGGGCTGCTCGCAGAGATAGCAAAAAGACGTGACAACCTAATAGTATTGAATGCAAAAGACACAATAGACTTACACAATGGTCCCCTCCGGTATACAACTAGGAAAATACCGGTCGCTATGGAGGGTGAGAATATGTATGGGCGCATAATCATACCATGTAGGATAACTAAGTAGACGGTTGTGCTGTTTCATTCCATCTAGCTACAATGCTCCGCACTGTGTGTGTTTATATATTTACATATTTATTCCATCTAGCTACAATGCTCCGCACTGTGTGTGTTTATATATTTATTCCATTTAGCAACAATACTCCACACTTTGTGTGTTTATATATTTAAACTTAATATAGAATCGGTGTGTAACTTTGCAAAAACGATGTCTGCCACTGTAGTATTCTCTGGGCCCCTCCCCAATCTGACCAGTGATGACATGTTTAGCCGCTCGTCATCCTTGAACCGCTGGCTGTCTGTGTGGTGTCCTGCAAATAACGTGGGCTACATTGACAATTGGAGCTCTTTTTGGGGAAAACCTGGTCTTATGAGACGAGACAGCATTCATCCCACTTTGGATGGTGCTTCTCATTTATCTAACAATCTGGCATCTTTTTTATCCAAATTTCCAAAACCCTGACTACTCAGAGTTGGGACCAGGAAGCAGAGTCGCAGTCTTACACGCCTCTCTGCAGCTCCTCTTCATCCGCCACCCCTCAACTTAGCCCCTGTCTTCCCCATCAGAGAATCGTTGTCTGCTCCCTCCAAAGTAAATAAAAATATAATGCATAAGCATCCCAAAGTGATAAAGCAAAATATTGGTAAAACTCAAATTAAACATAAAGCCTCTAAACTGAATGAATTGGCCTCTGTTCCTCCTCATAATTTAAAAATTAAATGTGGTTTATTAAATATTAGGTCTCTAACTCCCAAGTCTCTGTTAGTCCATGATCTGTTAATTGATCATCAGATTGATTTAATTTCCCTTACAGAGACTTGGTTAGGGCAAGAGCATTATGTTGGTTTAAATGAATCAACTCCCTCTGGTTATTTAAACTGTCAAAATCCCAGAAGTTCTGGTCGTGGAGGAGGAGTAGCAACAATTTACCATTCCAAATTACTAGTTAATGTAAAGCAAAAAACATGTTATAATTCCTTTGAGGGCCTGGTCCTCAGTATTGGGCACTTTAGCAATTTTAGATTAAACCCAATTTTATTTGCCATAGTTTATCGTCCCCCATCAACCTACTCAGAATTTTATCCGAATTTGCTGATTTCTTAGCTGATTTAGTGCTGAAATCTGATAGAATAATTATAGTAGGGGACTTTAATATACATGTGGATGTAGATAGTGACTGCCTTAATGTGGCATTTAATTCAATATTAGACTCGATTGGGTTTTCTCAGAAAGTAGGAAATTCTACTCATTACCTCCACCATACATTGGACCTTGTTCTGACATATGGCATAGAAATAGAAAATCTTGTAGTGTCTCCTCATAACCCTGTACTGTCAGACCATTGTCTGTTAACCTTTGATTTTACTATTTCTGACTATTTGGCTCCTAAAGAAAAATATTATTACAGTAGATGCCTCTCAGATGATGCTGTTACCAAATTTATGCAGATTGTTTCCTCTATGCCATGTGTCAACACAACGGAAAATAAGCTATAGACAGCTTGCTCCTTCTGTAATTGATAACATGGTGGATAGTGTTTCAGCTTCTCTGCATCAGACTCTAGACTTGGTGGCCCCCTTAAAAAAGAAAAAGTCTAATCAGAGATTTCTAACTCCTTGGTTCAAAACAGAAACCCGTAGCTTAAAACAGAAGACTCGTCAATTAGAAAGAAAATGGCGCTCCACTAATTTAAATGAAATCTATTTAGCTTGGAGAAATCATCTTTTAATTTATAAAAAAATCTCTTAGAAAAGCTAGAACGAGTTATTACTCTGCATTAATAGAAGAGAACAAGAATAATCCCAGGTTTCTTTTCAGTACTGTAGCCAGGTTGACAAAGAGTCAGGACTCTGTCAATCCTAGCATTCCCTTAGAGCTTACTAGTCAGGACTTTATGAACTTTTTCAATAATAAAATTATCATCCATCAGAGATAAAATCAATCAGATTTCTTCCCACAGTTAACTTAAATACTGAACTACTACAACTCTTCTATTGATCTCTGTCTTGATGAGTTTACTCCAATCGACCTTTGTGAGTTAGACAAAATAGTTTCCTCATCCAAACCTTCAACTTGTCTTTTAGACCCTATTCCTACCAGGTTATTTAAAGAAGTCTTCCCACTTATTGGTAGCCTTATTCTTCATATAATCAATTCTTCATTAACTTTAGGCCATGTACCGCAGGCTTTTAAAACGGCTGTAATTAAACCCTTACTCAAAAGCCAACGCTAGATCCAGGAGCTTTAGCTAACTATAGACCAATCTCTAATCTCCCTTTCATTTCAAAAATCTTAGAAAGAGTTGTTGCTACGCAATTATTTGACCACCTGCAGGGAAATGGTTTACTTGAAGAGTTTCAGTCTGGGTTTAGAATCCATCATAGTACTGAAACAGCCTTAGCGAAGGTCACTAACGACCTCCTCATTGCATCTGATAATGGACTAGTTTCTGTACTTGTCCTTTTAGACCTTAGTGCAGCTTTTGATATTATCGATCATAATATTCTACTTGATAGATTAGAACACTATGTTGGACTTAATGGAACTTCGTTGCAGTGGTTTAGATCTTATTTATCTGATAGGTTCCAGTTTGTTCATGTAAATAATGAGTTTTCTTTCAACTCAAAGCTTAATCATGGAGTTCCACAGGGATCTGTGCTAGGCCCTACTCTTTTTAGTTTATATATGCTTCCGTTAGGCAACATTATTAGAAAGCACTGTATACATTTTCATTGTTATGCTGATGACACACAATTATACCTGTCAGTGAAGCCAGATGATAGTAATCAATTAGCCAAGTTAGAAGCCTGTCTTAAGGAAATCAAAGCTTGGATGACTTGTAATTTCCTGCTATTAAATTCAGATAAGATTGAAGTCATTCTTGTTGGTCCCAAAAACCTTAGAAATTCCTTTCCAAATCAAACTTTCAGTTTGGATGCGGTCACTCTTTCTCTTAATAGCTCTGTGAGGAACCTTGGAGTTATTTTTGATCAGGATTTGTCCTTCAATTCACATATTAAATTGGTTTCTAAGACTGCCTTCTATCATTTGCGTAATATTGCCAAGATTAGGAGCATCTTGTCTCAGAGTGATGCTGAGAAACTGATCCACGCTTTTGTTTGCTCGAGATTAGATTATTGTAATTCTTTATTATCAGGCTGTCCTAAAACATCTTTAAAAAGTCTTTAAAAAGCCAGGGTAGACATGCTGACCAGACTACGTGCGAGGAAAACAAGCAAGGGATGGTGGGGAGTAAAGCGTTGTGGCGTTGACGTACGTCTTGCTGGCACACGTCTCATCCTGTTGCAGGAGAGCGTGGATCGGGGAGAAGGAGGGCGGCGACGGTGATAATTGAATAATATAATAATATGAAGTGGTGGCTGCTGATTCTGGGTTTCCATCCCTCTGACCTGCATTTGAACTGAACTTCACTGAACTCATCTTAGTTCTTTTTAACGTCTGTTCTATATTTTATTTTGTAATAAATTTTTTTAACTCTTATCTTCTGTTGATAATTCATTGCTCACCCCTGTACAGAATATAGGAGTCCGAGGCTCACTTCTAGGTGGCATTGTTGTGACTTTGGGAAATCAATCTGTTATGTATGGAAAACCTGGTGATGAATGAGGCAAGATGACGTAGTGTCGAGCACAGCTTTATTGATGGCTTGAACTGCGGTTATACGACAGGCACCTGACGTGGGCATCCGGCACAAGAGGCTGTGCCATGGTGCCTCACCCCGCTATATAGGGCAGTGCGGTGACATGACAGGAAGTCCACATCACCACACTGCACTTCACAATAAAGTGCCCCAAATACACATATTGTGGAGGAATATAATTAGGCGAGGTATGACGAGCTGGAAGACTGTAGAGTTTTATTTCCTCCATCATCATGAGACACACATCGTAGCTCTGAGCTACTGTGCTGTGCTGTGTGTGCTGTGTTCTGCTGTGCTGCTGAGGCTTGTATAGCAAGCTCTTTTATACATGTTATACAAACAGAGAGAATGCATGGCACATTAGCATATTGATATACAGTGGGGTAAAAAAGTATTTAGTCAGCCACCAATTGTGCAAGTTCTCCCACTTAAAAGATGAGAGAGGTCTCCAATTTTCATCATAGGTATACCTCAACTATGAGAGACAAAATGAGGGAAAAAAATCCAGAAAATCACATTGTCTGATTTTTAAAGAATTTATTTGCAAATTATGGTGGAAAATAAGTATTTGGTCAATAACAAAAGTTCATCTCAATACTTTGTTACATACCCTTTGTTGGCAATGATAGAGGTCAAACGTTTTCTGTAAGTTTTCACAAGGTTTTCACACACTGTTGCTGGTATTTTGGCCCATTCCTCCATGCAGATCTCCTCTAGAGCAGTGATGTTTTGGGGCTGTCGCTGGGCAACACGGACTTTCAACTCCCTCCAAAGATTTTCTACGGGGTTGAGATCTGGAGACTGGCTAGGCCACTCCAGGACCTTGAAATGCTTCTTACGAAGCCACTCCTTTGTTGCCTGGGTGGTGTGTTTGGGATCACTGTCATGCTGAAAGACCCAGCCACGTTTCATCTTCAATGCCCTTGCTGGTGGAAGGAGGTTTTCACTCAAAATCTCACGATACATGGCCCCATTCATTCTTTCCTTTACACGGATCAGTCGTCCTGGTCCCTTTGCAGAAAAACAGCCCCAAAGTATGATGTTTCCACCCCCATGCTTCACAGTAGGTATGGTGTTCTTTCTCCTCCAAACACGACAAGTTGAGCTTTTACCAAAAAGTTCTATTTTGGTTTCATCTGACCATATGACATTCTCTCAATCCTCTTCTGGATCATCCAAATGCTCTCTAGCAAACTTCAGACGGGCCTGGACATGTACTGGCTTAAGCAGGGGGACACGTCTGGCACTGCAGGATTTGAGTCCCTGGCGGCGTAGTGTGTTTCTGATGTAGCCTTTGTACTTTGGTCCAGCTCTCTGCAGGTCATTCACTAGGTCCCCCCCATGTGGTTCTGGGATTTTTGCTCACCGTTCTCATGATCATTTTGACCCCACGGGGTGAGATCTTGCGTGGGAGCCCCAGATCGAGGGAGATTATCAGTGGTCTTGTATGTCTTCCATTTTCTAATAATTGCTCCCACAGTTGATTTCTTCACACCAAGGCTGCTTACCTATTGCAGATTCAGTCTTCCCAGCCTGGTGCAGGTCTACAATTTTGTTTCTGGTGTCCTTTGACAGCTCTTTGGTCTTGGCCATAGTGGAGTTTGGAGTCTGACTGTTTGAGATTGTGGACAGGTGTCTTTTATACTGATAACGAGTTCAAACAGGTGCCATTAATACAGGTAACGAGTGGAGGACAGAGGCGCCTCTTAAAGAAGAAGTTACAGGTCTGTGAGAGGCAGAAATCTTGCTTGTTTGTAGGTGACCAAATACTTATTTTACTGAGGAATTTACCAATTAATTCATTAAAAATCCTTCAGTGTGATTTTCTGGATTTTTTTTTTTCATTTTGTCTCTCATAGTTGAGGTATACCTATGATGAAAATTGGAGACCTCTCTCATCTTTTAAGTGGGAGAACTTGCACAATTGGTGGCTGACTAAATACTTTTTTGCCCCACTGTACATATCAGTCAATACATATGATTAGCCTGACCAACTGGCGCCCGGATGTCCTCTCCTTAATCCGGGGATGTCTAAACAATAGTCCATTGTTCTGGTTGTCCCCCAGGACCTCTCTGTCCGTATGCAATCCCTGCTGAGCGTGAATAGTATCAGTCTGCAATGTGCTGGGTGACAACATGGCTCCCCCAGAATGCTCAGAAGGGGCTGTGACCCCCCCCCCCCCCCCGTCGTTTGGCTCCAGATCCAGTAGAACTGTCAGAGGGCATGTCAGTCCGTGGGGGGGACGGGGGAGGGGTGGAAAAAAACAGTGTGCTCCGCTCCGGGTTCCAGCACGTTGAACGGCCGTGGATCGTGGGCGCATCGGTCGGTGCGCTTCGTGCATAATGGAACAAGATGGCGATCGGCCGGCTTTAGGGAGTGAGGTGCGGGAAAAGCGCTGTGGAGGAGGAGGGGAGGGGGTGGGAGTAAGTGAGTGCCGGCCCGGGACGTCAAAGGTATCTGGGCCACTCAAAAATTGCGTGTGGATCCGCGATGGTGAGGGACTTTCCCGTTAAACCTGGCGGTGATCCACAGTGGCTGTGAAAAAAGAAAAAATTAAGTCTCTAACTCCTTTCACGGCTCGATCCAGCGAGGATGTGGGGAAGGCGAGCGGCCAAATTCCCTGACCATGTGTAGCGGCTGTGAAACAACTGCAGCTGTGTGAGGGACCTGGCGGTCTGGCTTTTAGGTGTGGAAGCAGCACTAAAGCCATCGGGGACAGCAATCGGCTAAATTCCCCTTGTGCACCGTGGCTGAGAAACCCATACAAAGTCCTGTGTGCGGGCTGCATGTCTGCTTCAGGTGCGTGAGCAGCCCTGAAGGTTCCGAGGTTGGCGATCGGCCGTGTTTCTCGGCCATGTGCAGCGGCAGAGGACCGCTGTATCGGTCCTGTGGAGCCGGCTTTGACCCTGTGCGTGGTGCGTGCGTGGCGCAGTGACCACTTAGCTGGCAGTTGCACTGTCCTCGTAATCCTGCGGTGTGCATGCGGGGCTTCTGTGCACGGGAGGTCGGCTGCCGTGAGTTGAGTCAGATTCGGGGAGCTTGGCGGAAATCAACGCAGTCGGCGCCGATGTCCTTCCCTGTTAAGGCTGCTTCCTTCGGCTCGCTCGTGTCGCCGTTCATGGTGTGTGTTGGTCCCAGCACTGCGCTCCGGAGCGCATGCTCCGGTGAGGATGAAGAGGTTGCAGGCGTTCTCTGGTCCTCTGTGTCCACAGCGTGGTGAGAGGGAGCAGACGGTCATTCTCTCTCGTCAGGTCACCAGTGTGGAGGTAAAAAAAAATCAGGCGAGGGGCGCACCATGACACGTCGGGTCACCAGTGTGGAGGTAAATATAAGATCAGGTGAGGGGCGCACCATGACACGTCGGGTCACCAGTGTGGAGGAATAAGTTCAGGCGAGATATGACGAGCTGGAAGGTTTTGTTACTTATTTGTACCCGTAGGTAGATTTGGTTTGCAGTCTGGTGACAAGCCACCGGCCTCCGGTTGCTGCGTGCGCGAGCGCCCTAAACCTACATGTTTTTGGTATGCGGGAGGAAACCGGAGAAATCCCGGAGTAAACCCACGCAACACGGGGAGAACATGCAAACTCCACACAGCTCACTGTTGGTCGGGGGCTGGGATCGAACCCACGATCTCATGATCCCCGCGATCCCCCGGCCGAGGGTAAAACTGTGCTGTCACAGTGCTAAACCACTGCGCCACCATGCAGCCCACGGTTGCAGAGTTTTATTTCCTCCATCATCATGAGACACACATCGTATCTCTGAGCTACTGTGCTGTGCATGCTGTGTTCTGCTGTGCTGCTGAGGCATGTATAGCAAGCTCTTTTATACATGTTATACAGAGAGAATGCATGGCACATTAGCATATTGATATACATATCAGTCAATACATATGATTAGCCTGACCAACTGGCGCCCGGACGTCCTCTCCTTAATCCGGGGATGTCTAAACAATAGTCCATTGTTCTGGTTGTCCCCCCAGGGGTTCTCTGTCCATATGCATTCCTGCTGAGCGTGAATAGTATCAGTCTGCATTGTGCTAGGTGACCACAATATAACATTTCCTCCCCCCTTTAGAAAATACAAAACCATTCATACAATTAAGACCCTTCCCAATTTGAAACCTGAATTAAGCTCTAAAACAATGAAAACTAACATACTCCACTGGCCTAACACACTCACACAGAGCAACCTAAAATAGGGCTGGTGGGTGGACTTTCACACAGCCCGCACGGCATGGCGGATTATGTTATGTATGAAAAAAAAGGAGTTGGAGTCTTGCCATGTAGGGACCAATAGCTAACAACCAACTTTATTATCAGAACATAAAATTATATACACCAGTGGCCGTGCCCCCCTGACGTCACCCTGTGGGCGGGTACGGCATCACACACACACTACACTCAGGACACCACACTTCCCCTCCCCCTTACAAAATCCAAAACCACACACACACACACAATCGAGACCCTCCCCAATATAGGACTCGAATCATACACTAAGAAAACAGGGGATCAATTAACTGTAATAAAATAACCTACTACATTCACACAAAACAACTAAAACTGGAGCAAGTCTCTAAAAATATGTAAAATAATCCCATAACATACCACATACATACTCTCATGTACACCAGCACTATGTACATTTGATATTTTTATGTTACTCCACAGTGCCTGAACAGCCATGAACAAAACTAGCTCGGAGGCCCAGGGCAACCCCACGGCATGCATGCCCTTGGCCGCCGTCTGCTCCCAGGATCAAAGCTACCCTCACCGGTGAAAGGGTCTCCTCTTGCCATCAACTGCTTCCCCTCTCTGGCCCCACAATGCTGCTGTCCGGCACGCCATCCCTCCATGTCCATCGGTCCGGTCCCAACCACCTTCAATACCGCCGTCATGGCTCCCAACACTCCGGCCCCCCATGGCCGCACTCTGGGGAAAACCGAATTCCGCTCGTCAGCACCGCTTGCTGCCTCGGGTGCCTCGCTGTACCACCCAGCACCCTCGTCCAAGGCACATGGAGCTCCGGCACTGAGACGCTGCCCGACCTCCGTGGCACATGGCTGGTGCTGCTCACTCTCAGGGTCCACAGCATCGCTCTCATTGGTGTCGTTCTCTGACCCAGGCGCATCATCACTGTTCTCAGCACCCTCATCCCAGGCGCTCTGCTGCGTCGTCTCCATGCCCAGCCATAGCTGCTCTTTCCCGGGGCTCTCAGCTTCACTCTCATCGGTGTCACTCTCCAGCATGGGCGTTTTGTCACTACTCTAGGCACCCTCATCCCAGGCACTCCGCTGCGTCATCTCCATGCCTGGCTGTAGCTGCTCTCCCCTGGGGCTCTCAGTGTCACTCTCGTCGGCGTCACTCTCCGACCCAGGAGTCTCGTTGCTGCTCTCAGCACCCTCGTCCCAGGTGCTCCGCTGCATTGTCTCCATGCCTGGCTGTCACTGCTCTTCCTCAGGGCTCTCAAGCCTCCATAGCCCCGCTCTCCCACTGCCTAGCCTCCAGCTGCGGGGATGGCTCCTGCTGCTCCTCTCCTTCTCCGCTGTCGTCACGCACTGTGCCATCAAACACACCAGCGCTACAGTCCTGCACTGTGCTGCACTCCATGGCTGGCCTGTTGTCTGCAGTGACCGGGAACTCCACCACTCGCGGCCCCTGCCCCACCTTAATGCTTATCTGGTAGCCTGGAATTTGCTTTTGGCGCACAGTTAGCTTTGTGGTTAACTTGCCCATAGGCACTGAGTGAGCCGTTAGCTTCTCCAGGCTATCTAGCCAAGCTCTGTTTGGTGCCAACACACTTGCTACCCACGGCTTTATGGTCCTTGTCTGCTCGGCGAAGTGCTTGGCCGGCCGCTGGACAGCATCCTCATAGTACTCCATTTCACCCAATGTACCGACAATTCTTTGGCCTTCCACGCTGAGATGGTGGGCCAGAAGTGCTCATCGTCGTCTCCCGTCAAGTCCACTTAGGCCCAGCGCCCCGATGTAATCCTCAAACATGGCCCACCAGTCCGGCCACAGGAACACTGGTTCTCCCAGATATTCCAGAAATGGTAGCAGAAGTGGAGGTAGCCCATACGCTCCCATAATTTTTCTCATTGCCAAATGTTATGTATGAATAAGAAGGAGTCAGAGTCTTGTCATGTAGGGACCAACAGCCAACAGCCAACTTTATTATCAGAACACAGAATTATATACACCAGTGGCAGTGCCCACCTGACGTCACCCTGTGGGTGGGTACGGCATCACACACACACTACACTCACAACACCACAGATTATTCTGCCACCAAATAAACTAAAAAGCGTCCTTCATTAAACTAAAATCACTGCCGTGCTCCTAAACTAAAACAATGATACACACCCCAAACATAACATGCACAAAACACACAGGAACTATAAACACAACTCTACATCACAGACACTTGGGCCGAGGTAGAACTGGCATGGGGAGCCCAACACCGATTCCCGTCCAGCCTCGTCACTTGGAACTTCCTCCTGGACACGCCAAAGCTGACTGGCATGCCTAGATGAGCCGTCAGACAACCAGAAGTATGCCGCGCCCAACTTCGCCACTACCCACAGACACCCTCGATGATTTGCTGGCTGCCATTTGGCCCATCTTCGCCGTGGATGTTCATCACCCCGAACCCAAACCAAGTCCAAAACCCTCAGCGGGGCCCAGCTCAGCCTGACATGCTGCTGCTGAGCATGTGGTAACACCATGCTTGTCAGTCTGGCCCTGTCTTCTTCTAAAAATGTCGTGGCTGCAGACTCCCCATCTCCCTGCGGCCAAGCTCCAGAGGCATCTGGGGCTAGCTTGGTGTCACTCACCGATGCAGGTTCCCCACCGCCACGCTCAGTACCTCCCTCTACTATGTCCCGAGCGGCAGCACTGAGACTTTCCTGCGCCGAACCTGAGTGAAACTGGTCCTGCTTGACTGCCGGAGTGTCCGTTAGTCCCTCGTCCCACACAACGTCCTCTTTGACTGCCAGAACCAGAGGGTTCCAGTGGCCACAACCCAAACATTTGTTCCCGGCACCGTCTTTAAAGGTGCAAGAGATAACATTTTCACGAAAACAAAGATTTTTAAAAAAAATAATACATCAACAAAGTGTTTAGAAACATGCCCAATGTAAGTCTTAACGTTCTTCTAAAAAAAATAGTATATTGATGAAAAAAAAATTATTTTAATTTTTGGTGGGTCAACAGTCATGTAAATATTTATATTGCACAAGACTGATGATGAGAACTTGTCTAACACATGAACTGTGTTAGACAAGATGGCGACAGCAGGTAGCAGCGGCTTGGCAGGTGCTGATGTTTTACCTTTTCAAATGAAATCTAGGAAGCCGCCCGACTTGACAAATGCACTAATAACCTGGACTCTGTGGTCATCAACAAAATGCGTCAAAGCCCAGGCTTTTAATGTGTTAATCGTGGCGCTCTATGTATGTATGCAGGCCTATGTATGGATCCAATTCCATCATAAAGTTCGCAGATGACACCAAGGTGATTGGACTCATCAGGGACAACGACGAGTCAGATTACAGGGCAGAGGTTGAGCACTTGGCTACTTGGTGCGCTGACAATAATCTGCTCCTTAACACCAGCAAAACCAAGGAGCTCATAGTGGACTACAGGAAGGAGAGGGAAGAGACACATGACCCCATCCATATCAATGGCATAGCTGTTGAACGTGTCCCCAGCTTCAAATTCCTGGGGACCCACATCTTGGAGGACCTGTCCTGGTCAGTTAACACCACCAGCCTGATCAAGAAGGCCCATCAGCGCCTCTTCTTCTTGAGGACATTGAAGAAGAACCATCTGTCAACTGACATCCTGGGCAACTTCTACCGCTGCGTGATAGAGAGCACCCTGACCAACTGTATCACAGTCTGGTATGGGAGCTGCTCTGTAGCTGACCGCAAGGCGCTGCAGCGGGTGGTGAAAACCGTCCAACGCATCACAGGGACTCCACTTCCAGCTATAGAGGACGTCTACAGGAAAAGATGTCTGCGCCGGGCACGCAGCATTCTTAGGGACTCCAACCATCCTGCTCATGGACTGTTCCAGCTTCTCCCCTCCAGAAGACGTTTCAGAAGCCTTCGGACCAGAACCAGCAGGTTTAGGAACAGTTTCTTTCCAACAGCTGTCACGTTATTGAACTTAGTTCCCCGCTGACTCTCTTACAATCATCTTTTACCATCCTCACCTGTACATAACTGCATAACTACATAACTACATCTAACTTATTGCACATTATTTGCACACAACAGTACTCTTAACTTTCTGCACTGCTGCATATATTTGCATATATTTGCTTAAATTGCACATACTGTTAATTACCGTATATACTGCACTGCTGTCCTTTGCACTTCTGATTGGATGCTAAACTGTGTTTCGTTACCTTGTATTCATACATGTGTAATGACAATAAAGTTGAATCTAATCTAATCTAATCTAATCTACTTGATGGCTCTCACTACCACGCAGCTGTATGGAAGCTGGGCTGCTGCCCGCACGGGAACTCATCCAGCTGATCTATCTGACCGACCAGTTGTACCCCTGGAGTCCTGGAGCCAGTACATCATCAACTCCAACGTGTTGGATGGAGGACGGGCACTTGCTCAAACTAAGCATAACGCGCATCACACACGGAGAGCTGCTCCGACAAAAGTCCAGCGGGGTAATGCCGCTTTACTCTGCATTACTTTACTGCTCTGTGGAGACGTTCACCTGAACCCCGGACCGGTGGACGCCCAGCAGCCGCAGCAGGTGATTACAGCAGCAGCAGCACCGGTGACCTGGATCCGAAATTATTCCATCACAATGTTTCAAGGTAACGCACGCCATGTGTCTAAGACGACAAACAACAACAGCTGCTGTAACCAACTAAACTCGTTACAGAAGGCCGTTGCCTTCAAACAACACGAAACCAAACTTTTTCAAACTGTTAATCATGCATCTGTACTGTGGAACCCGCAAACAAAGCCAAAGGGAATATTTGGAGGACATTTAAACATACGCAGCGTCATTTCCAAAATGGAACAACTGGAACATTTACTCACAGACTCAAATCTGGATTATCTGTGTCTCACAGAAACTTGGATGAACACCATGACTCCTCTATCTGTGTTTACAATCCCCGGATACAATGTTTACACACGAGACCGAGGGAAAGGAAAAAGGGGCGGGGTTTTGATTTACGTTAAAGACAGCATTGACAGCTACCAGACAGACACCTGCGATCAAACCCTGGAATGTGTCGGAGTCACAATAAGGCTATCTCCCCAAATGTCATTCATTGTACTCGTGGTGTATCGCCTACCAAATGCAACTAATGACTTTTACTCTGGTTTGGCTGAAATCTTAGAGAAATATGAAAGAAAGGAAATATTGTTAATGGGTGATTTTAATATAAACTGGCTTGATAAAGCACAAAGAAAAAAGCTGAAAGATATTACCAATTCTACACAAATGACACAATTAATAAATAAACCTACAAGACTGACTAAAAATTTACAAACTTTGATTGACCTAATTTTTAGTAATAAGCCAGATAGGGTAACCAAAACATATAATTTGATAACAGGTTTGTCAGACCATAATCTTACTTTAGTAGCCAGAAAAGTAAACAAACTAAGGTATAGGGATCAACAGCAAATTAAAAAAATCATCTAAAATTTCTCGCATTCCAAAGAAAAATCAAATCTTCCTTGAGAATGATTTAAGCAAAATAAACAGAGTTTCAAAATGACAAAAACTGTGACCAGTCATGCAGAAATATTATAACAGCTGTAACAAATATTATTGTAAAATATACAGAATTGAAACAAAGAAAGTCCAATAAAAGGAGGCTGCCATGGTTCAACACCTCTCTTTGGGGCCTCATGAAACAAAGAGATATGGCCCTCAAAAAATGTCTTAAGTCAGGGCTAACCCCTGATCATTACACTTATAGAAGCTTGAGAAATAAAGTCACTATACAACTTTGAAAAGCAAAGGCTAACTTTTTTCTCAATATAATAAAGGATGCAAAAGGCAACAATTGTAGCACCTTGGGGGAGTCAGATTATTTAGCATCTCAGACAAAAGACAGTGGATAAGCATAGGAGAACAATGCTCAGGAGGTTCCTGGCAAGATAGCAGGAAGGAGTCAAGGACGTAGGGGGTTGAATGCAGTGTAATGCAAATGTCATGTTGTGTGTGGAGAAATGCCATGAAACTTGTGAAGAGTGATTTGGGTAAAAGAAGAGTGCCTGCTGAAATGTGTCATTCTGTTCTGTGCTTGAAAGATGTGAAGTGTGTAATAAACCGTCTGTCGTGAATATGTCTCTTGTGGAAATGTGAAAATGACGAGGCAGAGTTTATCTCACGAGTCAGGTTTATTCACATCTTCCAACATCAGCAAAGCAGAAAAGAGGGAAAAACACAGACATTCGTCCTTTATATATCCAGGACCTTCAAAGCTCACAGTCACAATGCATTTAATCCCAAGTAACAATGCATCTTTCCTTAAATCCTATAACATCCTCTTCATAGTCTCTGGCAGACCAGGACATCCCCCAAGGCCGTCTCTTGCATATCAAAGACTAAATGTTCACATCCTCCTGTTATCTCCAAGGAGACCCAGTCCTTTGTTCTACTCTGAGATGTGAAGCTTAAAGTGATACATATGTGTCCCACACTCTTATTTTACACACTCCACACAATAAACTTATTTGGAGAAGCATGGATAAGCTATTGGGAAAAGACAAACCAAGATGTGATGTATCCAAAATAAAACTGAGCTGGCAAAACATTTTAACGATTATTTTATAAACTCTGTGTCACAATTGGCAAAGAGTTTTTCTAAGCCAAACTGCACTCATGAATTCCACTGTGATGCTCGTTCTTTTAAATTGAGTAATGTAGATGAAGGGAATATCTCTAAAATCATATCCAATCTTAACAATAGTAAAGCTAAAGACATATTTGGAATGGATACAGCTTTTCTGAAAGAGCACAAAGAAATTTTAACACCAGTATTAACAAAAATTATAAATCAATCCATAAATGAGAGTACCTTTCCCACAATTTTGAAAACAGCCATTGTACGGCCAGTGTACAAATCAGGTGATAAGCTCCAGGTCGCACATTACAGACCCATCAGCGTACTCCCAACCATTTCCAAAGGCTTGGAGAAAGCTGTAGCACAACAGCTGGTGGACCACCTTGACTCCATGGCAGCACTTAACCCCTTTCAGTTTGGTTTCAGGAAAGGATATTCCACTGAAACAGCATGCTGCTATCTATTAGAAAACATCAAATCCAGCCTGGATGGGGGAGGGGTAGTGGGGGCTATTTTTCTTGACCTGCGAAAGGCTTTTGATACAGTCAACCATGAGTTACTTTTAAACAAATTATCACAATTCTCCCT
The DNA here is from genome assembly GCA_020510985.1 of Pholidichthys leucotaenia. Taxonomy (NCBI): domain Eukaryota; kingdom Metazoa; phylum Chordata; class Actinopteri; order Cichliformes; family Pholidichthyidae; genus Pholidichthys; species Pholidichthys leucotaenia. Next base: position 274,854,904 of record CM035844.1, on the reverse strand, counting down.
TCATAAAAGTACACAAAATTGGATAAGGTCATACCTCAGTGACAGAGAGCAGTGTGTAATTGTAAACAATGTTACATCTCCCTTAAAAGCATGCAGCATGGGTGTACCGCAGGGCTCTATTTTAGGGCCTTTGCTGTTTACATTATATACTAATGATCTCCCGTCTGTGTGTAATGCAAATATAATTATGTATGCTGATGACACTGTGGTATATACTCATGGTAAAACGACTGAAGAGGTGACTGAAAAATTAACACAGGAAATGGAGAAAGTCTCACATTGGTTGAGGAATTCTTGTTTAACCTTAAACTGTGGGCACATATGTGGTTTCCATATGCTTCACATGCTTGTTACTGTATGCTTATTGTTTACTGCATGTCTCAGAGGAACAAAAGGTCTGAACCTCCTAGGGGTTGCAGGAGGATGTGAAGTCTGGCCTTTTGTATGCAGGGAGACGGCCATGAAGGATTTCCTGACCATCAGGACTGCAAGGGGAGACCACCAGGACTTCAGGTGGAGACAGGAGACCTGAAGGGGGGCGCGTTGTGATTTGGGATGTAAAGACAATGCGACTGTTGACTTTGATGTCCTGGGGTATAAAGGGGCAGCTGTGGGGGCATGTCTCTCTCTTCTGTTTTTGGATGTTGGAGAATGTGTTGTGAATAAAACTGATTTTGAGTAATAAACTCAGCCTCGTCTTTCCACACAATCTCCACATTGGTGACCCTACGACGTATCATGAGCGGAGACGAATCTCCTGAGCCAAACTCGCCAGGAGCCAGCCAGACGAGTGCAGCTACAGTCCACCTACCGGACTTCTGGCCGAACAATCCGCGCTCCTGGTTTAGCGCAGTCGAGGCACAGTTCCACCTCCGGAGGATTTCGGTGGACGACACAAAGTTCTACCATGTGGTTGCAAAGCTGGACAACCACACAGCCCAGTGGGTGGCGAACCTGATCAACCACCCGCCGGACAGCGACAAGTACAGCACGTTGAAGGCTGCGCTCATTCACTACTTCAGCCCTTCGGTGCAGGAGCGAGCAGAGAGGCTCCTAGCGCTGACTGAATTTGAGGGCGACAGACCTGCAGACCTCATGGGGAAGATGTTGAGTTTGAGAGACTCCGAAGATGATAACTTCATTTTCACCCACCTCTTCCTCAGAACCCTGCCGTCAGAGGTGAGAGTGACCCTGGCCAGCTCACCACTGCTGGCCCGACGAGACTACCACGAGCTGGGCCAGGAGGCGCAGCGACTCGTTGACGCCAGTAAACGACGCGCGGCTGCGGCTGCGGCAGCGGGACCAGGCGCGACGGCCGGAGATGGCAGAGGGCCAGAGGCTGCAGCACCAGACTCACCGGCGGCGGCGGCGGCAAGGGCCGGGAAACACGGAGCGGACGACGTACTTTGCTTCTACCATCGCCGTTTCGCAGAGACGGCACGCAAGTGCATTCCACCTTGCCACTTCAAGAGCTCGGGAAACGCCAAGACCGGGGGTCGGCAGCAGCTGCGGCCCTCAGAGAGGAGAACAAGCTGCTCTACTTGAAGGATGCGCACTTGGGGAGGCACTTCCTCGTGGACACGGGCTCCCAGCTGAGTTTCATCACACCTTCCTACGCTGACCGGCTGGCGCCTTCCAGCAGTCCCCAGGTGGCAGCAGCGAACGGCTCGGCGATTAAGACCTTCGGTGAGAGGACTCTACTTCTGTCTTTACACGGACGCACTTTCGAATGGACTTTCGTCATAGCGGCAGTCAATTTTAACATGTTAGGGGCTGATTTTTTGTGCTCACATAGTTTGTTAGTCGATCTTGTTAACAGACGCCTGGTTAATGCACTCTCTTTTTCTTCTATCCCCTGTACAGCTCGAGTGGCCCCGCCAACAGCACAAGCCAACGTCACAGCTGCGGGTGGTAAGTTCCACACACTCCTCACTCAGTTCCCAGCACTCATGGTCCCAACATTTTCGGCGACAGTGGCTAAACACAGGGTGGAACATTTTATTACTACCACCGGACCGCCCGTTTTCGCAAAAGCTCGGTGCTTGGATTCAGCTAAACTGACCATAGCGCGCGAGGAGTTCGCCAACCTGGAGAGGTTGGGCATCATCAGGCGTTCGAAGAGCCCATGGGCTTCACCGCTTCACATGGTCCCGAAAGCTGATGGCTCGTGGCGGCCTTGTGGTGATTTCCGCAGGCTGAACAACGTTACAGCGCACGACCACTACCCGATTCCACACATCCAAGATTTTTCAGTTCATTTGGCGGGGGCGCGCGTTTTTTCTAAAATAGACTTGGTACGCGGTTACCACCAGGTCCCAGTGCGCGCGGAGGACATACCCAAAACAGCGGTAATAACTCCCTTCGGGCTTTTCGAGTTTTTGCGCATGCCGTTTGGGCTTAAGGGCGCTGCGCAGACGTTCCAACGCATGATGGATGCAGTTCTGCGCGATCTCCCTTTCGTGTTCGTCTACCTGGACAACATTCTGGTAGCCAGCGCGTCCGAAGACGAACACGAAAACCACCTCACAGCAGTTTTCCGGAGGTTGGCAAAGCACGGGTTAATAATTAATCCGTCGAAGTGTCAGTTTGGGGTGACGCAGATTGATTTTTTGGGCCATCACGTCTCCCCAGAGGGAGCGGTCCCTCTGCCTGACAAAGTGTGCGCAGTAACAAATTTTCCCCAGCCACAAACGGTCAAAGCGTTACAGGAGTTTTGGGGAATGGTAAATTTTTATAACCGTTTCCTCCCCTGCGCAGCGCAGCTCATGCAGCCATTGTATGCTGCACTAAAAAAACAAAAACCCACAAATAAAGTCGAATGGTCTCCGGAGCAAGAACGCGCATTTTCCGAAGTCAAAACAGCTCTGGCAAATGCTGCGTTGTTAGCACATCCAGTCCCAGCGGCCCGCATAGCGCTCACTACTGATGCGTCAGATGTGGCCATAGGGGCTGTCGTGGAACAGTTTGTAGCTGGAGCCTGGTAACCGCTCGCCTTTTTCAGTAAGACCCTGCGTGACAGCGAACGAAAATACAGCGCATTCGACAGGGAGTTGTTAGCTCTCCACTTGGCCATTCGCCACTTCCAGTTCTGGCTGGAAGGACGCCATTTCACCGCGTTCGTTGACCACAAGCCGCTGACTTTCGCGATGGCCAAGATTTCAGAACCTTGGTCGGGCCGGCAGCAGAGGCAGCTGGCCGCGATTTCGGAGTTTACCACCGATATCCAGCATGTGGCGGGTAAACTTAATGTAGTGGCAGACTGCCTCTCGCGCGCCGTGGGGGCTCCCGTCCGCGCGGAGGTAAAGCCTGCAGCCATGGCCGCGGAGCAGGTTAGCGACGCGGAAGTGCGCGCGACCCCAGTCTGCGTGGGGATAGATTACGCAGCCATGGCCGTGGAGAAGGGTAGCGACGCGGATGTGCGCGCGCTCCAGTCTGGACCAACAGGGTTAAGGCTGGAGAGCAGGGTGCTGCAAGACTGTATGCCCCCCCTAATCTGCGATGTCTCCACTGGGCGACCGCGTCGGGTAGTTCCAGCCGTGTGGCGCCGCCGTGTTTTTGACTCGATCCATTCTCTGGCGCACCTGGGAGCGCGTGCGTCGGTCAAAATGGTAGGAGAGAAATTTGTGTGGCCAAGCCTGCGCAAACAAGTTAGAGAGTGGGCGGCAGCCTGCACAGCCTGCCAGCGGGCCAAGGCTCATAGGCACACGAGAGCTCCCTTGGAGCCGTTTCACATCCTGGCTAAAAGGTTTGATCATGTCCACGTGGACCTCATAGGCCCCCCTCCCGCCCTCACATGGGTGCACACATCTTATGACAATGGTTGACCGCACCACGCGCTGGCCAGAAGTGGTCCCGCTTTCGTCAACCACGGCTGAGGAGGTAGCACGTGCGTTTTTAACAGCATGGGTAGCGCGTTTTGGAGTCCCGTCGGACATTATGTCTGACAGAGGCCCGCAGTTTGTTTCCGAACTTTGGTCAGCGATGTCCTGCAGCCTGGGGGCAATGATCCACCGCACGACTGTGTACAACCTGCAGGCTAACGGGTTGTGCGAACATTTTCACAGGTCATTGAAGGCGGCCCTCAGAGCGTCGCTTACGGATACAAATTGGGTGGACAAGCTACCATGGGTTTTATTGGGGTTGCGTTCTACACCTAAGGAGGATTTAGAAGCCTCCCCAACTGAGCTAGTTTTTGCACAGCCACTTTGGCTGCCCAGGGAATTTCTCCCAGATAATCCTGCGCCAGAATGCTCCCTGGTTCAGCGGTTACAGAATAGCGTGGGCCCGGGCACGCTACCTGGCCCCGTTCACCACAGTTTTCCGCGTTTTTGTGCCTAAGGCTTTGAAAAATGCGAAGTTTGTTTTTGTCAGGCATGACGCTCATCGTCCGCCCTTGCGCCCACCTTATGACGGACCATATAGAGTGTTGGAAACAGGGGATAAGCATTTTTTGCTAGATTTGGGGGGCAGAAAAGAAAGGATTGGCATTAACAGGCTCAAACCTGCTTTTGTGTTAGCTGACGAAGTTGTGCAGTTGGCGAAGGCTCCTCGGCGTGGCAGACCCCCTAGAGAGCATTCCCCAGAACACCCACAGAGGTTGACTAACAGTTCTCATCCCCAGGCAACAGATCCACAGCGGGAAGACGCCGTGGAAGTGATACAACCTGCTTTTAGCAGATATGGGAGAAGGTTGAGACCTAAGCAGCATTTGGACTGATATATAGTGATTTTATTATGGCATGCAATCTGTGGTGATGTTGTTCCATCTTAGACGTTTGGGGGGGTCATGTGGGCACATATGTGGTTTCCATATGCTTCACATGCTTGTTACTATATGTGTAACGTGGGTGGTTTTCTGCGTGCTCGTGTTGGTGCAGGAAGTACACAGGCAGGGACTTGATGCTCACGCTGTCTTTATTCTGGTCAAGTATCAGAAAAAGCACACGATAAACAGTCTGCAGCTGCATATGTCACAATCTCCAGCAATGAAAATCTTTTTCTCTGCTTAATTGTATTAACAGTATCAAAACCATATAAAACAAAGCCTACCTGGTCAAGTATCAGAAAAAGCACACGATAAACAGTCTGCAGCTGCATATGTCACAATCTGCACACGGAGAGTAAAAGAAAATGAATATCTTAACAAAATTAAATGACAGCAAACCATACAGAAGAATGCTGCGCTAGCAATAACTGACTAGCTGTTCATTCAACGTGGTCACACATTCACTCGACGATAAAGTTACTATTTTTACTTAGAATAATCTGAAACTTTGTAAATACATGGTAGTAATGCTCATGACCACTCTACAAGATATAAACCTTTGTATGCATGGCTTAACAACATTTAAAGTATAAATATAGCAACAGCTCTATTACATTGCACTTACCTCCAGCAATGAAAATCTTTTTCTCTGCTGGGGTAAGTGCCGTGTGCAAAGAAAACTATCTATGCAGCTGCAAAATAAAGCCACCAGGAGGCTCCAAAAACTATGTAAAAATGAAAAACACATCTATTTTAAAGAAATTCAAAAAGGCTAAATTCTGACTCTGTTACATGTGCTTATTGTTTACTGCACGTCTCAGAGGAACAAAAGGTCTGAACCTCCTAGGGGTTGCAGGAGGATGTGAAGTCTTTTTTTTGTTTTTTTTGTTTTTTGTTACTTATTTGTACCCGTAGGTAGACTTGGTTTGCAGTTTGGTGACAAGCCACCGGCTGCTGGTCGCTGCGTGCGCGAGCGCCCTAAACCTACATGTTTTTGGTGTGCGGGAGGAAACCGGAGAAATCCCGGAGTAAACCCGCGCAACACGGGGAGAACATGCAAACTCCACACAGCTCACTGTTGGTCGGGGGCTGGGATCGAACCCACGATCTCATGATCCCCGCGGTCCCCCGGCCGAGGGTAAAACTGTGCTGCCACAGTGCTAAACCACTGCGCCCGTGCAGTCTGGCCTTTTGTATGCAGGGAGACGGCCATGAAGGATTTCCTGACCACCAGGACTGCAAGGGGAGACCACCAGGACTTCAGGTGGAGACAGGAGACCTGAAGGGGGGGCGCGTTGTGATTTGGGATGTAAAGACAATGTGACTGTTGACTTTGATGTCGTGGGGTATAAAGGGGCAGCTGTGGGGGCATGTCTCTCTCTTCTGTTTTTGGATGTTAGAGAATGTGTTGTGAATAAAACTGATTTTGAGTAATAAACTCAGCCTCGTCTTTCCACACAATCTCCACAAAACGTCGATAAAACTGTGTCAATGTTTTTTACTAATCGCTACAAATCCAAGAATTCTTGTCATATCTTGATAGAAGGACAAAAAATTAAGACTGTGACTGAATTTAAATATTTAGGTGTTACATTTGACTCAAATTTAAGCTTTAAAAAACACATTAAAAAGATGACAAACACGGTCAAATTTAATTGTGCTAATTTCAAACATATCAGAAATTCACTATCTACTGAAGCATCAAGTATGTATCTAAATGCTATGATAATTCCACATTTTCTTTATTGTATGACCAGTTGGTCACAGGCGTGTAAATCTGCCCTGAGGCCTCTGGAATCATTATACAAATATTCTATCAAGATTCATGACAAGAAAAGACAAACATTTCATCACTGCCCAGTCCTGTCTAAATATAACCTGTTGAGCTTTGACAATTTAATCATGTATACAAATGTGTCTTTTGTTTAAGGTAATCCATAACTCTGCTGCTCCTCCCTTAAAAAGGTTTGTTTCATTAAGTTCTGTAAATACATCTTGGACAACTCGATCAACAGCACGCGGCAAGTGCAGGATTCCTAAGCACAAGACAACATTAGCAAATTCAACATTTTCATGTGTGGCTATGCGACAGTGGAACATGTTACCAACGGAGTTACTTGCAGTAACAGATTATCACACATTTTCACGTTTGGTGAAAAAACAGTTAATTTCTAAGCAAACCTGTGTCCATAATGTACTGTGATGTAAAGGTGTTAGAGTGTGTGATGTTGACAGTGGGACCAATAAGAGTCAGTGGTTGGATGTGAAAAATTGTTTATATGGATGGAGTTATAAAAATGTATTATTGTATGTTTTAGTTTTTATCAATGTTTTGGTTTCTTATCAATGTTATTAATGTCTGTTTTAGTTTTTTTTGCAATGCTTGGTTTTAGTTTTTTTAATCAATGTTTGGTTTTAGTTTTTTATCAATGCTTACTTGCAGGTTTAGCAAATGTCTGCTTTTATTAACGCTAACACCAGCCTGCCCAGGGACTACAGGTGGAAATTAGCACTTGTGCTATAACCTGGTACAATGCATCTTTCCTTTTTAAGGTCAATGTATATTGTGCATGTCCCTGCATAAATAAATAAAGAAAAGAAAAAAGAAAAGAAAGAAAAGAGAAAATAAGTGTTCAGTCAGTATTTCAGAGCCAATACAATCAACCGGTTGATATCACGTGCCATCACCTTGGCGTAACACTTGGGGTTGCCAAACTGTGACTAGTAGGCTGCCATGGCTGCTTCTGAAAGTAAAAGTTCATTCTGTTATCCTCCTCAAGTAAGAAGTGAGAAATGAAGGAGCAAGACCAGAATAAGTATTGGTTCAGCTTTTGATTGCTGGTGCAAAATGAAGAATCAGAAAGGGTTGAAAAGCCATACAGAGGTCGCCACTTTACTGCTGGACAGGAAAGCTAAGCTAACTAGTGTTTGCATAGCTTTCTGTAACCTTCTACAGTTGGTCTCTGACATGTTCCTGTTATTAATATGACTGTGTGATGATATCAACCGGTGTACGGTGATAGGACAGACCACAGGAATTGCTCGCTAATCCTTTCCAGTCATTTTTCCACTGTGGTCTGAAGATTCCCAACTTCCCAACCCGGTCTCTTTGGCCTCACCTCTGCCTGACAGGAGCGTCTATGCTGTACAGTGAGTGCAACAATAAAGTCGTGCTCTGCTGCACCTCCAGCCTCATTATTGGTTCTCTGTTATGGACATAACATTTGGTAATGAGGATGAAAACATGGATACAGGAGTTTCTGGCATTCGGGTGTTTTTGGAGCTGCCTGGCGGGCCGCCAGTTCCTTGAGTGAGGTGGTTCGCCGCATTTCAAAAGTATTTGGTGGCATTCAATCTTGGCAAACTGGAAAAACTGCGAGCACGAGCAGTGTTAGTTCATAATCTAGGCATGGAGGGACAATGTATTCTCAGCACCTTGGGTGATAGCGATAGTTTTGAGGACGTGGCTGAGTTAATGGCGCACTATATTTCCACTCCTGAGAACGTCATCATCCGGAGGATCCAGTTTTGACAGCGCCGCCAGCGGACGGGAGAGTTGGTGCAACGATACGTTGCGGATCTGCGTCAGCTGGCTGGAGACTGCCAGTTTGGGGCTCTGGAGGAAGAGATGGTCCACAATCAGTTGGTGGAGCACACGCTTTGTTTGGTGGCACGATCAAGACTCCTCACACACTCCAGCGAATTGACACTAGCCATGGCTGTTGACATAGCTCAACAGCATGAAGCAGCGGATAAACTAATGTGGGACCTCAGCGAGAGAACTACGCTCCAGCAATCAGAATCACAAGAAGCGGTGCAGGCTGTGGACCCAGGCAATGACGATAGCATGGAAGACAAGGAGGAATGCTTTATAGCTGTGAAAATAAAGTCCGCCCCGAGATCACCCAGGTGTTTGGGTTGTGGGTCCACTAAGCACCGGTATAAGGCTAGAGAATGTCCGGCAAGAGGTAAACGCTGCGGCAAGTGTGGACTCCTACATCATTTTGCCAGGGCCTGTAAGAAATTTGAACGAGGGGAACGACAACGCGAAGTGGGCTCCCCCGCCACGACTCCTACAGTTATTCACCCTGTCTCTCCAAGCACAGATGGCCGTACGTACTGTATTGTGGAATTGGATGGCGTGGAGGTGCCATTGTTGACTGACATGGGCACGGTGAGGTCCGTGTTGAACTGGCCTTCTATTAGGAGTTTTTTCCCATACTACCAGATGAAAGGTCTTTCAACGCCATTTTGTGCATATGGAGGAAACAGACTGTCCATTGTGGGATCGCTAGAACTGACAGTAAGGTACAAGTCAGCGGAGGTATGCAATCTGCAGTTTGTGGTGACCGCCAGTGATGTGAATATTATGGGTTGTGACCTTTTTTATGGACTGAGTTTCACAATCACCAGCAGTGTTGGAGAGGAGTGGTCGGGCCATGGTTTGTGGGACCAGCCGGTTCCCCGAGTGGGGGACAATGTAGTATGGGACGAACCTTGGCCTAGTATACTGGAGGATGAACAGGACCAACCCCACCCAGGGCCATTGCGGGAGGGTTCATGTGCCAGGACCCAAGTTATCCTAGCTGAGGGAACTGAGCGGCACGGTGGGACGCCCGTGACAGCAGGTGGAGCCGAGTGGATAGCCCACTCTGCTTCCAGAGTTTGGCTGGGAGGTACCAAGAAGCAAGGGGCTACAACGGCTTCGCCAGCATTGTAAATGAAAGCAAGCGGGGCAGGACTGGCTGGCACGGTAAACCGACGTGCCACTCAGGAACACTGGAAGCCGAGTCGGGCTCCTCGGGGGGTTGCTGATGTGGTTCAACCCAGAGAGGAGGTCCGGTCGAGACGTCAAGGACACTGGAAGCCAAGTTGGGCTCCTCTGGGGGTCGCTGATGTGGTCCGACCCAGAGAGGAGGCTCAGCTGAGAGGGGTTTGTGGCAAGCAGAAACGACAGGAGGACCAGGGGTGGCTGCAGGTGGTGGCTGTTCGGGAGGACGGATACCTTCAGCTGTCTGATGGCTCACAAAGACACCCCAATGTGCTGCGGCGTGCCAATGAGGAGAAGGAGGTATCAGGGCTCCGATGTGGGTCATCTCCAGGTATCGGCTGAGAGGGGTTTGTGGCAAGAAGAAACAACAGGAGGACCAGGGGTGGCTGCAGGTGGTGGCTGTTCGGGAGGACGGATACCTTCAGCTGTCTGATGGCTCACAGAGACACCCCAATGTGCTGCGGCGTGCCAGAGAGGAGAAAGAGGTGTCGGGGCTCTGATGTGGGTCATTTCCAGGCATGAAGAGAAGAAGCAGCTCAGGACGGGACCCGCCGAACGGGTTCCCTGGGGGTGGTTTCTCCACTGAGACTGAACTATAGTGGGGGGCAATGTGTTTAACATGTTAATATGTGAATTGCCCAGGCTACATAGTGATTATATGACTGTGTTTAATGCATGAGGTTGCTATGGGAATTGTCCAGGTTATATTATGATAATACTAAGGTGTTCATGGCATGGTGTTGATGTGAGTAATGATTAAGCTGTTTATTGAATTCATGATTGAAGGTATAACCTGTTTGTATATATGTTCATCTTGCAAATGGGATTGTTTTAGGTCTTATATTAGGAACACGGCAGTTTTTTGTTTGTTTTTTTTTCATTTAATGGACTATGCAGTAATAGAGACAGCAGAATAATCCATCTGGCCGTGTGGAAGTGGGACAGAAGTCCACCTGTCTCCCTCTAGCTTTAGTTGTTTGTGTGCATGGTTAGGCTCCAATTACTTCTGTTTACTGTTAGTGTGTGATTAGGGCTCTAAATTTCGGGGGGGTTCTGGATGGTGTGTGTGCGTTTTGGCCTTTTTGGGGGAGGGGGGTGTAGTGTTGTTCATAAGACATATTATTGTGTGATATGGGTGGTGGCTCCACCTTTCCGGTTCTGCCGCCGGATTATAAAAGGGCTGTGTGGAAGAGATCTCTTTGACCTCACCTCTGCCTGATGGGAGTGTCTATGCTGTGCAGTGAGTCAGTAATAAAGTCGTGTTCTGCTGCACCTCCAGCCTCATTATTGGTTCTCTGTCTTGGACATAACACACCCCAAGTGGACCCCGGTATCCAGTCTATACATGTCCAAGTGCATTTTCAATCCAATGATTTACAAACTGATTCATAATTTTCTAAAGCCTCATTCAGAACATTATAGATCCAGCAGACTGTGGATTTTCATCTGGGGCACCCAGCCCTGACGAGCAGCAGTGGTGGAGAAGACAAGTTTTTGTTGTTTTTTTTTTCAGTTTTAAAATGAAGGTGTTTATTATTAAGGGTAAAAAAAAAAATCCAAACCTACATGGCCCTGTGTGAAAAAGTGATTGACCCCCCGTTAAAACATAAATTAGCTGTGGTTTATCACATCTTTGGAAAGCTGAGTTCAGTTTCTCTAGCCACACACAGGCCTGATTACTGCCACACCTGTTCTCAATCAAGAAATCACTTCAATAGGACCTGCCAAACAAAGTGAAGTAGACCAAAAGATCCTCAAAAGCGAGACATCATGCTGTGATCCAAAGAAATTTAGGAACATATGAGAAACAAAGTAACTGAGAGCTATCAGTCTGGAAAAGGTTATAATGTAGAGGAGCTGGAAATAATGAGGCGATTTTGTTTAAAAGCAGCGTTTTAATGAACAGCTCTCCTAACTTGTCTCATCAGGTGCAGAGCGTGGCAGAAGGTAAAAAGAGACAGAGTTCTGCCAGCTCGCTGATTAAATACAGGCACACATCAAAGACAGGCGTTACAAAGGCTGACATCCCTCGTTATCTTAATCCCCCCATTGTCCTGTTATCTCCTCTCCTCTTCTTGGGAGGTGATGGGAACTCCTCTCCTCGTCTTGGGGGGTGAGGGTGACTCCTCCGGTCTCCGCCGTCGCGCCCTGGGACGTCTTTGTTCTTCACACGGCGGGTGAGATTCCTTTGTCCTTTCAGAGGTGTGAAGTTCCTTACATATGCACTCACTAAGCATTTCACATGTCCTAACATATGTAGGTATGGAATATATGAGTAATATAGACCACAATAAAGCCATTTCTTAAGCTTTGGGAGTCGAGTGAACCAACTGTAGCTTTCACTACTTACAGTAGCTGTGTGGCCAAGGGTCAGTGAAACGGAGATAGGCGCCACCCCATACACCAGATGCTGTGGAAAGGGATTAACTTAACGAGATACGTTTAGCTGACTCTGATTCATTGATCGCCACTTCCTTGTGGTAACGTATCATCACTTCCTGTTTTGCTGTCTGCCTGTGTGGTTTGCTCTCCTTACTCTCCTGAGCTTTGGGTTAGCCACTAGCTATGGCTACTAGCTCTCCTTCCTCTCCTCCTCTGGTGTGCTCTCTCTGTCAGATGTTTAGCTACACCTCTGCCTCTTTTAGTGATAACGGTAAATGTAATAAATGTTGTCTTTTTGAGGCGCTCGAGGAGAGGTTGTCTGATTTGGAATCCCGGCTCCGCTGCATTGAAACACCGTCTGCACCAGTTACTCTTGACGGACGCCCCTTAGCTGCAGCGGAGCAAGCTAGCTTAGGCCCCCCTGTTAGCGGTCCCCCGGCTCTCCTCAGCAGCGAGGAGACTGGGTGGGTGACGGTGAGAAGGAAGCCTAGTCGCAAAGCCCCGGTACACCACCAACCTGTTCACGTTTCTAATCGTTTTTCCCCGCTCAGCGACACACCCGCTGAGGAAAAAACTCTGATCATTGACGACTCTGTAGTCAGAAACGTGAACCTAGAGACTCCAGCGGCCATAGTCAAATGCATTCCTGGGGCCAGAGCAGGCGACATCGAGTCAAATTTGAAAATGCTGGCTAAAAGTAACTGTAAATATTCCACAATTGTTATTCACGCCGGCATTAATGACATCCGTCTCCGGCAGTCGGAAGTCACGAAACTTAATGTAGAATCGGTGTGTGACTTTGCAAAAATGATGTGTGCCACTGTAGTATTCTCTGGGCCCCTCCCCAATCTGACCAGTGATGACATGTTTAGCCGCTCATCATCCTTGAACCGCTGGCTGTCTGTGTGGTGTCCTGCAAATAACGTGGGCTACATTGACAATTGGAGCTCTTTTTGGGGAAAACCTGGTCTTATGAGACGAGACAGCATTCATCCCACTTTGGATGGTGCTTCTCATTTATCTAACAATCTGGCATCTTTTTTATCCAAATTTCCAAAACCATGACTACTCAGAGTTGGGACCAGGAAGCAGAGTCGCAGTCTTACACGCCTCTCTGCAGCTCCTCTTCATCCGCCACCCCTCAGCTTAGCCCCTGTCTTCCCCATCAGAGAGTCGTTGTCTGCTCCCTCCAAAGTAAATAAAAATATAATATATAAGCATCCCAAAGTGATTAAGCAAAATATTGGTAAAACTCAAATTAAACATAAAGCCTCTAAATTGAATGATTTGGCCTCTGTTCCTCCTCATAATTTAAAAATTAAATGTGGTTTATTAAACATTAGGTCTCTAACTCCCAAGTCTCTGCTAGTCCATGATCTGTTAATTGGTCATCAGATTGATTTAATTTCCCTTACAGAGACTTGGTTAGGGCAAGAGGATTATGTTGGTTTAAATGAATCAACTCCCTCTGGTTATTTAAACTGTCAAAATCCCAGAAGTTCTGGTCGTGGAGGAGGAGTAGCAACAATTTACCATTCCAAATTACTAGTTAATGTAAAGCAAAAAACATGTTATAATTCTTTTGAGGGCCTGGTCCTCAGTATTGGACACTTTAGCAATTTTAGGTTAAACCCAATTTTATTTGCCATAGTTTATCGTCCCCCATCAACCTACTCAGAATTTTTATCCGAATTTGCTGATTTCTTAGCTGATTTAGTGCTGAAATCTGATAGAATAATTATAGTAGGGGACTTTAATATACATGTGGATATAGATAGTGACTGCCTTAATGTGGCATTTAATTCAATATTAGACTCGATTGGGTTTTCTCAGAAAGTAGGAAATTCTACTCATTACCTCCACCATACATTGGACCTTGTTCTGACATATGGCATAGAAATAGAAAATCTTGTAGTGTCTCCTCATAACCCTGTACTGTCAGACCATTGTCTGTTAACCTTTGATTTTACTATTTCTGACTATTTGGCTCCTAAAGAAAAATATTATTATAGTAGATGCCTCTCAGATGATGTTGTTACCAAATTTATGCAGATTGTTTCCTCTATGCCATGTGTCAACACAACGGAAATAAGCTATAGACAGCTTGCTCCTTCTGTAATTGATAACATGGTGGATAGTGTTTCAGCTTCTCTGCATCAGACTCTAGACTTGGTGGTCCCCTTAAAAAAGAAAAAGTCTAATCAGAGATTTCTAACTCCTTGGTTCAACACAGAAACTCGTAGCTTAAAACAGAAGACTCGTCAATTAGAAAGAAAATGGCGCTCTGTGGCGGTTTGGGATAACCCCCACAACAAACTGGGACAGACACAGCGCTCGACTAGAGCAATTAACTTAACAGTGAAATGTGTGTATTGATGTCTACAGGCAGCCCCGCTCCTTCTGGCTTTTTCCGGCTATGTACTGTGATGTTAATGCGCCATTCATGCATTGTGTTCATGCATCCTGTCCTTACTGTGTCTCTCAAATGCAAATGTCTCATGCCTGTTCTGCAGTCTCTTTGATGATACCATGCCTTTCATGTATTGTCTATGACTGGGTATATAAGCTCACTGAAATCCATGTTCAGTCTCTCTCACTCTTCAACTGCTGCTGCTGACACACACTCTGTGTCCCTCTGCTGAGAGCCTCCGGGCTCGCTCCCGGCGCGCATGCACGGCGCCGGGCGGAGCTCGTGATGGCGGTATGATTTAGTAAACCTGCTTAAAACCTCTCATCGCTGCCTTTATATTATCATCTGCCTCACTGGTGACCCCGAGGACGCACACGTTTTGTGCGACGCAACCTTCTGGCTTGGATGGCATGTTGACTTTAAGTGGGGCACAACCTGAAAGCCCTCGGGAACTGCAGACTGTCGAATTCCCTGTGTGTGCCATGGCTGAGACCATTAGCAAATCCTTCGAGCATGTTGCGTGCGTGCCTCAGGTGAATGAGCAACCTTGAAGGGCCTGTGTGCAGCGGCGAAGGAGGATGGGGGTCTGTAGAGCCGTATGCGTCCCATGCGTGGTGCGCCGTCCTCGTAACTCCCGGTGCGTGTGCCGGGGCTCCGTGCGTGGGTGGCCAGCTGGAGAGGAGACAGGGTCAGGGAGCTTAATCATCCCTGTTCAATGTGTTGGAGCGGTGAAAGGAAATAGATGATCTTTGTCCCTCGAGCTTGTGCAGATGCATTGGAGTGGTGAGAGGGAGGAGACGATCTTTGTCACTCGCTCGGCCATGGTGCGTTCAGGTCCACGCGCTGCATTCACCGTTGGCCATGGAGGTCGCTGTCGTGGAGAGGGGACGAGGTGCATGCGCTCTCGTGTGGAGGAGCTGTGAGCGCAGCCGGTCCAGCGTGGATGTGCAGATCTCAGGCGTGCAGATCTCCCATGAAGTTTGCTGCGGCTTTCCCGGTCGTGGGTGATGTCCGGAGAGTTCCCTGAAGCAGAAGGGAGCTGCTGCGTTCACTTGTCGTCGGAGCATCACCGCCGGGTGCTGCGTTTGCCGGCAGCGTGGCTGTCCAGATCAGAAGGATGCGTGTTCAAATCACGTCGGGGTCACCAGTGAAGCGGATGATAATATAAAGGCAGCGATGACAGGTTTTAAGCAGGTTTGTCCCTGGCCGGCATTTACTACCCCCCACCCCCCTCCACCTTCGCCTGCACAGAGCTTTGCCTGCTCGCTGCCAAAGCTGCACTATCGAGGTCTCGGCCCCCTGCCGAGCCCTCTGGGGGGGGAGCAGTGTGGCGGTTTGGGATAACCCCCACAACAAACTGGGACAGACACAGCGCTCGACTAGAGCAATTAACTTAACAGTGAAATGTGTGTATTGATGTCTACAGGCAGCCCCGCTCCTTCTGGCTTTTTCCGGCTATGTACTGTGATGTTAATGCGCCATTCATGCATTGTGTTCATGCATCCTGTCCTTACTGTGTCTCTCAAATGCAAATGTCTCATGCCTGTTCTGCAGTCTCTTTGATGATACCATGCCTTTCATGTATTGTCTATGATTGGGTATATAAGCTCACTGAAATCCAAGTTCAGTCTCTCTCACTCTTCAACTGCTGCTGCTGACACACACTCTGTGTCCCTCTGCTGAGAGCCTCCGGGCTCGCTCCTGGCGTGCATGCACGGCGCCGGGTGGAGCTCGTGATGGCGGTATGATTTAGTAAACCTGCTTAAAACCTCTCATCGCTGCCTTTTTATTATCATCCGCTTCAGCTCCACTAATTTAGATGAAATCTATTTAGCTTGGAGAAATCATCTTTTAATTTATAAAAAATCTCTTAGAAAAGCTAGAATGAGTTATTACTCTGCATTAATAGAAGAGAACAAGAATAATCCCAGGTTTCTTTTCAGTACTGTAGCCAGGTTGACAAAGAATCAGGACTCTGTCAATCCTAGCATTCCCTTAGAGCTTACTAGTCAGGACTTTATGAACTTTTTCAATAATAAAATTTCATCCATCAGAGATAAAATCAATCAGATTCTTCCCACAGTTAACTTAAATACTGTAACTACTACAACTCCTTCTATTGATCTCTGTCTTGATGAGTTTACTCCAATCGACCTTTGTGAGTTAGACAAAATAGTTTCCTCATCCAAGCCTTCAACTTGTCTTTTAGACCCTATTCCTACCAGGTTATTTAAAGAAGTCTTCCCACTTATTGGTAGCTTTATTCTTCATATAATCAATTCTTCATTAACTTTAGGCCATGTACCGCAGGCTTTTAAAACGGCTGTAATTAAACCCTTACTCAAAAAGCCAACGCTAGATCCAGGAGCTTTAGCTAACTATAGATCAATCTCTAATCTCCCTTTCATTTCAAAAATCTTAGAAAGAGTTGTTGCTACGCAATTATTTGACCACCTGCAGGGAAATGGTTTACTTGAAGAGTTTCAATCTGGGTTTAGAATCCATCATAGTACTGAAACAGCCTTAGCGAAGGTCACTAACGACCTCGTCATCACATCTGATAATGGACTGGTTTCTGTACTTGTCCTTTTAGACCTTAGTGCAGCTTTTGATACTATCTGTGGCGTGACCCCCACAACAGACTGAGACAGACACAGCGCTCGACTAGAGCAATTAACTTAACAGTGAAATGTGTGTATTGATGTCTACAGGCAGCCTCGCTTCTTCTGGTTTTTTCCGGTTTTGTACTGTGATGTTAATGCGCCATTCATGCATTGTGTTCATGCATCCTGTTCTTACTGTGTCTCTCAGATGCAAATGTCTCATGCCTGTCTGCAGTCTCTTTGATCATACCAACTGCTGTGAAGGCCCTTTCATGTACTGTCTGTAACTGGGTATAAATACAGCACAAGTTCTGTGACTCTCTCTCTCACTCTGCAACTGCTGTTGACACACACACTCTGTGTCTCTTTGCTGGAGAGCCTCCGAGCCGCCCATTGGGCGAGCTTTGTGACGGTGGTATGATTTAATAAACCTACTTAAAACCTTCACCAACGCTGCATTATTTCATGCCGCTGCACTGGTGACCCGACGCTGAAACGAACATGCTGCCGGCGAACGCAGCACCCGGCGGTGATGCTCCGACGACAAGCGAACGCAGTAGCTGCTTTCTGCTTCAGTGAACTCTCAGGACATCACCCACGACCGGGAAAGCCGCAGCAAACTCCATGGTGGGATCTGCACGCCTAGATTGGCACATCCACGCTGGACCGGCCGCGCTCACAGCTCCTCCACACGAGAGCGCATGCACCTCGTCCCCTCTCCACGACGGCGATCTCCATGGCTGACGGAGAATGCAGCGCGTGGACCTGAACGCACCATGGCCGAGCGAGTGACAAAGATCGTCTCCTCCCTCTCACCACTCCAACGCATCTACACAAGCTCGAGGGACAAAGATCATCTACTACCTCTCACCGCTCCAACACATTGAACGGGGATGATTAAGCTCCCTGACCCTGTCTCCTCTCCAGCTGGCCCAACAACGCACGGAGCCCCGGCACACACACCGGGGAGTTACAAGGACGGCGCAACACGCATGGGACAAATACAGCTCCACAGATCGCCAGCATCCTCGACATCGCACAGAGCCTTCAGGGCTGCCCTCACACCTGAAGTACGCACGCAGCATGCACGAAGGATTGGCTAATGGTCTCAGCCACAGCGCACAAGGGAAATTCAGCGGTTTGCGGTTTCCGAGAGCTTTAAGGTTGTGCCTGCACCTAAAGTCAACACGCCAGTCCCTCTGCTTTTATTACAGCCGCCACGCAGCCTCGTCTTTTCTTCACGGACACTATTAATCCTTGCAGGACTTAATCGCGGGAGGAGTCAGTGACTAATTTTTCTACTGTTACACCACAGTGAAAGACGCATATCGCGCTGTTCCTCGAGCTGCGCTGGGATTATCTGATCACGTGATGGTTCACCTCATTCCCACTTACAGACAGAGACTGAAGCTCACTAAACCTGTTGTGAGCACTACGAAGATACGGACCAGTGATGCTGAGGAGAAGCTGGAAACGTGCATGGAAATATCTGACTGGGGCATGCTTAAAGGAGCCACGCATGATCTGGATGAGTACACGGACACTGTGAACTCATATATCCACTTTTGTGAAGAGAACATTCTTCCATCACGCACCAGGGTGAGTTACTCTAATGACAAACCCTGGTTCACAGCTAAGCTCAGACAGATCAGGAAGGAGAAGGAAGCAGCGCTGAAAAGTGGAGACAGGGACTGCTACAGGGAGGTTAAATACCGGTTTAACAGAGAGCTGAAGAGGGCTAAATCTGTGTATTCAGAGAGACTCCAGCAGCAGTTCACTGCTAATGATTCGGCTTCCGTGTGGAGAGGACTGAGGCAGATCACCAACTATCGGCCTCAGGCTCCTAAAGGTCAGGATGACAAAGCCCTTTGTCAGAGACTGTCCCAACACTATGCCCGTTTTGACACCTCGTCATCTGTGTCCAACTCCCCCCCTCCCTCCAGCTCCACAGCCTCCACATTCCCTACTTCATTTAAGGCACCCCCCCCACCTCCCCCCCTCCCCTTATCATCAGTGAGCAGGATGTGCTCAAACAGTTCTCCAGACTGAACCCGCGCAAGGCCCCCGGCCCAGACGGCGTGTCTCCCTCCACCCTGAGACTCTGTGCGAAACAGCTGGCTCCTGTATTCACAGACATTTTTAACACCTCCCTTAAGTTATGCCACGTGCCATCCTGCCTCAAATCCTCCACCATCATCCCTGTCCCCAAGAAGCCACGGATCACTGGACTTAATGACTACAGACCTGTAGCGCTCACCTCTGTAGTCATGAAGTCCTTTGAGCGCCTGGTCCTGTCCCACCTCAAGTCCATCACCACCCCTCTCCTGGACCCGCTGCAGTTTGCCTACCGAGCCAACAGGTCTGTAGACGATGCAGTCAACCTGGCCCTCCACTCCATCCTGCAGCACCTGGACTCCCCGGGAACCTACGCCAGGATCCTGTTTGTGGACTTCAGCTCCACATTCAACACCATCCGCCCCGCTCTGCTCCGGGACAAGCTGTCCCTG
The DNA here is from genome assembly GCA_020510985.1 of Pholidichthys leucotaenia. Taxonomy (NCBI): domain Eukaryota; kingdom Metazoa; phylum Chordata; class Actinopteri; order Cichliformes; family Pholidichthyidae; genus Pholidichthys; species Pholidichthys leucotaenia. The sequence continues at coordinate 274,835,466 of CM035844.1, read as the reverse complement.
CTCAACGTGCCTGACTCCCTCTGCAGGTGGATCATCGACTTCCTGACGGACCGGAGGCAGCATGTGCGGCTGGGAAAGACTGTCTCAGACTATACTAGCATCAGCACCGGATCACCCCAGGGCTGTGTACTTTCCCCCCTACTCTTCTCCCTTTACACCAACTCCTGCACCTCCAGCCACCAGTCTGTCAAGTTGATCAAGTTTGCGGACGACACCACCCTCATCGGGCTCATCTCCAACGGCGACGAGTCCGCCTACAGGAGAGAGGTGGCCCAGCTGGCGTCCTGGTGCAGCAATAACAACCTGCAGCTGAACGCTCTGAAGACAGTGGAGATGATTGTAGACTTCAGGAAAGTCACTACTCCTCTGCCCCCCCTCACCCTCTCAGGCCCTCCCATCACCACTGCTGATTCCTTCCGCTTCCTAGGCACTACCATCACCAGGGACCTCAAATGGGAGCTGACCATCAGCTCACTCATCAAAAAAGCCCAGCAGAGGATGTTCTTCCTGCGGCAGCTGAGGAAGCTCAAGCTACCCACCAAGATGTTAGTGCAGTTCTACACAGCCATCATCGAGTCCATCCTCACCACCTCCATAACCGTGTGGTACGCAGGAGCCACTGCCAGGGACAGACTAAGGCTGCAGCGCGTCGTGCGCACTGCTGAGAAGGTGATCGGCTGCAAGCTCCCATCTCTCCAGGATCTGTACATCTCCAGGACCCGGAGGCGTGCTGGCCGGATCATAGCCGATCCCTCACACCCTGGTCACGTACTGTTTGCCCCCCTCCCCTCTGGTAGAAGACTTCGGTCCATCCAGACTAAAACCTCCCGTCACATGAACAGCTTCTTCCCCTCTGCCATTAGACTGCTGAACACTAAGTGACTCTCGTGCACCATGTACAGCAGCTCAACCAGACTCATGTCAATCATCACTGTTTTCTTCCTGCATTACCGACTGCACTATATAGTTCTCCACAGTATCTGCTGCTGGCTAATATATATTTTAACTGTTGACCAGTATCACTTAATCTTATCCTACACTTTATTACATGTATAGTTTATTTCTCTTATCTTATCATGTTTAATGTTGCAGCATTGTACCGAGACAAATTCCTAGTTTGTGTACTACATGAACAATGGCAATAAACCTGATTCTGATTCTGATTCTGATTCTGATTCTTGTGGACCTCGGCATGTTCAACGGGACAGCCCTCGACACCGTGGACCCACAAGCAATTTTTGCGCGGCTCAGACAGTTTCACCGTCTCCTGCTGGCACTTACTACCCCCCACCCCCCTCCACCTCCGCCTGCACAGAGCTTTCCCTGCTCGCTGCCAAAGCTGCACTATCGAGGTCTCGGCCCCCTGCCGAGCCCTCTGGAGGGGAGCGGTGTGGCGTGACCCCCACAACAGACTGAGACAGACACAGCGCTCGACTAGAGCAATTAACTTAACAGTGAAATGTGTGTATTGATGTCTACAGGCAGCCTCGCTTCTTCTGGTTTTTTCCGGTTTTGTACTGTGATGTTAATGCGCCATTCATGCATTGTGTTCATGCATCCTGTTCTTACTGTGTCTCTCAGATGCAAATGTCTCATTCCTGTCTGCAGTCTCTTTGATCATACCAACTGCTGTGAAGGCCCTTTCATGTACTGTCTGTAACTGGGTATAAATACTGCACAAGTTCTGTGACTCTCTCTCTCACTCTGCAACTGCTGTTGACACACACACTCTGTGTCTCATTGCTGGAGAGCCTCCGAGCCGCCCATTGGGCGAGCTTCGTGACGGCGGTATGATTTAATAAACCTACTTAAAACCTTCACCAACGCTGCATTATTTCATGCCGCCGCACTATCGATCATAATATTCTACTTGATAGATTAGAACACTATGTTGGACTTAATGGAACTTCGTTGCAGTGGTTTAGATCTTATTTATCTGATAGGTTCCAGTTTGTTCATGTAAATAATGAGTTTTCTTTCAACTCAAAGCTTAGTCATGGAGTTCCACAGGGATCTGTGCTAGGTCCTACTCTTTTTAGTTAATATATGCTTCCGTTAGGCAACATTATTAGAAAGCACTGTATACATTTTCATTGTTATGCTGATGACACACAATTATACCTGTCAATGAAGCCAGATGATAGTAATCAATTAGCCAAGTTAGAAGCCTGTCTTAAGGAAATCAAAGCTTGGATGACTTGTAATTTCCTGCTGTTAAATTCAGATAAGACTGAAGTCATTCTTGTTGGTCCAAAAAACCTTAGAAATTCCTTTCCAAATCAAACTTTCAGTTTGGATGCGGTTACTCTTTCTCTTAATAGCTCTGTGAGGAACCTTGGAATTATTTTTGATCAGGATCTGTCCTTCAATTCACATATTAAATTTGTTTCTAAGACTGCCTTCTATCATTTGCGTAATATTGCCAAGATTAGGAGCATCTTGTCTCAGAGTGATGATGAGAAACTGATCCACGCTTTTGTTAGCTCGAGATTAGATTATTGTAATTCTTTATTATCAGGCTGTCCTAAAACATCTTTAAAAAGTCTTCAGCTGATCCAAAATGCTGCAGCAAGAGTTTTAACAGGTACTAGAAAGAGAGATCATATCTCTCCGGTTCTGGCCTCCCTTCATTGGCTTCCCATAGAGTTTAGAATTAAGTTTAAAATCCTTCTTTTTACTTACAAAGCTCTAAACAATCAGGCTCCTTTTTATTTAAAAGATCTGATACTACCGTATCATCCTAACAGAGCACTACGCTCCCAAAATGCAGGATTACTTGTAATACCTAGAATCTCCAAAAGTACAATGGGAGGCAGAGCCTTCAGTTATCAAGCTCCTCTCCTGTGGAACCAGCTGCCAATCTGGATTCGGGAGTCAGACTCGATCTCTGTTTTTAAGAATAGGGCTAAAACCTACCTTTTTGATATAGCCTACAATTAGGGAGGGATCATGTGTTTCTGAACCCTCCCTTAGTTATGCTGCTAATAGGTTTAGTCAGCCGGGGGACCTCCAGTAATGCACTGGGCCTCACTCCTTTCCTCACTCTCAATGAAATATTTTTTTTGCTGGTCATTAACATTTGTTTGTTCTCTCCCATAGATTGAGTCCCCATCGTGCTGTTTGCTCTCTACATGTCTGTTCTTTTCTTCTTCTCTATCCCCTCACCCCCCAGCCAGTCGCAGCAGATGACTGCCCCTCCCTGAGCCTGGTTCTGCTGGAGGTTTCTTCCTGTTAAAAGGGAGTTTTTCCTCTCCACCGTCGCCAAGTGCTTGCTCACAGGAGATCGCCTGATTGCTGGGGTCTTTCTGCAACTATGGGGGTTCCCCCTACAGTTGATAGTGCTATAAGATGACTGTTGTTGTGAAATGGCGCTATATAAATAAAGTTGAATTGAATTGAATTGACTCTGTGGACGCTTTTAAAAAGCAGCTGAAAACTTTTTTGTTTAACGAGAATTTCTGTTGAGTTTTAACTGCTTTTTAATATCATTTTAATCTTGTGTTTTAACTTGTTTTTGTATTTTTTTTTTAATTTAAGTTTTTGTAAAGGGTATACACGTCATTACAGCATTGCATTGTTTACATTTTCATCACATGTTCCCTTTTTTTTGTTATTTGACAACATTGGAAGAATAATTATTTCAACACCCCTTTTTTAAGTGAAATAAAAAGTGAAATTAAAGAAAGAACAAAACAAAAAACAAAACAAAAGAGCAAAAAACAAAAAAAATAAAAAAATAAAAAAAATAAAATAAAAATAAATAAATAAAAATAAAAGAGCATCTGAGTAGCATTGGAAAAAAGAGAGGTGCCATTATTGAAATAGTATTTGTCAAAGATTAGATCTAATGGAAGACATATGCGATCCAGAGTTGCCAAAAGTTCAAGAACCCATCCATGTCCTGTCTCAGTGCGAATGTCAACTTTTCCATCGAGTAAATGTCTTGGATCACGTTAATCCAATCTTCAGGTGTAGGACAGTCCTTCAACATCCATTTTTTAGTTAGGGCTTTTTTACTTGCCAATATTAAAACAGTGAATAAGTGTTTTTCTCCTCGTCTTTCCAGTGAATCCAGTAGTAAACCCAAGTACAAAGTTACAAAAGAAAAGGGAACTGTTATTTTGAATATTTTCCTCAATATTGTCTGTACATTAGTCCAATATTGGTGGATAACTGGGCATGACCAAAACACATGAAAATAATTTGCAGTCTCTTCACCACACAAGCGCCAACAATTCAACCTCTTACGAGTAAATTTGTTTTGTGCAGGTGTTCTGAAAAATCTTACCAAATTTTTCCATCCAAATTCTCTCCACTGCGGGGATGAGGTACTTTTCCATTGTTGTTTATTTAGCTTTTCCCATATTTCCAGTTGTAAAGTGAAATTCCCCTCTTTTTCCCCATCTCTCTTTTATATATGATGTGTTGTCTCCTTTTAAGTCTTGAAGACCTTGGTATATTTTAGAAATGTATCTGATCCCTGGGATCCCTTTATATGCCATTAAGAAGACCTTCAGAACACCTGACTGGGCCCTTTCCAAATCCTCCTTTTTAAGTATCTTGTTTATGTGGTGTCTAAGCTGAAAGAACCTGTAAAGATCTTGATTTATTAGACCTTGTTTTTTCAAATCTTCAAAACTTCTTAAAATTTGCCCTTTAAAAAAATCGTAATATTGTGACGTTTGCGGGATTCACACAAAGAAAGAGGAGCAAGATGGTTGTGATGAACAGGCTTTATTTACACACCCCTGACCCCCAACTGCCTTCTGAGCACAGAGAGGAGGGGAGGTCATTCTCCCAGACCTCCGTTTCAATCATGGTTACACACACATGATACATCTTGCCCTAATCCTGCTAAACACTGCTGGGTCATTATAACGCAGTTATAATGACACAACAGTATAACTCAGTAATAACACATTTAATACACACACACAGTAACGTTTTCAACTGGCAAAGCATGCTGGAAAATCCCTGCCCCCCTTAAAATGGCCCCGACGTTACACTGCCCCCCCTTGGACTGGTTTCTGTCCCCAGAAAATTCAAAGTCCACTTTCAGAAATCCAACACGAGTCAGCCCGGTGCCGGGGCGGCATGCACGGGCCGTCTGAGTCTCGGTCGGAGTATCTGGTTGGGGTAGGGTTCCGGTTTGGCCACCAGTGGGCGGATGGACACATCTGACAGCCTCTGTAGGACCACGCACAGTCCCTTCCCTGGCAGCGGGAATCCCATGCCCGCTCCGGCCGACTCCCACCGCTGCCAGGTCTCCCAGGCGGCTGCTGGCCCGCGTCCTTGCGTCCAGCCCTTGCCGCGCCTGGAAAATGGCCGGATCTTTGTCCTGCTCACTCTGCTGCTGCGCGTCTGCTGCGCCGAGGGCCTCCGTGACGTCACCGAAAGGGAAAGCATCTGCGGGTGGCGGTAGGACTACGCAGTTCCTCCTCTGGCAGCGGGAGTCACGACTCCCACCGCTGCCAGGACCTCCCAGGCGGCCGCTGGCCCGTGTCCAGGCGTCCAGCCCCTGCTGAGCCCGGGAAAAGACCAGATCTGTCCTGCTCGCTCCGCTGCTGCTGCGCTCCAAAGGCCTCTGTGACGTCACCGCCGGGGGGAGCATCTGCAGGAGGCGGCTTTTTCTCTGTCCATGCCACCTCGCTCTAATTTAACGTCGGCGAGGGGCCAGTTTGTCGTGCACTGCGTGCGGGGCAGTACCATGCGATGTACCCTGGCTCTGTGCAGCGGAAGCCCCCCTTCCTCGCGTCGCCGCCGCTGTCTCCTTCGTGCACGCGCTGCCGTAGCTCCTCCTCCCACTCGCTCTCAGCACGGTGGTTTCCTCCGATGACCAGTCGTTCAGCGCGGCAGCCAACTCGACCTGGGCCAGGAGGTCATCCAACAGGTTCTCGCCGTTGTAGCGGGGAATCTTGGGCTGCTGCTGGATGGATGGGACGGTCATCTCCCGGTCGATCACCGCTCCTAATTGCTCTGGAATCGCCAGCCCGTCCTGCCCTGAAAAGGGCGGGAAACAGGGCTGGTTTGCTTTGCTCGGCCCGTTCTGCCTTGAAAAAGGCAGAGCAGTCCCATCGAGTCAGCTGCTCCGTCCATCGCTGCGATCCACTCCAGGGGCCGGCGTCTCAGCTCTACGCTCTGTTCCCAGCCGAGCGATGAATCGCTCCGGCCGATGGACCTCCGCCTGGATCCTCATCTTGCTCCATCCCCACTCCTGACACCAGTGTGACGTTTGCGGGATTCACACAAAGAAAGAGGAGCAAGATGGTTGTGATGAACAGGCTTTATTTACACACCCCCGACCCCCAACTGCCTTCTGATCACAGCGAGGAGGGGAGGTCATTCTCCCAGACCTCCGTTTCAATCATGGTTACACACACATGATACATCTTGCCCTAATCCTGCTAAACACTGCTGGGTCATTATAAAGCAGTTATAATGACACAGCAGTATAACTCAGTAATAACACATTTAATACACACACACAGTAACGTTTTCAACTGACAAAGCATGCTGGGAAATCCCTGCCCCCCTTAAAATGGCCCCGATGTTACAATATTTTATCAGTCCGTTCTCTTTCCACTTTTTAAATCTAGTGTCTGTTTTATTAGGAGTAAAGTCTTGATCATAGGCAATCCATTGCAGAAATCGATAGGGTTCTTTAGTTTGATTCTCTCTGACTATCTTAAACCAAATTTTTAGCGGGGTCTCTATCCATGGGTTAGTGTTAATCAAAAGTTTAGGTAAGGCATTGTTCCCTATTATCGCCTGTAGGGGGATGTCACTTGTTATTTGGCATTCCATCTCCTTCCATTGTGTAGTGTAGACTGGGTTACATATCTCTACTAAAGTTTTAATTTGTGCGGCTTTAAAATAGTCCCTGATATTTGGCAGCGCAAGCCCACCTTTGTCTTTGTTTTCATTTTGACCGCTTCAATTCTTTGTGCAGTACCCAAGAATGGTATCATATTCCATCTTGCTAGATCAGATTTTATTTTTGCCACCAGTGGATCATAGTTTAGTGTTGTGGCAGTTTGGTGTAAACCCCCACAAACAGACTGGACAGACACAGTGCTCGGCTAGAGCAATTAACAGAACAGTGAAATGTGTGTATTAATGTCTACAGGCAGCCCCGCTTCTTCTGGCTCTCTACTGTGATGTTAATGTCACCTTTCATGCATTGTGTTCATGCGTCCTGTCCTTACTGTGACCTAGAGACTGAAATCAATATGTAGATGTGCCTTGTAACCTCTTTGTTCTGCAGCTGGAGCAGAGTCTAGCAAATCTGCCTATTGTGATGTATGTCTCTCAAATGCAAATGTCTCATGCCTGTTCTGCAATCTCTTTAATCATACCAACTGCTGGGGAATACGCTTTGATGTATTGTTGTAGTTGGGTATATATGCTGCAACTCTGTAACTCAAACTCTCTCTCGTTCTGATTCTGCAACTGCTACTGCTGACACATTGTGTCTCTCTGCCGAGAGCCACTGGGCTCGCTCCCGGCGCGCATGCACGGCGCTGGGAGCGGAGCTCGTGACGGTGGTATGATTTAATAAAACTCTACTTAAAACCTTCACCAACGCCGCTTTATTTCATGCCGCTTCAGTGTTATAATTTTGTTGAGTTGTTTCGGGATATTGACCCCCAGATATTTCATAGATTCCATCTCCCAGTTAGTTTTGAGTTTGCTTAGTAAATATTGATTTGGGTCATAGTTGAATGTTAAAACTTGGGTTTTAGGACTTCCGGTCTGGACGCCATGGCGACTGCAGCTTAACACTGAAGTTCTCAGACCCAATTCAGGATAACACCTTGAAAATCAAACTTAACGGATTTTTGGAGGAGTGAAAATCAAAAGACAAAATCATCATGTCTAAAGGAAAACAGAAGAAACTGAAATTCTCCAGGCCAGGACACGTATCGGCCGGAGAATCCGAACTGGAAGATCTCCGTTCAGAAGACGAGGAACTGGTGATAGCTAACAAAAGGGTTAGCCTGAAATCACTATTTGAGGAGCTACGACGATTTCGCCGAGATGTTACGGCCGAATTTCGGGAATTCAGAGAAGAATTGAAAAGGACAAACAGCAGAGTGGACCAGGCCGAGAACCGAATCTTGGAAACAGAGGATCGAATAAAAGTGCTCGAAGATTCTGTGCTAGACCTACGCAAAAGACAAGCAGCTATAGAGGCTAAGCTAACCGACCAAGAAGGAAAACAAAGAAGAGACAACATAAGAATTCATGGTCTGATAGAAGGAACCGAAAATGGTTTTAACTCAATGGCAGAATGCGTGGAATCCTTACTAAGAGAGAAATTGGATATTCCACAAACCACCGACTTGAAGATAGAAAAGGCACATCGTTCATTAGCCGCTAGGCCGGCGGCGGAAGCGCCCCCACGTTCGGTGTTGGTAAGATTTTCCAATTTCAAAATAAAACAAGAGGTTGTAAGACTGGCCTGGCAGAAAAAAGGATTTATGCACCAGGAGAGAAAAGTCTACGTGGAACACGATTACGCCCCGGAGGTCCTTAAAAAGCGCAGGGAATACAATGACGCGAAAAAGGTGTTAAGAGAGAAGAAATTGCGCTTTCAGACACCATTTCCTGCGAAGTTAAGGGTCTTCTACGGCGATGAAACGTGTCTCTATAATTCGGCGGAAGAAGCAACAGCTGACATGGCGAAAAGAGGCCTCCCGGTAACGGTATTTAAACCCCCAGCAGACCCGAGTGAGAAGATCAAAGCGCAAACATGGACAACACAAAGACCTTCAAAATCCACGGACCAGCAGCGGGAAACCCAGCACCAGAGCGTCGCGGATAAACTATCCGTTTTCAGGTTGGAATAGCGACCTTTTTTTTTTTTTTTTTTTTTCTCTTGAATCAATCCGCACATCCAACCCCCCTCATACAAGGTAACAAACATTAAAGGAGATGCATATTCAGCATGTGGTAAAACATTTCATGGAACAATCATATTATTTGAAACAAATAAGTCTTTGTAATAAAAAAAAAACAAAACTTGTTAAAATAGAAATGTGACAATAATCCACATGTTCTCCTCATACTAACAAATACTGTTTTTGCGTGAATGTTTGATGTGATGGGGGTGGGAGGGTGCACACAATTTCACAGGGTTTAGGCATAAAAGGAAAAAAAAAAAATCATTACAAGTTTGGATTGGGTTCTGAAACTCACGTTAAAAGCATGGGACTACTTTCAGTGGTAAGAGAGGGCCCTCAACACGTAACAGAGTTTGAGGAATTTCCCTCAGAGCCTTCACTCCATCAAGGCTCTTACAGGGTCTTTAAAAAGACCTCAGCTCAGGAAGTTCTTATGACAGCTTTTTGTTTTAAAGTTTTTTACACTATGTTCTTAATGTTTTTCTTGTTTTTAATGTTCTTTCAGTTTCTGAGTAGCACAAAAGAGGGCCACCACACAGTTATACTAAACAAAACAACACAATGGAGAAACAGGGTGTAACCAAAATAATTTCATATAATGTAAAAGGAATCCTGAATCCAGTTAAAAGATCCAAGATTCTAGGCAAAATGAAAAAAGACAAAGCAGGAATAATACTTTTACAAGAAACCCACCTAACAGACGTGGAACACAATAAACTCAGTAGACAAGGGTTTAAAATGATCTCTTCATCTTCATATAAATCAGGGAGGAGGAGGGGAGTAGCGACATTGATATCAACCAAAATTACATTTAAAAAAAAATCAGAACACAAAGATAAAGAAGGGAGATACAGTTTGGTAACTGGGCGGCTAGAGGGAGAAGATATCACCCTGCTGAATGTGTATGCTCCCCCAGGGGCTAACTGGGAATTTTATAAAAATGTATTCGACCTAATGATAACTAAAGCTCAAGGTTTAGTGATATGTGGTGGGGACTTCAATCTTAGACTGAATCCATACTGGGATGCTTCTGGTAATTCCCCACATCAAAATAACACCCAAAACAGGAAGACTCGGATGCTACTAAAAGAACTGGGAATCTGTGACGTGTGGAGAGAACTCAACCCCAGTGTAAAAGACTATACATTTTACTCAACTCCACATTCATCTTACTCAAGGATTGACTATTTTTTTATGTTTAATAGAGACATTGGAAGAGTAAAAACATGTAAAATAGGACTGATGGATCTCTCCGACCACAGTCCGATCTACATGGACTTAAATATCCAAAAATACACAAATAATACATTTTCTTGGAGGTTAAATTCAAATGTCCTGAAAGGACCATTGAAAGATGAATTGGAATCAGATATTCTCAGATATTTGGAAGATAACGATAATGGAGAAGTATCCCCTTTAATACTGTGGGATGCATGTAAAGCTGTAATAAGAGGAAAGATTATTGCAAAACTGGCAACCCAAAAGAAACTAAGACAAGAAAAACTATCCACATTAGAGTCAGAACTTAGGAACCTAGAAAAAGAACACAAAGGCAACACTCATTCTACTGACTCGCTCAAGATTAAGGAAATTAAAAACCAAATAAATGAGATCTACACAATAAAAATCCAGAAGAAACTTACATTTCTGAAACAAAAATACTATGAAGCAGGCAGTAAATCGGCAAAATTGCTAGCCTATAAATTGAGGAAACATCAAACAGAAAGAGCAATCTACAAAATCAGAGACCCAGTATCAAAGGAAATAAAATTCAGAATTCAGGATATTCTTAAAAACTTCGAGAATTACTATAAGAACTTATACTCCCACAAAAAACATAAAAACGCATCCGAGGCATTCCTAAACACATTAAACCTTCCCCAACTTACGGAGTCACAAAATAAAACACTACTGTCAGAAATACAACCTAAAGAATTGGAAAAAGCAATTATGAAACTTAAAGCTAACAAATCCCCAGGAGCTGATGGCTATACAGCAGAGTGGTACAAAACCTTTAAACAGCAACTATCTCCTCTCCTCCTGAAAACATTTAATTATGTCCTCCACACAGGGGAAATCCCCCCCTCCTGGAGAGAAGGGGTCATTGCAGTTATACCTAAACCTGAAAAGGATAAACTAGAGTGCTCCAACTACAGACCAATCAGTGTACTAAATCAGGACTATAAGCTTTTTACCATTATCCTTGCCAAAAGGTTAGAAAATATACTGACAGACCTAATTCATTTAGACCAAACAGGTTTTATAAGACAAAGACAGACACAAGACAACATTCGACGCACTTTACACATAATTCATCATATAAAAAAATATAACTTAAATGCAGTCATATTGGGATTAGATGCTGAAAAAGCATTCGATTCGGTTGACTGCTCTTTTCTATATAGAATCTTATCCAGTTTCAATTTTCATAACAACTTCATTAGAACTATACAGGCATTATATAAAAAACCAACAGCTAAAATAAGGATTAACGGTAATTTATCATCATCTTTTGAACTGGAAAGAGGATGTCGTCAGGGCTGCCCCTTGTCTCCACTGCTCTTTGCAATCTTCATAGAACCTCTGAGCCAATGGATAAGACAAAACCAAAAAATTCAAGGTATTACACTTGGTCAGAAGGAACATAAAATAGCACTCTTTGCTGATGACATTTTAATATACCTAGGGCAGCCGGACACTTCTTTACCAGAACTAACCTCAGTTTTTTCAGAGTATGGAGATTTATCGGGGTACAAATTAAATATGCATAAAACCCAAGTTTTAACATTCAACTATGACCCAAATCATTATTCACTAAGCAAACTCAAAACTAACTGGGAGTCGGAATCTATGAAATATCTGGAGGTCAATATCCCGAAACAACTCGACAAAATTATATCACTAAACTATGATCCACTGGTGACAAAAATAAAATCTGACCTAGCAAGATGGAATATGATACCATTCTTGGGTACTGCACAAAGAATTGAAGCAGTCAAAATGAATATACTTCCACGTCTTCTATACCTTTTCCAAACAATACCGGTAGAACCTCCCAAAAAAACATGGCAGGAGCTGGACAGAAGGATCTCAAGATTCATATGGCAGGGCAAGAGACCTAGAATCAGATATAGAACCCTACAGCTAAACAAAGACAAAGGTGGGCTCGCGCTGCCAAATATCAGGGACTACTTTAAAGCCGCACAAATTAAAACTTTAGTAGAGATATGTAACCCAGTCTACACTGCACAATGGAAGGAGATCGAATGCCAAATAACAAGTGACATCCCCCTACAGGCGATAATAGGGAACAATGTCTTACCTAAGCTTTTGAATAACACTAACCCGTGGATAGAGACCCCGCTAAAAATTTGGTTTAAGATAGTCAGAGAGAATCAAACTAAAGAGCCCTATCGACTTCTGCAATGGATCGCCTATGATCAGGACTTTACTCCTAATAAAACAGACACCAGATTTAAAAAGTGGAAGGAGAAAGGGCTGATAAAATATTACGATTTTTTTAAAGGGCAAATCTTAAGAAGTTTTGAAGATTTGAAAAAACAAGGCCTAATAAATCAAGACCTTTACAGGTTCTTCCAGCTTAGACACCACATAAACAATATACTTAAAAAGGAGGTTTTGAAAAGGGCCCAGTCAGGTGTTCTGAAGGTCTTCTTAATGGCATATAAAGGGATCCCAGGGATCAGATACATTTCTAAAATATACCAAGGTCTTCAAGACTTAAAAGGAGACAACACATCTTATATAAAAGAGAGATGGGAAAAAGAGGGGAATTTCACTTTACAACTGGAAATATGGGAAAAGCTAAATAAACAGCAATGGAAAAGTACCTCATCCCTGCAGTGGAGAGAATTTGGATGGAAAAACTTGGCAAGATTTTTCAGAACACCTGCACAAAACAAATTTACCCATAAGGGATTGAACTGTTGGCGCTTGTGTGGTGAAAAGACTGCAAATCATTTTCATGTGTTTTGGTCATGCCCAGTTATCCACCAATATTGGACCAAGGTACAGACAATATTGGGGAAAATATTCAAAATTACAGTTCCCTTTTCTTTTGTAACTTTGTATTTGGGTTTACTACCGGACTCACTGGAAAGACGAGGAGAAAAATACTTATTCAATGTTTTAATATTGGCAAGCAAAAAAGCTCTAACTAAAAAATGGATGTTGAAGGACTGTCCTACACCTGAAGATTGGACTAACGTGATCCAAGACATTTACTCGATGGAAAAGTTGACATTCGCACTGAGACAGGACATGGATGTGTTCATGAACTTTTGGCAACCCTGGACCGCATATGTGTCTTCCATTAGATCTAATCTTTGACAAATACCATTTCAATAATGGTTCCGCTCTTTGTTCCAACGCTACTCAGATGCTCTTTTATCTTTATTTACTTACTTTTTCTTTTTGTTTGTTTTTTACTGGTTTGTTTGTTTGTTTGTTTTTTTGTTATTTGTTTCTTGTTTTTTTTCTCTTTAATTTCACTTTTTCTTTCACTTTAAAAAAAAAAAAAAGGGGTGTTGTAAGAATTAATCTTCCAATGTTGTCAGATATCAGAAAATAAGGGAACATGTGATGAAAATGTAAACACTGCATTGCTGTAACGACCTGTATACCCTTTACAAAAACTTAAATAAAAAAAAACAAAAAAACTTGGGTTTTATGCATGTTTAGTTCGTACGCCGATAAATCTCCATACTCTGAAAAAACTGAGATTAGTTCTGGAAAAGAGGTGTCCGGCTGCCCCAGGTATATTAAAATGTCATCAGCAAAGAGTGCTATTTTATGTTCTTTCTGACCAAGTGTAATACCTTGAATTTTTTGATTCTGTCTTATCCATTGGCTCAGAGGTTCTATGAAGATTGCAAAGAGCAGTGGAGACAAGGGGCAGCCCTGACGACATCCTCTTTCCAGCTCAAAAGATGATGATAAATTACCATTAATCCTTATTTTAGCTGTTGGTTTTTTATATAATGCCTGGATAGTTCTAATGAAGTTGTTATGAAAATTGAAACTGGATAAGATTCTATATAGGAAAGACCAGTCAACCGAATCGAATGCTTTTTCAGCATTTAATCCCAGTATGGCTGCATTTAAGTTATATTTTTTTATATGATGAATTATGTGTAAAGTGCATCTAATGTTGTCTTGTGTCTGTCTTTGTCTTATAAAACCTGTTTGGTCTAAATGAATTAAGTCTGTCAGTATATTTTCTAACCTTTTGGCAAGGATAGTGGTAAAAAGCTTATAGTCCTGATTTAATACACTGATTGGTCTGTAGTTGGAGCATTCTAGTTTATCCTTTTCAGGTTTAGGTATGACTGCAATGACCCCTTCTCTCCAGGAGGGGGGATTTCCCCTGTGTGGAGGACATAGTTAAATGTTTTCAAGAGGAGAGGAGATAGTTGCTCTTTAAAGGTTTTGTACCATTCTGCTGTATAGCGATCTGCTCCTGGGGATTTGTTAGCTTTAAGTTTCATAATTGCTTTTTCTAATTCTTTAGGTTGTATTTCTGACAGTAGTGTTTTATTTTGACACTCAGTAAGTTGGGGAAGGTTTAATGTGTTTAGGAATGCTTCGGATGCGTTTTTATGTTTTTTGAGGGAGTACAAGTTCTTATAGTAGTTCTCAAAGCTTTTAAGAATATCCTGAATTCTGAATTTTATTTCCTTTGATACTGGGTCTCTGATTTTGTAGATTGCTCTCTCCGTTTGTTGTTTCCTCAATTTATAGGCTAGTAATTTTGCCGATTTGCTACCTGCTTCATAGTATTTTTGTTTCAGAAATGTAAGTTTCTTCTGGATTTCTATTGTGTAGATATCATTTATTTGGTTTTTAATTTCCTTAATTTTGAGCGAGTCATTAGAATGAGTGTTGTCTTTGTGCTCTTTTTCTAGTTTCTTAAGTTCTGACTCTAATGTGGTTAGTTTTTCTTGTCTCAGTTTCTTTTGGATTGTCAGTTTTGCAATAATCTTTCCCCTTATTACAGCTTTGCATGCGTCCCACAGTATTAAAGGGGATACTTCTCCATTATCATTTTCTTCCAAATATCTGAGAATATCTGATTCCAATTCATCTTTCAGTGGTCCTTTCAGGATATTTGAATTTAACCTCCAAGAAAATGTATTATTTGTGTATTTTTGGATACTTAAGTCCATATAGATCGGACTGTGGTCAGAGAGATCCATCAGTCCTATTTTACATGTTTTTACTCTTCCAATGTCTCTATTAAACATAAAAAATAGTCAATCCTTGAGTATGATGAATGTGGTGCTGAGTAAAATGTATAATCTTTTACACTGGGGTTGAATTCCCTCCACACATCACAGATTCCCATTTCTTTTAGTAGCATCCGAGTTTTCCTACTTTGAGTGTTATTTTGATGTGGAGAATTACCTGATGCATCCCAGTATGGATTCAGTCTTAGATTGAAGTCTCCACCACATATCACTAAACCTTGGGCTTTAGTTATCATTAGGTCAAATACAATTTTATAAAATTTCCAGTTAGCCCCTGGAGGTGCATATACATTCAGCAGGGTGATATCTTCTCCCTCTAGCCGCCCAAGTACCAAACTGTATCTCCCTTCTTTATCGTTGTGTTCTGATTTTTTTTCAAATATAATTTTGGTTGAGATCAATGTCGCTACTCCCCTCCTCCTCCCTGACTTATATGAAGATGAAGAGATCATTTTAAACCCTTGTCTATTGAGTTTAGTGTGCTCCACGTCTGTTAGGTGGGTTTCTTGTAAAAATATTATTCCTGCTTTGTCTTTTTTCATTTTGCCTAGAATCTTGGATCTTTTAACTGGATTCAGGATCCCTTTTACATTATATGAGATTATTTTGGTTACACCCTGTTTCTCCATTGTATTGTCTTATTTAGTATAACAGTGTGGTGGCCCTCTATTATGCTACTCAGAAACTGAAAGAACATTAAGAACATAAAAAACATTAAGAACATAGTGTATAAAACTTTAAAACAAAAAAACTGACAAAAGAACTTCCTGAGCTGAGGTCTTTTTAGTGACCCTAGAAGAGCCTTGATGGTGTGTAGGCTCTGAGGGAAATTCCTCAGATTCAGTTACGTGCTGAGGGCCCTCTCTTAATCCGGTAAGTTGTCCCATGTTTTTAACGTGAATTTCAGATCCCAATCCGAACTTGTAATGATTTTTTTTTTTTATGCCTATACCCTATGAAATTGTGTGCACCCTACCACCACCATCACAGCAAACATTCACGTTAATACAGTATTTGTTAGTGTGGAGAGAACATGTGGATCATTGTCACATTTCTATTTTAACAAGTTTTTTTTTTTTTTTTTTTTAAAGACTTATTTGTTTCTAATATTATGACTGTTCCATGAAATGTTTTACCACATGCTGATTCTGCATCTCCTTTAATGTTTGTTACCTTGTAGTAGGGGAGTTGGATGTGCAGATTGACTAAAATATCGTTATTCCCTCTTGTAAACGGCCAGTTTTTCCTTGTAGCTCTGGCGCTGGGTTTCCCGCCTGTTGGCCTGAGGATTTTGAGGGTCTCTGTGTGGACCACGTTTGAGCCTTGATTCTTTCGATCGGGTCTGCTGCGGGTTTAAACACCGTTACCGGGAGCCCTCTTCTCGCCATATCCGAGGTTGCTTCTTCCGCCGAGTTGTAGAGACACGTCTCGTCGCCGTAGAAAATCCGCAGCTTCGCCAGAAATGGTGTCTGAAAGCGCAGTTTTTTCTCTCGTAGTACCTTTTTAGCGTTGTTGTATTCCCGACGCTTTTTAAGGACCTCCGGGGCGTAATCGTGTGCCACGAAAACTTTTCTCTCTTGGTGCATAAATCATTTTTTCTGCCAAGCCAGTCTTACAACCTCTTCTTTTATTTTGGAGTGGGAAAACTTCACCACCACCGAACGTGGAGGCGCGTCCGCCGCCGGCCTAGGGGCTAATGTACGGTGTGCCCTTTCTATCTTCAAGTCGGTGGATTGGGGAATATCCAACTTTTCTCTCAATAAGGATTCCACGCACGCCGCCATTGTGGTGAAACCATCCTCAACTCCTTCTTTCAGACCATGAATTCTTATGTTGTCTCTTCTTAGTCTGCCTTCTTGGTCGGTTAGCTTAGCCTCCAGTCTTGACTGTCTATTGTGCAGATCCAGCACTGTATCTTCCATCCCTTTTATTCTTTCCTCTGCTTCCAAGATTCGGTCCTCGGCCTGGTCCACTCTGCTGTTCGTCCTTTTTATTTCTTCTTTGATTTCACGAAATTCGGCCCAACACTCTCAGCGAAATCATCTTAATTCTTTAAATACCATTTTTAAGCTAACCTTTTTGCTAGCTTCATTCAGTTCCTCTTCTTCTGAATGGAAATCCTCCGGATCAGATTCTCCGGCCGATGCGTGTGCTGGCCTGGTAAATGTCGATTTCTTCTGTTTTCCTTTAGGCATGATGACTTTGTCTTTTGATTTTCACTCTTCCAAAAATCCGTTAAATCTGATTTTCAAGGTATTTTCCTGGATTGGGTCTGGGAGCTTCAGCGTTAAGCTGCTATCACCATGGTGTCCAGACCGGAAGTCCAAGACAAGTCTTTTGAAAGCAGAAACGGCATCAACACCGTCTCTGGGTCAGCTATACAGTGGGGAAAATAAGTATTTAGTCAGCCACCAATTGTGCAAGTTCTCCCATTTAAAAGATGAGAGAGGTCTCCAATTTTCATCATAGGTACAGTATACCTCAACTATGAAAGACAAAATGAGAAGAAAAAAAAAAGCAGAAAATCACATTGAAGGATTTTTAATGAATTAATTGGTAAATTCCTCGGTAAAATAAGTATTTGGTCAATAAAAGTTCATCTCAATATTTTGTTATATACCCTTTGTTGGCAATGACAGAGGTCAAACATTTTCTGTAAGTCTTCACAAGGTTTTCACACACTGTTGCTGGTATTTTGGCCCATTCCTCCATGCAGATCTCCTCTAGAGCAGTGATGTTTTGGGGCTGTCGCTGGGCAGCACAGACTTTCAACTCCCTCCAAAGATTTTCTATGGGGTTGAGATCTGGAGACTGGCTAGGCCACTCCAGGACCTTGAAATGCTTCTTACGAAGCCACTCCTTTGTTGCCCGGGCAGTGTGTTTGGGATCATTGCCATGCTGAAAGACCCAGCCATGTTTCATCTTCAATGCCCTTGCTGATGGAAGGAGGTTTTCACTCAAAATCTCACGATACATGGCCCCATTCATTCTTTCCTTTACACAGATCAGTCGTCCTGGTCCCTTTGCAGAAAAACAGCCCCAAAGTATGATGTTTCCACTCCTATGCTTCACAGTAGTTATGGTGTTCTTTCTCCTCCAAACACGACAAGTTGAGTTTTTACCAAAAAGTTCTATTTTGGTTTCATCTGACCATATGACATTCTCCCAATCCTCTTCTGGATCATGCAAATGCTCTCTAGCAAACTTCAGACGGGCCTGGACATGTACTGGCTTAAGCAGGGGGACACGTCTGGCACTGCAGGATTTGAGTCCCTGGTGGCGTAGTGTGTTACTGATGTAGCCTTTGTTACTTTGGTCCCAGCTCTCTGCAGATCATTCACTAGGTCCCCCCATGTGGTTCTGGGATTTTTGCTCACCGTTCTCGTGATCATTTTGACCTCACGGGGTGAGATCTTGCATGGAGCCTCAGATCGAGGGAGATTATCAGTGGTCTTGTATGTCTTCCATTTTCTAATAATTGCTCCCACAGTTGATTTCTTCACACCAAGCTGCTTACCTATTGCAGATTCAGTCTTCCCAGCCTGGTGCAGGTCTACAATTTTGTTTCTGGTGTCCTCTGACAGCTCTTTGGTCTTGGCCATAGTGGAGTTTGGAGTCTGACTGAAGTTGTGGACAGGTGTCTTTTATACTGATATGAGCTCAAACAGGTGCCATTAATACAGGTAACGAGTGGAGGACAGAGGAGCCTCTTAAAGACGGATTGGATCGTCACTTCCTTGTGGTAACGTATCGTCACTTCCTGTTTTGCTGTCTGCCTGTGTGGTTTGCTTTGTGGTTTGCTCTCTAGCTATGGCTACTAGCTCTCTTTCCTCTCCTCCTCTGGTGTGCTCTCTCTGTCAGATGTTTAGCTACACCTCTGCCTCTTTTAGCGATAACGGTAAATGTAATAAATGTTGTCTTTTTGAGGCGCTCGAGGCGAGGTTGTCTGATTTGGAATCCCGGCTCCGCTGCATTGAAACACCGTCTGCGCCAGTTAATCTTGACGGACGCCCATTAGCTGCAGCGGAGCTAGCTAGCTTAGGCCCCCCTGTCAGCGGTCCCTCGGCTCTCCTCAGCAGCGAGGAGACTGGGTGGGTGACGGTGAAAAGGAAGCCTAGTCGCAAAGCCCCGGTACACCACCAACCTGTTCACGTTTCTAATCGTTTTTCCCCGCTCAGCGACACACCCGCTGAGGAAAAAACTCTGATCATTGACGACTCTGTAGTCAGAAACGTGAACCTAGAGACTCCAGCGGCCATAGTCCAATGCATTCCTGGGGCCAGAGCAGGCGACATCGAGTCAAATTTGAAAATGCTGGCTAAAAGTAACTGTAAATATTCCACAATTGTTATTCACGCCGGCATTAATGACATCCGTCTCCGGCAGTCGGAAGTCACGAAACTTAATATAGAATCGGTGTGTGACTTTGCAAAAACGATGTCTGCCACTGTAGTATTCTCTGGGCCCCTCCCCAATCTGACCAGTGATGACATGTTTAGCCGCTCGTCATCCTTGAACCGCTGGCTGTCTGTGTGGTGTCCTGCAAATAACGTGGGCTACATTGACAATTGGAGCTCTTTTTGGGGAAAACCTGGTCTTATGAGACGAGACAGCATTCATCCCACTTTGGATGGTGCTTCTCATTTATCTAACAATCTGGCATCTTTTTTATCCAAATTTCCAAAACCATGACTACTCAGAGTTGGGACCAGGAAGCAGAGTTGCAGTCTTACACGCCTCTCTGCAGCTCCTCTTCATCCGCCACCCCTCAGCTTAGCCCCTGTCTTCCCCATCAGAGAATCGTTGTCTGCTCCCTCCAAAGTGAATAAAAATATAATGTATAAGCATCCCAAAGTGATAAAGCAAAATATTGGTAAAACTCAAATTAAACATAAAGCCTCTAAATTGAATGATTTGGCCTCTGTTCCTCCTCATAATTTAAAAATTAAATGTGGTTTATTAAATATTAGGTCTCTAACTTCCAAGTCTCTGTTAGTCCATGATTTGTGAATTGATCATCAGATTGATTTAATTTCCCTTACAGAGACTTGGTTAGGACAAGAGGATTATGTTAGTTTAAATGAATCAACTCCCTCTGGTTATTTAAACTGTCAAAATCCCAGAAGTTCTGGTCGTGGAGGAGGAGTAGCAACAATTTACCATTCCAAATTACTAGTTAATGTAAAGCAAAAAACATGTTATAATTCTTTTGAGGGCCTGGTCCTCAGTATTGGGCACTTTAGCAATTTCAGGTTAAACCCAATTTTATTTGCCATAGTTTATCGTCCCCCATCAACCTACTCAGAATTTTTATCTGAATTTGCTGATTTCTTAGCTGATTTAGTGCTGAAATCTGATAGAATAATTATAGTAGGGGACTTTAATATACATGTGGATGTAGATAGTGACTGCCTTAATGTGGCATTCAATTCAATATTAGATTCGATTGGGTTTTCTCAGAAAGTAGGAAATTCTACTCATTACCTCCACCATACATTGGACCTTGTTTTGACATATGGCATAGAAATAGAAAATCTTGTAGTGTCTCCTCATAACCCTGTACTGTCAGATCATTGTCTGTTAACCTTTGATTTTACTATTTCTGACTATTTGGCTCCTAAAGAAAAATATTATTACAGTAGATGCCTCTCAGATGATGCCGTTTCCAAATTTATGCAGATTGTTTCCTCTATGCCATGTGTCAACACAATGGAAATAAGCTATAGACAGCTTGCTCCTTCTGTAATTGATAACATGGTGGATAGTGTTTCAGCTTCTCTGCATCAGACTCTAGACTTGGTGGCCCCCTTAAAAAAGAAAAAGTCTAATCAGAGATTTCTAACTCCTTGGTTCAACACAGAAACTCGTACCTTAAAACAGAAGACTCGTCAATTAGAAAGAAAATGGCGCTCTACTAATTTAGATGAAATCTATTTAGCTTGGAGAAATCATCTTTTAATTTATAAAAAATCTCTTAGAAAAGCGAGAACGAGTTATTATTCTGCATTAATAGAAGAGAACAAGAATAATCCCAGGTTTCTTTTCAGTACTGTAGCCAGGTTGACAAAGAGTCAGGACTCTGTCAATCCTAGCATTCCCTTAGAGCTTACTAGTCAGGACTTTATGAACTTTTTCAATAATAAAATTTCCTCCATCAGAGATAAAATCAATCAGATTCTTCCCGCAGTTAACTTAAATACTGTAACTACTACAACTCCTTCTATTGATGTCTGTCTTGATGAGTTTATTCCAATCGACCTTTGTGAGTTAGACAAAATAGTTTCCTCATCCAAACCTTCAACTTGTCTTTTAGACCCTATTCCTAACAGGTTATTTAAAGAAGTCTTCCCACTTATTGGTAGCTTTATTCTTCATATAATCAATTCTTCATTAACTTTAGGCCATGTACCGCAGGCTTTTAAAACGGCTGTAATTAAACCCTTACTCAAAAAGCCAACGCTAGATCCAGGAGCTTTAGCTAACTATAGACCAATCTCTAATCTCCCTTTCATTTCAAAAATCTTAGAAAGAGTTGTTGCTACGCAATTATTTGACCACCTGCAGGGAAATGGTTTACTTGAAGAGTTTCAATCTGGGTTTAGAATCCATCATAGTACTGAAACAGCCTTAGCGAAGGTCACTAACGACCTCCTCATTGCATCTGATAATGGACTAGTTTCTGTACTTGTCCTTTTAGACCTTAGTGCAGCTTTTGATACTATCGATCCTAATATTCTACTTGATAGATTAGAACACTATGTTGGACTTAATGAAACTTCGTTGCAATGGTTTAGATCTTATTTATCTGATAGGTTCCAGTTTGTTCATGTAAATAATGAGTTTTCTTTCAACTCAAAGCTTAGTCATGGAGTTCCACAGGGATCTGTGCTAGGCCCTACTCTTTTTAGTTTATATATGCTTCCGTTAGGCAACATTATTAGAAAGCACTGTATACATTTTCATTGTTATGCTGATGACACACAATTATACCTGTCAATGAAGCCTGATGATAGTAATCAATTAGCCAAGTTAGAAGCCTGTCTTAAGGAAATCAAAGCTTGGATGACTTGTAATTTCCTGCTATTAAATTCAGATAAGACTGAAGTCATTCTTGTTGGTCCCAAAAACCTTAGAAATTCCTTTCCAAATCAAACTTTCAGTTTGGATGCAGTTACTCTTTCTCTTAATAGCTCTGTGAGGAACCTTGGAGTTATTTTTGATCAGGAGTTGTCCTTCAATTCACATATTAAATTTGTTTCTAAGACTGCCTTCTATCATTTGCGTAATATTGCCAAGATTAGGAGCATCTTGTCTCAGAGTGATGCTGAGAAACTGATCCACGCTTTTGTTAGCTCGAGATTAGATTATTGTAATTCTTTATTATCAGGCTGTCCTAAAACATCTTTAAAAAGTCTTCAGCTGATCCAAAATGCTGCAGCAAGAGTTTTAACAGGTACTAGAAAGAGAGATCATATCTCTCCGGTTCTGGCCTCCCTTCATTGGCTTCCCATAGAGTTTAGAATTAAGTTTAAAATCCTTCTTCTTACTTACAAAGCTCTAAACAATCAGGCTCCTTTTTATTTAAAAGATCTGATACTACCGTATCATCCTAACAGAGCACTACGCTCCCAAAATGCAGGATTACTTGTAATACCTAGAATCTCCAAAAGTACAATGGGAGGCAGAGCCTTCAGTTATCAAGCTCCTCTCCTGTGGAATCAGCTGCCAATCTGGATTCGGGAGTCAGACTCAATCTCTGTTTTTAAGAATAGGGCTAAAACCTACCTTTTTGATATAGCCTACAATTAGGGAGGGATCATGTGTTTCTGAACCCTCCCTTCGTTATGCTGCTAATAGGTTTAGTCAGCCGGGGGACCTCCAGTAATGCACTGGGCCTCACTCCTTTCCTCACTCTCAATGAAATATTTTTTTTGCTGGTCAATGACATTTGTTTGTTCTCTCCCATAGATTGAGTCCCCATCGTGCTGTTTGCTCTCTACATGTCTGTTCTTTTCTTCTTCTCTATTCCCTCACCCCCCAGCCAGTCGCAGCAGATGACTGCCCCTCCCTGAGCCTGGTTCTGCTGGAGGTTTCTTCCTGTTAAAAGGGAGTTTTTCCTCTCCACCGTCGCCAAGTGCTTGCTCACAGGAGATCGCCTGATTGCTGGGGTCTTTCTGCAACTATGGGGGTTCCCCCCTACAGTTGATAGTGCTATGAGATGACTATTGTTGTGAAATGGCGCTATATAAATAAAGTTGAATTGAATTGAATTAAAGAAGTTACAGGTCTGTGAGAGCCAGAAATCTTGCTTGTTTGTAAGTGACCAAATACTTATTTTACCAAGGAATTTACCAAATAATTCATTAAAAATCCTTCAATGGGATTTTCTGGATTTTTTTTTTCTCATTTTGTCTCTCATAGTTGAGGCATACCTATGATGAAAATTGGAGACCTCTCTCATCTTTTAAAGCAGACGGACAGACGAAAATTCAGTATCGCTAATTCTTATCTCAAATTGTTGTCTGAGACGAACTAAGTCGAACCGCACATGTTTTGGTGTCAACGAATGTCGCATAAGGTGACAATGCGCTCTTGAAGTACGCTGTCGTGCAGAGCTGTCTGACCCAGCCAAGCGATCAACGGCTAAGATGGCCCCTGACTGTGTGACGTCACCACCGGCAAACACACGCACACGGTCGGCGGCCAGTGCTGTGTTTTGCTTCATGCAACACTTGATGTTTACCTCTTAAAATCAGCGATTACGGATATTTCTCGGAATACTTGTGGATTACAAATATATTATTTATGAAGATTAGGATTTCAGCAATCAAATTAACATGGTTTGGCGTTGTGTTGTCTACAGGTGTGATGGTATACCTGCTGTGTTTTGCTTCATGCAACACTTGATGTTTACGTTTTAAAATCGGCGATTACGGATATTTCTCGGAATTACCAAATATTTTCATGATCATAAGAACGGTTAGGGGGAAAAACATGCTGAAGAAAGACAGTTTAACTCACCGGTTACTTATATTGGAAGTCCATCCTCCTGTGTTTTTTAGAAGCAAAGTTCTCAATTACAGAGACATACAGTGTTCCCTATTGCTTCAGCTTCTGTATTAAAGCAGACTCCAGTGAAATAGTACCCAGGTTTGTCAGTCTTTCTTGTCCACATATATTTTGCAGGTGTCACGGCTCGCCGCTCTCAGGCATCTGCCTCAGTTGCGTGCACACCTGCGCCTCGTTAGCGTCCTACATGTGCAGTAGACATTTCATTTACAGCGATTTCGAGAATAAGATGCAATTTGCAAAAAGATTGGTGATAAAGAAAACGGCTATTCCAACTATATATCCCTCGATTCCCAAGTCCGACTGTGAGACAAGTGTCAGTGACAGTGCGTGAAAAGCAAGGATGATCTACCGATGCGATCAGCTGTCAGAAAACGAGAAGTAAACAGGCTAAGTTTGGTATTTTTAATATTCACTGCAAATGTTTACTAAACATTTTAAATGAATTCCAAGCAATGGATGATTTTCAAAATCAAACATGTAAAAGTAGAAGAAATTAACAATTACCAATGACAGTTCAGCTTTCAATTTTTAGGGAAGCAACATATTTGCTAAGAAAAACAAATATAAGCCTAAGATTGTAAGAGAAATGTGCTTTTAAAAATGGAACCCCAATTTTCTACCATAAAATGGTGCCCATTATAACTGTGAAATGTTATTTATTGGAATATAATAATTGCTATATCTGCAAACTAGTTATTTTCTTAATCTGTAGTGATACTCCATTGATTTTTGTATTTCTTTGTATATTTCTGCTGTGTTTTCAAACATTCATACAAAGGTGGTATAGTATGTAATATTTCTTTTCAAAGTGAAGAATTTAATGTGTTCAAATTATTCAAATGTATATGACATGCGACTTTGATGAATGCTGAACTATGAGAATTATAACATTGACATGAACATTAATAAACTCAATATATGATTTTACAAAACTTTATTTACATATCATTGCTCACAAATCTAATCTTGGTAGGCAAAATCCCCTGTAGTGATCAGATGGGAATGTTTCTCTGATGAGGCTCACCGCACAGGCAGGCAACATAACCCTCACTTCTTTCCCACAAATAAGGCTGAATACCCCCCTCAGCACCACCCAAAACTACTTCATCATCCGATTCTTCATTTTCAATGTCATCATTTATATTGAGGTCGTCAAACTTGAGAAAATAATCGCTGTCCGAATCACTTTGCTCTCGTTCTGCCATTTTCTATTGCTGTTGTGACGTCACCAATGCCCGCACCTATCGAGAGATGGCGGTACTGCAGCCTCACTAAGTGAAGGCTGAGCTATGAGCAAATAAGGTCATTTATGGAAGCTGGTGACACATATTAAATCGCGGGAATAGACAGAATAGAATATTTTCATACAATCTGTTGATTGGTTCAATAAAAAAATGTCACTGTCCGTCTGCTTTAAGTGGGAGAACTTGCACGATTGGTGGCTGACTAAATACTTTTTTGCCCCACTGTATATTTTTTACACTTCTTGGTGACTGGGAAATTCTTGTTCTTCTTCTTCTTCTTCACATTTACAAATCACTGGATTGATGTACTTGTACATGTACAGATTGGATTCCAGGGTCCACTTGGAGTGCTCACTTGGTCAGGTGTCCACTTACCTGTACCTGGTGAAGGAAGGAACTCCTTTTTTCTCTAACAAACGTTATGAATTTTACATTGTGTTAGATGATCTGCCACACATTTGTCGCCATTTATCTAAAGAAGCACTCTTTGCCCGAAATTTTACTGCGGTCTACTTTAGCCAGAATCAAAGTTTGCTACAGTTAGCATTAGCTTCTGATACGTTGGACAATGGATCTTCAGTTTATGCGATCAGACGTTTTTGACTTTTATAAATTACTTTTAAAGAATAGATATCAGTTTGTATGTGTTAACAACAAAAACTCAGAGCTACTGAAGGTCACCTGTGGAGTCCCACAGGGTTCAGTTTTGGGACCATTATTATTCAATATGTATATAAATGATATATGTAAAGTTTCAGAAAAAATGGACTTAATATTGTTTGCTGATGACACTAACCTGCTATGCAGTGGAAACAATTTGGAACAACTTCTGGATACACTCGGAAAGGAATTAGGAAAGTTGAAACTGTGGTTTGATTCAAACAAATTAACGCTCAATTTAAGCAAGACAAAATTTATAGTCTTTAACAACCATCACAACTACCCAGTACCCAAACTCAGTGTAAATGGTGTAGAGATTGAAAGGGTATCCGAAACTAAATTCCTTGGAGTAATAATTGATAACAAACTGTGTTGGAAGCCACATATTAATTATATAAAAGGTAAAGTATCCAAATCAATTGCAATATTACACAGAGTGAAAAATTTGCTGAATCAACCCACACTATACACCTTGTATCATTCATTAATACTCCCATACATGACATATTGTAATGAAGTATGGGGAAATACATATAAAACAAACATATATCCACTCTTTATGCTTCAAAAGAGAGCTATTAGAATAATCAACAAAGCAGCTTACAGGGAACCAACAAACCCACTTTTTCTTAAATAAAAAACTCTCAAGTTGAAAGATCTGATCGACTTTAAAACCGCAATAATAATGTTCAAAGTGAAGAATCTATCACTGCCCGCAAATATCCAAAAGTTGTTCCAAACAAGGGAGAAACGATATCACTTCAGAGGAACATGTATATTTCAAAAGCCTACAGTGAGAACAACTACCAAGCAACACTGTATTTCAGTGCAAGGTGTCAGATTATGGAACGATTTTGGACCTGAATTAAAATCATGTACAAAGCTTGGACAATTTAAACAAAAACTAAAGGAAGAAATACTCCAAACATATTTACAAGACGACATGTAAACTCACATAAGGATTGACATTTCCAGCCTGTGTTGTGTTATAGCTTAGTTTTTCTTTTTTCTCTGTGACACTATGGCTTAGATTTGTTTTTGAATAGTAACTGCTTAACTTAGACTAGCTCAGTTTTCTTTTTCTCTCAGTCATATTTTGTCTTAGCCTTGTTTTAAATTGTAATCGCTCTTGTCTTGTTTTCTCTTTTTTCTCCTTTGAATTCTTGGATGGAATATGGGTGGGCAATATAAGCTGCGGCTTCAGCCATCACCCATTTCGGATAACTCACGTGGAATTGTATAGTAGAAGGAGTTTTTGTCTAATTTGACCTTGTTGTTATATTATACAGTTTCTTTTAACCTGTAATGTACTATCCGAAATAAATAAATTCATTCATTCAAATTCATTCATTCATTCACTTTTACATTGTGTTAGATGATCTTCCCCAAACTTTTCCCCATTTGTCAAAAGAAGCACTCTTTGCCCAAAACGTTGCTGTGTCAATGTATGTAAACAAAACAGATGTTTTCTGTAAGCCAGTATAAGGATGGAGTAATTACAACAGTCATAGACGTAGAAATTACCATAGGCTCTATATCAGGGGTGTCCAACCATGTGCCATGGAGAGCCAAGACCCTGCAGGTTTTACCTCCAACCAATGTCTTCAACAGCAGATTTCAGTGAACTTCTTCCCACTGATTGCTGATAAGTGAAAACACCTGCTGAAGAGACTGGGTAGAAGAGAAAACCTGCAGGGTCTTGGCTCTCCATGGCACATGGTTGGACACCCCTGCTCTATATAGTCATAAAAAAATCTCAATACAATGTGTCATGGGGGGCGAGAGCACGCCCCCTCCTTCCCGTTCATCTCTCCTCAGGTCATCACCGCACCTGAGTGAGAGGACACACCTGCACCCTACGCCCATTTTTCCTTACTCCATTCCTCTTCTCACAGCTCTCATCTTCTCTCCACAGGCTCCCTCCTCTGGCGAGTAACTGTTTCTGTAGCTGCGTGAGGAGTTTTTGCTATTTAATGAAGAACCTCAAATGTGTACTGTTGTTTGTCCCTTTTGTTGCCGCATCATGCATGTGGGCTGGTTTATTATTTCAGTCATGACAGATGGAGCCAGCCGTGACCTCGGCTCAGCAGGTGCAGCAGCAGGACAATCAGCTCTGGACCACTTAGTAGTGACAGAGCAACAAATTACTGTGATGGCCCAGCAGCTGCAAACGATGATGCGACAATTGGATACAGTCACACAGCATTTGGCCGGTGTGGCTCCCCCGGCTCCTCCTCCTCAACCTGCTCCCATTGTTCTACCTCCAGAGCGCCATACCACCTCCGTTCCCACACCTGCCCTGTACGCGGGGGACGTGTAAGGAGTTTCTCCACCAGGTACGGTTGTATTTGGAGCAGGTCGGGTGGGAGTACCCAGGGGATGTTGCAAATATTCAGTTCTTCACCTTACTGCTACGGGAACGCAGGGAGTGGGCAAACAATCTGAACCTGTTTTTTTAATAGGTTTGACCAATCGCATCCCCCCCCGACTACACAACAACCACTGCTGCCTCTAAAGCATACCTGTCAAGGCATATCTCATGCCTCCCTTATTGGGGGGGCCTTCACACCTGTACTGACCTCATGCCTCCCTTATTGGGGGGGCTTTCACGCCTGTACTGAGTACTTAAAAACTGTATTTATCGGCAGATGAAAGAAAACTGAAGCAAAAAAAAAAACCAAAAAAACAAAACAAACAGCAACTGCAACATGAACTATTTCAAATTCATTCATTTATGCTGCCAGTGCTGAAACAAAAGCAGAATGGATTTTTGTTTCATAAGTTAAGTATCAGAAATAATTCTCTTTGAAATTGTGCTAATAATAATAACAATGAAAATATCAATCTTATTCAGCCCTTTCAATATAATGCTATACATTCAGATGTACATTCTGCTGGGGGGTTTCTTCCTGTTAAAAGGGAGTTTTTCCTCTCCACCGTCACCAAGTGCTTGCTCACAGGGGATCACCTGATTGCTGGGGTCTTTCTGCAACTGTGGGGGTTCCCCCTACAGTTGATAGTGCTATGAGATGACTGTTGTTGTGAAATGGCGCTATATAAATAAAGTTGAATTGAATTGAATGTAAAGCAATATGGCTGTGTTGTGAGACATGTATATGTTGGACACTGCATATGTGATTTAACCACGATGAAGGAGAGCCAGCCCCCTGCGGTGCGGAGCCACAGAGCCTGGACCCCCTGCGGAGGACAGGGGACAGAAGACTTCCTGACCACTGAGGCTCGGGAAGAGAGAAGGGGGAGTTATGTAAATAAAAGGCTAATGAATGTGAATAAAGAGATTTTGAGAGAGATGTGTGATTTCCCCCGCAAGGGAAATGGTTTGATGTCAGAATGTTTAAATGAGAGAACTTTGGTGTGTTCACTCTCTTTGTTCGCTACTCAAGAATGAGAGCAGACAGTGGAATGATTTCTTGAATAAACTGGAATGAAAGACAATTCGGTTTCGTTATTCAAGTCTCCCCACATTGGTGACTGACGACGTTGAGAATGAACGAAGAAATTCTCAGGGTCCCGGACTCACAGCGCTCAGAGCTGGCGAGCGCAGTGGCCGTTAAGCTGCCTGATTTCTGGCAGGATAACCCACGGTCGTGGTTTCTGCAAGCAGAGTCGCAGTTCGCGCTTGCAGGAGTAACGGTGGATGACACTAAGTTCCACCATGTCATCGCTAAACTGGACAACAGCACAGCTCGGTGCGTGCAAAGCTTGGTGGAGCAGCCACCCGCGACCGACAGGTACGGCAAGCTGAAATCCACCCTCATCAAGTTTTTCACCCCCTCGGCTGAAGTGAGGGCGAGGAGGATCCTGTCTTTGCTAGACCAAGGTGGACACAGGCCGAGCGCCCTGATGGAGGAGATGATACAGCTGAGAGGGTTGGACAACGATGATTTCATTTTTCAGTTCATCTTCCTCTCCAACCTCCCGGCGCATGCGAGAAGCACGCTGGCCGGCAAAAAGTGTCACACCCTGGAGGAGTTCCGGGAGCTGGCCCAGGAGGCAGATGGGATCCTGGACGCCTGCGGCGGGCAAGCAACCACAGCAGCGACCCGAGACAGCGGGGAGCCAGAGGCGGCAGAACCAGACTGGCCGACGACGGCGGCAACACGGCCGCGACGAGGGGGAGCCAATAGCCCGGCGGCAGAGGCGCGGGCACGACACAGCGGAGGAGAAGATCTCTGCTTTTACCATCGGAGGTTCGCAGAGAAGGCACGCAGGTGTGTGCCGCCCTGCATCTTCAGGAGTTCGGGAAACGGCAAGACCGGGGGTCGCTAGCAGCTTCGACCCTCGGAGAACGCAACAAGCTGCTCTACATCACGGATGCGCGCTCCGGACGAGAGTTCCTCATCGACACCGGAGCACAAGTGAGCTTCATCACCCCAACATACGCGGACCGGGTGGCTGGACCCCACGGTAGCGGAGCTACAGCGGCAAATGGCTCGAACATCAACACCTACGGGAGAAGGACCTTGCCTTTATGCTTACATGGCCGCACATATGAATGGACTTTTGTGATAGCGGCGGTGAGTTTCAACATGTTGGGCGCGGATTTTTTGTGTTCACACAATCTGTTAGTTGATCTTGCTAATAGACGGCTGGTAAATGCACTCTCTTTTTACTCTCTCCCCTGTTCAGCTCGAGTGTCCCCGCCACCAGTACAGACCCACGTCGCTACAGCAGGTGGTAAGTTTCACACACTCCTCACCCAATTTCCAGCGCTCACTGTGCCCACTTTTTCAGCGACGGTCGCGAAGCACGGGGTGAAACACTTTATCCCCACTTCTGGTCCTCCCGTGTTTGCAAAAGCTCGGCGCTTGGATGCAGTTAAGCTCGCCATTGCGCGCGAGGAGTTCGCCAGCCTGGAGAGGCTGGGCATCGTTCGTAGGTCGAAGAGCCCGTGGGCTTCGCCGCTGCACATGGTACCGAAAGCCGATGGCTCCTGGAGACCGTGCGGGGATTACCGCAGGCTAAACAACGCTACGGCGCACGATCGTTATCCCATCCCGCACATTCAGGATTTTTCGGTGCACCTGGCGGGGGCGCGCATTTTTTCAAAGATTGATCTAGTTCGCGGCTATCACCAAGTCCCGGTCCAACCGGAGGACATTCCTAAAACAGCGGTAATAACCCCGTTCGGACTTTTCGAATTTTTACGCATGCCGTTTGGTCTCAAAGGGGCGGCGCAAACATTTCAGCAGATGATGGATGCCGTGTTACGCGATCTCCCTTTCGTGTTTGTGTACCTCGACGACATTTTGGTCGCGAGTACTTCAGAGGACGAACACGAAACGCACCTCACAGCAGTTTTTAGGAGGCTGGGAGAGCACGGCTTAATAGTTAACCCAGCCAAGTGCCAGTTCGGCGTCGAGCGGATCGATTTTTTGGGTCACCGCGTCTCCCCGGAGGGAGCGGTTCCGTTACCAGAGAAAGTACGCGCGGTAGCGGATTTTCCCCGTCCACAAACGATCAAATCACTACAGGAATTCTTGGGGATGGTGAATTTTTATAACCGATTCCTGCCCCACGCAGCTCAAATCATGCAACCGTTATATGCCGCGCTCAAAAAACAAAAACCGACCCAGGCGGTCGAATGGTCCCCGGAGCGGGAGCGCGCGTTCACAGAGGTTAAAAAAGCCTTGGCTGACGCTGCGCTCCTGGCCCACCCAGACCCTGCAGCACGTATCGCGCTGACGACAGACGCTTCAGATTTAGCCATAGGGGCCGTTATTGAGCAACAGGTAGCCGGAGTTTGGCAGCCTTTGGCTTTCTTTAGCAAATCTTTAAGCGCGGCTGAACGAAAATACAGCGCGTTTGACAGAGAACTGTTGGCGCTGCATTTGGCTATTCGTCATTTCCAGTTCTGGCTGGAAGGACGGTGCTTCACCGCTTATGTGGACCACAAGCCGCTCACATACGCCATGGCCAAAATTTCAGACCCGTGGTCCGGCAGGCAGCAGAGGCAGCTGGCCGCAATCTCGGAATTTACCACTGACATTAGGCACGTCGCGGGCAAATTCAATGTAGTAGCGGATTGTCTCTCACGCGCGTTCACGACCCCAACACGCGCAGAGGCAGAACGGGCCACCGTGACCGCGCCGCAGGAGAGCGGCACGGTGGCGCGCGCAGCCCCGGTGCACGTGGGTATAGATTACGCAGCCATGGCAGCGGACCAGGGGGCGGACGCAGACGTGCGCGCGCTCCAGTCTGGACCAACAGGGTTGAGGCTGGAGAGCAAGTGTTTACAAACCGGTATGCCCCCCCTGATCTGCGACATGTCGACGGGGCGCCCGCGTCCGGTGGTTCCGGCCACGTGGCGCCGCCGTGTTTTTGACTCGGTCCACTCACTGGCGCACCCGGGGGTGCGCGCGTCGGTGAAACTAGTGGCGGAAAAGTTTGTTTGGCCGTGCCTGCGCAAGCACGTGAAGGAATGGGCAAAAACCTGCATTTCCTGTCAACGGGCCAAAATTCACAGGCACACAAGAGCCCCGTTAGAACCGTTCCGCATTCCGGCCAGAAGGTTCGACCATGTGCACGTCGACCTTGTGGGCCCCCTACCGGCATCACAGGGGTTCAAGTATCTTTTGACAATGGTGGACCGCACCACACGTTGGCCGGAAGTGGTCCCACTTGCGACGACCACGGCCGCGGAGGTGGCTCGCGTTTTTTTTAACGGCTTGGGTGGCGCGTTTTGGGGTTCCGTCGGACATTACGTCCGATAGAGGACCGCAATTCATCTCTGAGCTGTGGTCAGCGATGGCCAACGGCTTAGGAGCCAAAATTCACCGCACTACGGCTTACCACCCTCAGGCCAATGGTTTATGCGAGCGTTTTCATAGGTCTTCGAAGGCAGCACTCAGAGCGTCGCTCACGGATGCAGATTGGGTGAATAAACTTCCATGGGTTTTATTAGGGTTGCGTTCTGCGCCTAAAGAGGACTTAGACGCCTCCCCAGCGGAGCTGGTATTCGCACAAACTCTGAGGCTGCCGGGCGAGTTTTTACCAGAGCACCCAGAGCCCCCACCTCTCTTGGCTCTGGGACCGTTAGTCGGCACGGGGGCAGACACGCTCCCGGGTCCGGTTCATCACGCTTTTCCACGAGTTTTCGTCCCCAAGGCTTTGAAAATGCCGATTTCGTTTTTGTCAGGCGCGAAGCCCTAAAAGCAACGCTCAAACCGCCTTACGAAGGGCCATTTCGAGTGCTGGAGGCAGGTGATAAGCAATTTGTGCTAGATTTTGGAGACAGAAAAGAGACAGTCAGTATTGACAGACTAAAACCTGCTTTTGTCATGAAGGACGTGTCTGTACCGGTCGCGGTGGCGCCTCGACGAGGCAGGCCCCCGCAGGGGCAATTAATCACTCTCCCCCTCAGTCAACAGAGCCGAAGCAGAAACGCACCGCAGGCAAGGCGGGGCCAACGCACAGCAGATTCGGCAGACGGCTGAAGCCCAAGCGGCGCACAGACTGAATGTTGGTGTTGATTATTCAGTAGTGAGTAAGGTGCTATTTAATTTTAGGAATTAGTCTGTTCTTCATCGTTTGGGGGGGGTTATATGGCTGTGTTGTGAGACATGTATATGTTGGACACTGCATATGTGATTTAACCACGATGAAGGAGAGCCAGCCCCCTGCGGTGCGGAGCCACAGAGCCTGGACCCCCTGCGGAGGACAGGGGACAGAAGACTTCCTGACCACTGAGGCTCGGGAAGAGAGAAGGGGGGAGTTATGTAAATAAAAGGCTAATGAATGTGAATAAAGAGATTTTGAGAGAGATGTGTGATTTCCCCCGCGAGGGAAATGGTTTGATGTCAGAATGTTTAAATGAGAGAACTTTGGTGTGTTCACTCTTTGTTCGCTACTCAAGAATGAGAGCAGACAGTGGAATGATTTCTTGAATAAACTGGAATGAAAGACAATTCGGTTTCGTTATTCAAGTCTCCCCACAAGCAAAGTTCCAAGATACAAAATAACAGTACACTATAGGGGATTTAGGCTACCTCTAAGCATGTTTGTTAAGATTTTAAAGCATTTTTTTTTTGTTATATTTAGGTAATATTTGAAGGTGAATAATACTGCCCATACCTGAAAACATTTGGAGAGTTCTCCTTCAGTCTGGAAAGGTCTCGACCCACCATCGTGTTGCAATTGTCCGAACCAAAGCCCACAACATTCTGCCATGGAATATTGTGCAATCTAAAATAAATAAATGGTGACGGTGAAGGAGAACGGTGACGTCCAGTCCCTCGATTTCCCTTTTCTTCAAGCTTTGTTTACTTCGCCGGCGGCGCGCTGCAAGAAGCCATTTTGAAACTCACAAAAACACTGCTTAGGTGCGCTTGTGGAGGATCGAAATAAGTGCAGGCGTATGCTGAGCGCACTGCCAGCCCTGTACGCTATGGGGGTCACACACGAGGTGTTCCTCCACACTCTCAATAATTTTTTTTCCCGTATATTTTTCTTTTTGGCGTACAGAAATGGCAATACGCCCGTATTTGCTAAAATTGCATTTTCCCCGTATTAAAATACGGCGAAACCGTATCACTTGACAGGTATGCTAAAGTCATCGAGACCTGCTGTCCACACCCCACTCCACCAACACCCCCCCACTCCTAGCACACAGCCCCCCAACCTGACCCTCACTAAGACCCAGGTGAGGACAGAGCTGAGGAAGATCAAGGCAAGGAAGGCCTCAGGACCGGACGACATCAGCGCGAAGCTCCTCAAGTCCTGTGCAGACCAGCTCTGTGGGATTGTGGAGCACATCTTGAACCTGAGCCTGAAGCCAGGGAGGGTACCACAGTTGTGGAAAACATCTCGTGTGGTACCTGTACCAAAGACTTCCCACTCCAAAGAGCTGAACAGCTACAGACCAGTGGCCCTGACATCTCACCTGATGAAGACCCTGGAGAGACTACTCCTTGCTCACCTCTGCCCCCTGGTGGGACCAGCGATGGATCCACTCCAGTTCGCCTACCAGCATGGCAGTGGGGTGGAGGATGCAGTGATCTTCCTCCTTCACTGTTCTCTGTCCCACCTGGAGAAGCCTGGGAATGCGGTGAGGATCATGTTCTTTGACTTCTCCAGTGCTTTCAACACCATTCAACCAATGATCCTGAAAGACAAGCTGCTGTGCACAGGGGTGGACCAGCACCTGTCATCATGGATCCTGGACTACCTCACTAACCAGCCACAGTTAGTGAGAACCCGAGATTGTGTGTCTGACACGATCATCCGTAGCACGGGGGCCCCCCGGGGAACGGTTTTGGCTCCCTTCCTGTTCACCCTTTATACTGTGGACTTCTCACACAACACAACACACTGCCATCTACAGAAGTTCTCTGATGACTCTGCGATCGTCGGCCTCATCTCCAACGGAGATGAAGCTGAGTACAGAGGACTTATCCAGGACTTCGTGGACTGGTGCCATCGGAACTGCCTCCAGATCAACGCGAGGAAAACTAAGGAGCTGGTGGTGAACTGCCGCAGGCAAGGACAACCCCTCACAGCACCAGTAAACATACAGGGAACAGACATTGAGATGGTGACATCCTACAAGTACCTTGGTATTCATCTGAACAACAAACTAGACTGGTCACGCAATACCGACGCACTCTACAAGAAGGGACAGCGCAGGCTGTTCCTACTGAGGAGGCTCAGGTCTTTTGGTGTACAAGGGGCGCTGCTGAAGATATTCTACGACACTGTGGTGACATCAGCTATCACTTTTGGAGTGGTCTGCTGGGGCAACGGCATTACAGCAGCCGATAGGAAGAGACTGAACAAACTGATCAAGAAAGCTAGATATGTCCTGGGGCAACACCTTGACCCAGTGGAGGAGATAGGAGAGAGAAGGATGGTGGCTAAACTGTCATCTCTGCTGGAGTCCGAGTCCCACCCTATGCAGGACATACTGAACGCACTGAGGAGCTCATTTAGCAGTAGACTACCCAGTCAGCAAGGGTGATGTGGGCCAGATCTGGTTTATCTATGGCATGTCTGGGGTAGGTGTGGATGTGGGGTGTCTGATGTGGGCCAGAGGTGGGCCACATTAAGGGCAACAGTATCCAGTTTGAGTCATTCAGCCCAGATGTGGCCCAAGTCAATGTTCCCCCACCCCTGGGGGTGATTGGCGGTGGTGCCACCAGAGGGCGCTGTCGCGTATGCGCCAGGAACACGCCAGTTTCATGAACAGATCGTGAACAGGAGTACACCGTGCAGAATCTCCACGATATTATACGTTGAAGAACAGTGTCGGAATGGTGAGTTGCATTTATTTCATTACTATTGTCATTGAAAAACAATGGGTGGCTTTGCAAGTCAGTAGTTGATTCATTTCATGTAAACAATGCCTCGACAAAGACCAAATGGCGAACCACGTGTTTCACTGCACACACAAAATACTCTGGTCAAGGCTTGTTGATGTATAGCTTAATTTTTATGAACATGTCCCTGGGCAAGACACTTCACCCGCATTGCCTCCAGTGCCCATATAACACTGTATGAATGTGTAAAAATGTTTAAATGCTCGGTGGCGGCCGGAGAGGCTGCTGGCGCGGACTGGCAGCCACATTTAGTCGTTCAGTTGAACGCGAGAAATATACCCAGAAATAAATTCCCGTTCCAGTAAAACCGGTCTAAATGATCTTCACACAGTAATGTTGTAAAAAATATATTGAAGAACAATTCACATAGTTCAACTCGAAAAATATGCACAAAAACGAAATCTAACTCGAGAAAAAATTTAACATTTACAATTTTTTCAATGCGAAGATGATCGCCACGTGATCCGTCTGGACCAATCACTGATCAGCTTTCCTCTCCAAGCAACGGGTAAACATGGCGTCCCCTGCTGCGGAAACCAGCAAGGCAGATAGTGACGGGCAAATAAAATGCTTTTTCCACCTCGATTCCGTGAAAAATGAGAAAGCTGCTCATCTGTGGTGCACAGGCCGTTTTGCTGAAGCGTTGGGGCTTTATTTATATACCGCACTGTTGTCAGCAACAAATTCTACCTGCTCCGGTCGCCTCGCTCTTTCTACTTATCCGCAAAAAATCACACAGCGTTCGCCACACACACCGGGGAGGGAGGGGGGGGCGCCTCTGCTGCGCAAACGCCATCACTCACTCACTCACGTCTACGCACCGAGCTGCCCCATCCAAACACACGCACCAGACACCACAACACTTAGAGCTGACATATGTATTAATCATGCTATGATAAAGTACATCGCGCAAAATTTGCGCACCAGTGTTGCAGATGAAATAAGGGAACCCAGTGTTAAGGCACGGAATAAGTGCAGGCAGGACACTGCGAACTGAAGTTTAAAAGGGTGTTTATTTCATCCTCCAGCACGAAGCTCACTCCAGAGCTGTGGAGGGAGCCCTTTTTTTTTTTTTATTACTTATTTTGTACTAATCACAGTGCGCAGTGGGCAGCACAGTTTACCCTCGGCCGGGGGATCGCGGAGATCGTGGGTTCGATCCCTGCCCCCGGCCAACAGTGATCTGTGGAGTTTGCATGTTCTCCCCGTGTTTGCGTGGGTTTACTCCGGGATTTCTCCAGTTTCCTCCCACATGTTAAAAACATGCAGGTTAGGGAGTTAAGGGGCGCTTGCACACGCAGCGACTGGCAGCTGGTGGCTTGTCACCAGACTGCAAAACAAATCTACCAATGGGTACAAAATAAGTAATAATAATAAAAAAAGGGCTCGCTCCACAGCGCTGGAGGATGAAATAAACACCCTTTTAAACTTCAGTTCGCGTGTCCTGCCTGCACTTATTCCGTGCCTCAACACTGGGTTCCCTTATTTCATCTGCAACGCTTTGCGCGATATTGTACTTTATCATAGCGTGATTAATACATATGTCAGCTCTATCAAGTGTTGTGGGGTGGTGCGTGTGTTTGGATGGGCCAGCTCGGTGCGTAGACGTGAGTGAGTGATGGCGTTTGCGCAGCAGAGGCGCCCCCCCCCCCTTCCCCGGTGTGTGTGGCGAATGCTGTGTGATTTTTTGCGGATAAGTAGAAAGAGCGAGGCGACCAGAGCAGGTAGAATTTGTTTCTGACAACAGTGCGGTATATAAATAAAGCCCCAACGCTTCAGCAAAACGGCCTGTGCTTCTGTGTACCACAAGAGTGAGATTTACTCAGGAATTGACCGCGGAGGAAGATGCATCTCCCCTGCATCCCAAAACCACAGTTAGGAGACGAAAGGTCAACACAAGCGTGTTCTCTTGCCTCACACTGCACCATCATTTACTGCTAGTCCACTGCTTCACATCTAACTCTATGCGAGTTAGAGTCTGTAGGTGTAAGTGCTAACAAGCGAGATGTAATGTGCGTTTTTCATATTCCTGGAATCTATCTTCACTTTGATCATATTTCTAAACTAACGAATAGTTGGAACCAATGTTGACAAATGATGTTCTGTTTTTTCTCCAGGGTGACAAGCAGTACCAAGTTGTTGTGTTTGTCGAGGAAAACACAACGGCGATGGTCCCATGTTCCTGGGTGCAGGGAGGGGTGTGCAGGTGGCCAACCAATTATGGCAAGGCACGCCTGGATCGGGCAGTGAAGAACTGTGAAGAACCAGGGGAGTTGGAGGAGGGCTGGGTGGATCTAGATGTACGACTGATAGGGTCATCAGGTTAGTAAAGCTTTAGGAATCTTCTGGCCAATATCAAACTTTTCCAGAAAGTAGAATTGTGATCCAGGCATTTACACACACCTGTCGTTTTCAGCAATTACTTCATTATTCAAACCTCAGACATGAGTACCATTGTATCTGTTGGTGCATTCAGGTTGCAACACCTAATAAATCATATCTGTTTCAGGGTCTTATGATGTCGCAAGAACAAAACTTGCTAAGAGTGAGTACACATCTGAGTCCGTCAGAAGCAGAGATAGAGGACGCAGGTGTCAGGTCTTCCAAAAGAGCAAGAGGGTGACTATGATCTTGTAGTGCTGTAGTTGTAATGCTATACTTCCATTGTTTCAGTGATTCTAAATTTTTAAAACATTTTATGCTCTACCAGTACTGAATAGAAGATAATTAAAAATGTTAATTTGTGTGTTGTCTTGCTGTAGTGCTAATGAATTACATTTTACTATTGACTGTGATTAGGACCATGATCAGAGTTTTTAGTATGTTCTCTCTGTTTGTAGGCATCCAACCTGGAAACAAAGGGATGAGGAGGACTCCTCTGAGAAGCAGACGTCAGGGAAAAGGTCAGCTTCAGACTTGGCAGCGAGCCGGGCAAAGGTCCAGAAGACTGCTACTACTTCGGTATCTGCCCCAGCGATGCCACCACCCATGAGCCCTTCTTCACCGGTTAGGAGCCCTGCGCCATCCCCCAGATTCCCCTCGCTCGTGGTGACACCACATTCATCCAGCAGTGTGCAGTCAGCTGGTAACTTATCCAGCACTCCATGTCCACTTGCCAGGAGTTTGCTAGACTCACCTGTGGCCAGCACTAGCCAGTCTTCTCGAGATCTAGATTCAGGTGAGATTCCTATTACTCGGGATATAGATGTCTGCATGTGTATTTTGTAGTATTTTTAGTATAATTTCCCAAAGATTTGCCGGAACTATTCTTTAATATTCAACTTTTGAAGTGGGTCAGTAATTTTATGTAAGAAATGTTAAACAAAAGCAACCTGCCAATAGTATTGCAGCACAATTTTGTTCACTGATGTCTCAGCAGATGATCATGCTTCACTGGACTGACTTGATGATCATCTGGCATTATTTTTGCGGCAAGGTGCAACTGTAGTCTGTAGAAGAGAAAAGCTGTAGTTATTAAACAGTGCATACAAAGACCATTCCTACAGCAAGATGTCTTGAGACATTATCAGATTATTGTAAAATTATTCCACTTTAAAAGCTGACTACTTGTACTTGGACCACATCTGGAGATAATTTGCTGTAAGGATACCCAAAACTTTTGTCTGTATATACGTATGTACATGTGGATGTGTGTGTTTGTTTCAGATTCTGTCAGGAGACTGGAAATGTTGCTGAGAGCAGTTGAAGTGAACAGGCAGCAACTGGTTCACCTAACCAACCTGGTTAACTCCCTGGTAGCCGGCAATATCAGACCTGTAGAGCAGCTGCCAGACAACATCACCCTGCCCCTGACTACTGTAGAGCAAGTCGATGAGCTTGAGGAGCGTCTCAGCCGAGACTCAGCATTTGTCAATGTCTTGGTAAGTGTGACTTTGGTGGTGTTTGGATGAATGCTTTTTACCCTCAGCCATATTTATATGACAAGCGGGTAATCACATTTGTCCGGATGGGCGGGCGTAGAGATTTCGTTTCCGGGCCATATCTCAGAAACGACATAATATGTAATCATGAATTGTCACAGAGATATAGTTGCTGTGGTGCAGATGTGCTTTTTGATACTTTCAATGATGCATCTTAGAAAGTTTTTCTGACAAATTGAAAAAAAAAGAATTGTTTTTTCTTTTCTGGAGCAGAACTCCAAAACAGTGATGTATAATGCTTAGGTGAGCCTATATGTATTATACATATATGTCACAAAATCTGATTGATAATGGATCTCACAGATCGCTTGCGTCACTTTTAAATTTTAATGAAACTTTCATGATAAGCATCTGGGCACATTGTGTATGGTGGAGTAAGAATTTGTGGATTTCTCCGCAAAATTTGTTGTTTTTATAATTTCAAGAAAGCGCAAATGTTGTGAGAAGTTTACTGAACTGAGAAATTGTATATGATGTTGTTTTTGATTTTTTTACTGCAGGAGAACCATCTTGGCCTAATTGGTGGAACTGATGTAAAAGAGACAAGACGCATTCTTACAGCAGGTCTTGCACCAGAAGTACAAAGAAAGTTTGTCCTGATGGGAAGCCAAACAAAAAGAAAATTTGATGAACTGAAATTGAAGAAAGTAATCTGCAGTGAGTATCTTTCAAGAACTTATGACCAAAAATTGTCTCTGTGCTTATGATTAAAAACCATTGCCATAGAACCAGTAAGACAAAGTACTGATTCTAAGATAAAATACCTTTATACCCATAAATATCCACATCTGCCATGCACAGAAATCGTTGTGAAATGTACATCTGTTTTTACTACATGAATGAAATGTACAATTGGCTGTCAATGGAGTATTTGTGGTATTTGTGTGCAAATATATCTTGAGACTTACTTCTTTTTTAACAATTATTTATGTATCTCTTTTATGATTTAGATGCGGTGAGAAGGAATGCCTTAACAAAAAAAGCAACAGACGCTGAGATCCGCACAGAAGTAAAAACATTTCTCCAAACAGCAGGAGACTGCAACGGAGGCAGGGTGGAGAGGGCGAACAAAAAGAAAGCGACTTCAGGAAACTGAACACCAGTATCTGATACACAAATACACATGTATCTGTTATGGATCTACACATGTATCTAAATTTTTGATGGTTTCGATTTTATTCACAATAAAGGATGTAATTTATAAATCAATCTTGTATTTGTTTATATGAAAAATATAACAACTGTATTTTGTAAAGTTCATATTTATAAAGTAACAATTAAGAATAATAATATATCTGGGAAAGGCGTGTGATGCCATGTGGGCCATGTCAGTATAGCCAGATGTGGCCCATAC
Organism: Pholidichthys leucotaenia; assembly: GCA_020510985.1. NCBI lineage: Eukaryota > Metazoa > Chordata > Actinopteri > Cichliformes > Pholidichthyidae > Pholidichthys > Pholidichthys leucotaenia. The sequence goes on along the minus strand of CM035844.1, from coordinate 274,793,692 downwards.
CATCTGGGCCGCAACTGGGCTGGGTGACCTTAAGGAGTCTGGTCCGCATGTGGTTGCCGGATTTGGCCCACATGAGTTGCCTGATTTGGCCCAAATCTGGGCCGCATTACCCTTGCTGACAGGGTACATCATCCTAGGTGCGCAACCGAGAGGTTTTGCAGGTCCTTCCTACCTACGGCTGTCAGACCGTGTAACCTAAGCAGGGCTGCTCGCAGAGATAGCAAAAAGATGTGATGACCTAATAGTATTGAATGCAAAAGACGCAATAGACTTACACAAATGGTCCCCTCCAGTATACAACTAGGACAATATCAATCGCTACAGAGGGTGACAATATGTATGGGTACATATTCATACTATGTAGGATAATTAAGTAGACAGTTATGCTGTTTATTCCATCTTGCTACAATGCTCTGCACTTTGTATATATATTTATGTGTACGTATGTATATCCACTGCTCTTATTTATATTTTTCGTATCTTCTTAATTATTGCTCTGAGTGTTGCTATCCCTGTGCTGTTGCAATCCTGGAATTTCCCCCATTGTGGGACTAATAAAGGCTTATCTTATGCCACAGCAGATAGCCCGGAGGGGCGTAATTACACATTTGAGCAATTTGTGGTCGCTTTTTCCCATGTGTTCGACCACACCGAGAGTCAAGGGAACATTATGAACCGCCTAATGACTCTCCACCAAGGTGCTCGGTCCGTGGCCGAATACTTGGTGGAGTTTCGGGTCGACGCGGCGGACTCGGGGTGGAACGAGGTTGCGTTACGCAGCGCGTTCCTCCACGGGTTAAACGCCCATCTCTGAGATGACCTGGCGGTTTATGCAGTTCCCGACACTCCGATAATCTTATTGGTCAGGCCATGGGGTTGGACAACCGTTACTGTGAGCATGTGAAGGCGCGACAGGCCTCCTCTCACCTGCCCGCTGCGGGGACTGACACTGGGGGCCGGTCCTCCTCCCGAACCGATGGACCTCAATCGGTTCCAACCAACCGACGATGTGCGCCGGCGAAGGAGGACTGGCGTGTGCTTGTACTGTGCTTCTCTGAAGCACGGTCAGGACAACTGCCCCCAGCGGCCAAAAGACGCGGCCCGTCAGTAACCGTGGGGGGTCTGGCGGGCAGGACCAAATTTACTCCCCCCAGCAATTTCTCTATTTCGGCCCTCGTGCAATTGCCGGGGGTCGAGAGGAGGGTCATGGTGTTAGTGGATTCAGGGGCAGGGTGCAGGGTTACGAGCCTCTACACAGCAACTCAGCAGATCCCATAGGGTTTCTATGGGATTCAGGTCTGGAGAGAGTGCAGGCCACTCCCTGGTGAGGTACCCCAGCCTCCAGCAGCCATTTCCTAATGATGCAACCTTGATGAGCTGGAGCATTGTCGTCTATGAAGATGAAATTAGGCCTGTGTTGTTCATGCAGGGACACAATGACTGGATTAATAATGTTATTAAGGTAGTATTGGCTTGTCACTGTACCATTCACAAGGTGTAGAACAGTTCTGTATTGACTAGACACACCTGCCCAGATTGTAACACCACCACCAACAAAGGCTCGTCTGATGACAACAGCAGCTGATGCATAGCGCTCTCCTTGATGTCTCCAACATCGTTGGTGGTCATCATTTCTGCTCAACGTGAATCACTTTTCATCAGAGAACAGCACTGAGGTCCACTGGTCCCTTGTCCAGCGTAAATGCTCCCTGGCCCATACAAGACAATGACGCCTGTGCCTGGTGGTGTGGTCAGGTACCCTTGTAGGTCATCTGGCATGCAGACCACACTGATGCAAACCATTTCGAATGGTCTGACGTGACACTTTGGTGCCACTCACCTCCCTTAAATGTGCCGGGAGTTGAGTGGCTTCATCATCCAGTTCCCCAGGGCACTGTTCACAGTGAAGCGGTCATCAGTGTGGGATGTGGCCAAAGGATGTCCATTTCTATGCCTTTCTGTGACTCTTCCAGTCTCTTTGTATCTCTGCTGCAACCGGCTGACGACACACTGACACTAAAAGCTCAGTGGCCACTTACCTCTGAGAACAACCTGTTTGAGCCTCGCAATGGAGGTACTACTGATCAACTGTTAGGGGTCGTCTTGGGCTTATGATGTCAAAATGTAAACAGCATGATGAAGAGGACTGTTTAAATGCCAATTCCAACTGAACCAGAAAATTTATTGGTCAATTCATAGATCAAACACCTGCTGTGAATTTTGCTGTTAAACATCCTGTTAGAGAACACCAAGTTATGCAAAAAGTACTGAAACACTGAACAGTTGGACAGGTGTATTTAAAAGGTTACAGGTCAAATTAAGTTCACCCGTAAAGGTTATAGTGCATGTTAGGTCCATCCTGAAATTTCACCCGAAAGCTGAATATCCCTAACTTTTTATGAGTAGTGTATGTATATTTATTTACTGCTTGGGCTAACCTGTTCTTATCTTACTTACGACAGCTCTGAGTGCTGCTATCCCTTTGCTGCTGAAATCCTGTAATTTCCCCATTGTGGGACTCATAAAGGCTTATGTTATGCACACATTTACTGTATGTACGTATGAAAGGCATTTCAGTGTCTTTTTTCCTTTGTTCATCAGTTCACAATGCACTTCTGTTGTTTTCCATTTAAGTGATTGTTACATGTTCAAAATAAAGTATTTCAATTGATGAGCCACTAAAATAAACAAATAAAGGAAATAGCATCTACTACAATTCATTTTTATGGTGGGGAGGACACTCCAGACCCTGACAACAATGCCCTCCTCTTCAAAAATGCTAATGATGTCCATGCGTCCAACACATTAAAGATCAATTAGACCACCATCAGAGTGGTGGCCCAGTGGTAGCGCATCCGCTCCACAGCCAGGAGGTTGTGGGTTCAAACCCGGCTGGGTCATGCCAAAGACCATATAAAAATGGTACTTCCCACCTTCTAGCTTGGTGCTCAGCATAATAGAATGGGGGAAGGAAAAGTTGTTTGTGGTGGTGCCTTGCATGGCAGCAGCTCCTCTGATTCTAGATGTGATTAACATTGTAGAGAGAAGAAACATAATTTTGTTCTCCTGAACATGACTGGTTGTATGGACTGAATGACAATACTGGCTTCTTCTTCTTAGAGGTCAGAGTCCAAAGCAGAGTGATGAAGCAGATGATCTGAAAACAGACTTTTTGAATCAAATTTATTACATTAAAGCCTCAGCAATTTAAACAACAATTCATTCACACAAGAGACTTAATCCTGAAAATAAAGATCTACAAACGTTACTGAACTACAGCAACTCAACTGTGAGATTTCATGTTATCAACAAAACACAATAAGTTCATAGATGGCCTCAGTAATGAGTCCTGTCAGCCATTTGTATGTGGTGGGGAGGCAACAGATGGGTCTGTATTTATTAATTTGTTGGGTTTCAGGGCTCTTGAGCAGGAGTATGGTATTTCCATATGTGAGCCACTCTGGTGCTTCTTCTCCCCTAACTAGTCGACTAAATGTCTCTGCGTAGTGTTTGTGCAGTCACCTTTTTGACACAGAAGTTTGGTATTTTATCTATTCCAGAGGATTTGAAATATTTCCTGATTTTTTCTTGAGCAGTTTCTTCTGTGATTTTTAATGAGGGCATCTGTCGTTTTCCTGTATTTCTATCAGCAACAGTTTGAATCCAATTATTACTTTGATGTTGTACTGGGTCCTCAAACAGGTTTCTCCAGAATGTTTCCAGCTGGCTTTTTTCAGGAGGTTCCTCTACTTCTGTGGTTTCTTCTGCAAGCCTCCTGTACACTTGTTTTGGGTTTTCTGCAAATAATTTATTGATCAATTTTGAGTTCTCTCTCTTTTGCCCATTTCTAATTTGAGCTGCTAGGGCCTTGACTTGTGCCTGGTGCTCTGCTATTTTTCCTTTAATTTGCTGTTTCCTAATGTTATATACATTTGTGACACTCGAAGATGAAGCTGCACCATCGCTCTCAACAGCCCGCCTGGTGCAAAAACGAGCTGAGGGGACCGTTTTATCCTGGCTGTATGTGGTAGCTCGGAGTCTCTGAACTTCTCAAATATTTGCTTTTTTCTTCTGCCCCACTTCTCATACCTTGAATAGATGAAGCATGACAGGATCATTTTCTTCTCCTTAAGGGACCATTTTACAGTTTCTGCTTTTCTTGTATACCTTTTAGTCCTTTTTTGATCTTGTTGGGGCCCAGGTCCAGACCTGTGCTGGTCTGATGGCGAACCTGGCTGAATGTTTGTGACACTCGAAGATGAAGCTCCACCATTGCTCTCAACAGCCCGCCTGGTGCAAAAACGAGCTGAGAGGACAGTTTTATCCTGGTCAGTGCCTTTCCAGCATCTTTTTCCTGTTTTATTCATTTTTCATATTGGGTTCCTCATCGTCCAAAGCTTCTTACTGGTTATTCAAAGCTGCACTCGCCATGATTACTCATCGTGAGGGGGTGCCCCCATCTGCGACCTGGGGGACGCACTGGCTAGCCTGAGGGAAAAGGCCACTCACTTGTGTGAGTTCTCATGTGTCGTTTCAAATGACCATGTTGATTAAATCTTTTTCCACATGTTTCACAAGAAAATGGCTTCTCACCTGTGTGAATTCTCATGTGTGGTTTCAAATGACTATGGTGATTAAATCTTTGTCCACATATTTCACAAGAAAATGGCTTCTCACCTGTGTGAATTCTCATGTGAGATTTCAAATGACCATGTTGATTAAATCTTTGTTCACATGTTTCACAAGAAAATGACTTCTCACCTGTGTGAATTCTCATGTGAGATTTCAAATGACCATGTTGATTAAATCTTTGTCCACATGTTTCACAAGAAAATGGCTTCTCACCTGTGTGAATTCTCATGTGTCGTTTCAAATGACTATGGTGATTAAATCTTTGTCCACATATTTCACAAGAAAATGGCTTATCACCTGTGTGAATTCTCATGTGAGTTTTCAAATGACCATGTTGATTAAATCTTTGTTCACATATTTCACAAGAAAATGACTTCTCACCTGTGTGAATTCTCATGTGAGATTTCAAGTGAACATGTTGATTAAATCTTTGTCCACATGTTTCACAAGAAAATGGCTTCTCACCTGTGTGAATTCTCATGTGTCGTTTCAAATCACAATGGCGATTAAATCTTTGTCCACATGTTTCACAAGAATATGGCTTCTCACCTGTGTGAATTCTCATGTGAGTTTTCAAATGACCATGTTGATTAAATCTTTGTTCACATGTTTCACAAGCAAATGGCTTCTCACCTGTGTGAATTCTCACGTGAGATTTCAAATGACCATGTTGATTAAATCTTTGTCCACATGTTTCACAAGAAAATGGCTTCTCACCTGTGTGAATTCTCATGTGAGTTTTCAAATTACTATGGTGCTTAAATCTTTGTTCACATGTTTCACAAGAAAATGGCTTCTCTCCTGTGTGAATTCTCATGTGAGTTTTCAAAGTATCATGCCGATTAAATCTTTGTGCACATTTTTCACAAGAAAATGGCTTCTCACCTGTGTGACTTCTTGTCTGGGTTTTCAAATTACCACCTGTAGTAAAACTCTGCCCACATGTTTCACAAGAAAATGGCTTCTCACCTGTGTGGATTTTCTCATGAATTGATAAATGATTCTTCTGACTGAATCTTTTCCCACACGTGTTGCAAACATGTGACTTAACTGTGTGACATTTTTTCTTCTGGGACTCATTTTTACAGTCTTTGTCTTTATCAAAACATTTTACAGACTTTTCACCTGTGTCAGTTTCACACTGATTCTCTGACATGGAGGAGTTGTCCACATTGTTACGGTCACTTCTCTTTCTGTGAAGTCTCTTCTTTGGCTGTGGCTCTTCATGTTTACTTGATCCTGGGTTTACATTCTTACCTGTTCCCTGGTCTTGGCTCTCAGTGCCAGGAGAGTTGTGAGAGAGAAGCTGCTCACTGTTTGGTTCAGTTTCATTCTTGTCATTGTCCTCATCAGTAGGAGTCACCATGAAGGCATCAGTCTCTTGTTTCAGTCCAAAGTCTTCTTCCTCTTGACTGCTACAGAGTTTTTCTTCCTCTTTAACCTGTGCATCACCTTGTTCCTCCTGGTCCAGACTGGAGTTCCTCTCCTGGTTACAGAGCTGCTGGACAATGAGAACCTCCTCCTCCTTACAGTCATGTAGCTGTGGAGCATCTGGAGGGATAAAGAGACACAGAACATGCTAGTAATAGAAAAACCAGAAAGAATAAATACACTGACTGGCCAAAAAGTCACCACCTGGTAACAATTAGTTCTTATCCATCCATCCTCTACCAATTAATCCCTTTCAGGTTGTTGGGAGGGTGTCTGGAGCCTATCCCAGCATCTTTGGGTGGGAGGCAAGGTACACACTGGACAGATCACCAGTCCATCACAGGGTCAACACAGACAGAAAGACAACCATTCACTCTCACATTCATACCTAAGGACAATTTAGAATCCCCAGTTGATGTCAATTAACCTAACATGAATGTCTTTGGCCTGTGGGAGAAAACCCACGCAGACATGGGGAGAACATGCAAACTCCACACAGAAGGGTCACCGATGGTCAGGGGTGGAATCAAACCCGTAACCTTCTTATTGTGCTGCCACAGTGCTAACCACTGCTCCACCGAGCTGCCCAGTTCTGATCCTAGCATGTGATAATTACAGCAGTGATGAATCTGTTTCAGATTCAACAAGTTATTTCAAGGGGACAAAATTATTTTTCCACACGCTAACATGGATCCCTGAGGTCTCAAAGGACACAGGATGAAAACTTGACTTTTTCAGTCTTTTTACACATGAATTTGTCTGTCTGGAGTGGCTATCAATAAAAACACTAAAAATACCCACAACCCTGTTGCTTTGTTAGGGTCCACCATGATCTTACTTGGTCTTGCTCAGCGAACATTTCTGATTTGTCACCAGCTGTCACGTGATGGTGAGCCTGTGCCCAGCACATCAACAGTAGTATAAAATGTACTATTTATTAGTAATTCTGTTTTAGACGTCTCTTCTAGTCGGTCGTACACACAGCACTGTCCAACTTCTATTTCTGAACATGTCACGATGGTGTTTTGATACACAAATAACCACATACTGCATTGTTTCCTGTTGGCGATGTTAGCAGGGGCTAATGGCTAACTAGCTAGAGCAGACAAGTCCTCCACCTGGTCCACTGAACCAAAAGAAAAACTCATTTGAAGAGCAAACTATAACTGTATAGTCAAAGAGATGAAATTGTTTTTCCACTGGGCTTGATCAGTCAAAGTTGAACACAAACTGAGACCAGTAAAAGTACGTCAGATTTATGCAGGTACTGGAAATATTACTATTTTATTTTAGGACAGTTTCTCAAAGACTCAACCTGAATATTTTCTGACTTTTTACCCGTTTCATTCTCACAGAGAGTCGTTGAAGTCCGAGAGTCGTCATCACTGTTACTGTGACTTCCTGTTTCCTGTCGTCTCTTCTTTGGTTTGGGTTCTTCTTCTTTAGCTGATCCTGAATCTACAAGCTGGCTTCCTTCCTCATCTTGGATCTCAGTTCCAGCAGAGTTGTGACAGAGGAGCTGCTCACTGTTTGGTTCTGCTTCATTCTGCTGTGTTTCCTCAGAAATAAGAGTCACCGTGAAGGTATCAGCCTCCAGCTTCATGACCAGCTGTTCTCCCTCCTGACTGATGAGGAGTTCCTCTTCTTCATCTTCAACCTGTGGAGGTTCTGCTTCCTCCTGGTCCTGAACAGAGTTCCTCTCCTGGTTCCAGAGCTGCTGCTCAGTCAGAATTTCCTCCTCTTGACATTCAGGTTGCTGTGGGAAATCTGGTGGAACAAAGACAAAAAGAGAGAGAGAGAAAAAAAAAAAAAAAGAGTTTCACTTAACCACTTGCACTCCGGGCAATTTTCCTAAAAATGCCAAAAAATAACGTGCCCAAAGTAAATCGAAAGCTGTTCTTCAACCCTTTGCAGTATCTTCATGGGGTTGGTCTCATTTAAAAGAAAACACTTTGAATTTTTTGGCAAAAAAAACATAATCTCTCTACGTGCTCCGGCCACTGAGTTACAGTCATCTAAACATACTGAATTTGAAGAAAAAAAATTTGGACACAGTGTTTTTTTGGATACAAATGCTTGTAAATAACACACAGCTGTCCGATCCGGCTGGAAAATGCAACAGAAATGTAGAACCAAGTGTTATCCAGCTGAGATCCAAATTTGGTAACAATACCACAAAAAATGAATATTTTACACAGCTTTGTTCTCAGGCTGTTCCCAGGCGTTTTGGAACTGTGCCAAATTGTGCCAACTGGCACAGTTTGGAAAAACGTCTGTAACTTTTGAATGATTCAATGTAGAAGCTTCATTTTAGGCTCAAAGGAAAGGTCACACTCAGGGCTGTGTCTGTGTGTGTGTGTGTGTGTGTGGGGGGGGGGGGGGGGGGGTCGCCCCCCCCCCGCTATCAAGGACAGAGTTCGGCCCTCGCTACATGACAGATTACACTCGTTGCATGTTTCCACAGCAACGCTGTCACAGCGGCTTCCCCCTCCCTCGCTACTGTGTGTGTGTGTGGGGGGGGGGGTTGTCCCCCCCGCCCCGCTCGCTACAGAGGATGGACTTTAGCCATCGCTACACAACGGATTAGCCTTATGTGGTGATGTAGGACAGCAGTGCAGTCACCGCGGCTCCCCCCCCCCCTCGCTGCAGAAGAATAGCGGGGGTGGGGGGGCGTTCACAGCCTGTACACTGCGAGCAACCCCTTGTACCGCGGCGCATGAACTTCAGACTTCGTGAACCACACAGCTGTAATTTACTGATCGGTCAAAAGTCATTTTGGATTACAATTTTCAGGGATAGAGAATAATTTAGCTTATAACACCTTACCTCTTCACAGCGGAGTCTTGGCGAACTTCTCTTCCTCATTGTCAGACGAACGCGACGCTGGTCCGCTCTGGTTCTGGTCTCGCGACTCGATCAAAACATAATTCCATTATTGCGGTTTTGTGCTTCCATGATTGCGGTTTTTGGCGAACGATTTTTCAAAACAAATAACAGTAGTAATTAAAAAAAGACTGGCGAAGGCGTGTGTTTCACTCAGCCTTCGTCATCAGCCTCCGTCGGTCTATAATGACCATGGAAGAAATAACGTCTACTCTGCTGGAAGCAATACAAAATAAGCACCGCCTGTGGCCGAACATGCCGATCCACGAATGGCACTCCCTGTCACACAGGTTGCATTTGTGGATGGTCTCCATGCTGCTGGGTCTGTGGAGCTCTTCCTGTGTCCTTTTTTGATCTGCTGCAGCAGCCAGTCTTCACCCAGCCTTAAAAAAAAAAACAGCTCACGAACTTCTCTGCTTCAATTGGCTCACTGCATTCAAAGCGTTGGGAGGCGGGTCCTCCTTCCTAGGTTTTCATTCATTGGTTCTTCAAGGTTTCAGAAACCCAATTCAAGGCTCTTATTAGTCGAATGAGAGGTCAATCAGATGAACTAATCTGTTCGCGGCTGTGTTTGCAGATTTTTTTTTCAGTGGCGCTTGGAGGCCACACCACCTACACCACCACCATCAATATCCTTATCATGCGTCATGCGCACAAGGGCGCACGAGTGCGCTCTCGTGCGCAGAGACTTGCCCGCCCGCGGAACAACGGAGTGCAAGTGGTTAACAAATTTATTTTAAAAAAGTATCAAATTTATGATTTAAAAACAACAATTTGAAAGAAAATTTAGAAATTGGCACATTTAAGACACAACCTATCCCAGCATCTTTGAGTGAGAGGCGGGGTCACCCTGGACAGATCACCAGTCCATCACAGGGTCAACACAAAGAGACAGACAACCATTCACTCTCACATTCATGCCTCAGGACAATTTAGAATCCCCAGTTGATGCCGATTAACCTGACATGCATGTCTTTGGTCTGTGGGAGGAAACCGGAGTACCTGGAGAAAACCCACGCAGACACGAGGAGAACATGCAAACTCCACACAGAAGGGTCACCAATGGTCAGGGGTGGGATCAAACCCGTGACCTTCTTACTGTGCTGCCACAGTGCTAACCACTGCTCCACCGAGCTGCCCAGCTCTGATCCTTGCATGTGATAATTACAGCAGTGATGAATCTGTTTCAGATTCAACAAGTTATTTCAAGGGGACAAAATTATTTTTCCACATGCTAACGTGAATCCCTGAGGTCTAAAAGGACACAGGATGAAAATTTGACTTTTTCAGTCTTTTTACACATGAACTTGTCTGTCTGGAGTGGCTATCAATAAAAACACTAAAAAATACCCACAACCCTGTTGCTTTGTTAAGGTGCCATCACACCAAACGTGAACGGGCAAATTTTTCGCACAGCACAAATACATTATAACTCAATGTAAACACACGACATGAATTCATCGTCTGAGTGAGATGCAGACAGGTGAAGTTGCCTTTATAACTTCTGCAGCTGTGTTCAGCCTGTTGTGGAAATCCCCAAAATAACAATGTTTACATTATCAGACGGGGGCTCAATGGGTTAAAGCAAAAAAAATCCTGAGCCTGAACTTTTTTGGGGAGCAGGGTCACAGGGGTGGAGACACCCACACACACACATCCATTTTATATTATATATAAAATGGATGTATAAAATGGATATATACAGTATATATATAATCCCACGCAAAAGTTTTGGTGCGTGGAATGTACGTACGCTCATGGACAGAGAGGCCTGAGAGAAGAACAGCCCTCACTGCAAGGGAACTGGCCCGCTACCGCATTGACATCGCGGCCCTCAGTGAGACCAGACTAGCCGAAGAAGGATTTGTGGCCGAACTAAAAGGTGGCTACACCTTCTTCTAGAAAGGCAAGGCCAAAGATGAAGAGAGGATCCATGGAGTAGGACTAGCCATCAAGACAGCGGTTCTCAAGCAACTTCCTGACCTACCAACGTCGGTTAATGAACGGCTGATGAAACTCCGTTTCCCCCTTAACCATAACCGGCGTGTTACCCTCAACAGCGCGTATGCCCCAACTCTCACCAGCAGCAATGAAATGAAGGAAGCCTTTTATGAGGAACTCAGTACCCTCATGAAGGACACTCCCCCCAATGACAAACTCATTCTGCTAGGCGATTTCAACGCCAGAGTCGGAACAGACTGCTGTAACTGGAAAGGCGTGGTGGGGCCACACGGCACTGGAAAATTGAACTCCAACGGCTTGATGCTATTGAGCCTTTGTACACAAACACACTGTTATGGCAAGCAGACAAATATAAGACAACATGGATGCACCCAAGATCCAAGCAGTGGCATTTGATAGACTTTGCCATTTGCCGTCAGAGAGACATCTGTGACATGAGGATCACCAGGGCCATGCGCGGAGCGGAGTGTTGGACGGACCACTGTCTAGTCAGATCCATCCTATCCCTGCATATTGCCCCAACACACCGCAAGACGCCAAAAGTCATCAGGCCAACGTTCAACGTCGCCAAACTTGAACAACCTCAGCAACGTAGTGAATTTGCAGAAGATCTGTACATCTATCTATCTATATCTATCTGAACGGCCAGCTGATTGCCCATGGACCCCTGACTGGCTGTCCAACACAAAGGTGGGAACAGTTTAGAGCACTGGTGACGGAGTCAGCAAAAACCACCATTGGCCCTAGAAAATGAGTGCACCAGGACTGGTTCGACGAGAACACCGAGAACATCAAGACACTCCTGGATGACAAGCAGAAGGCCTTTGTTGAGTGGCAGAATGACCCCACTTCCATTTCCAAGCACGATCGCTTCAAGCACCTCCAGAGACAGGCACAAGCAGCGCTGGGAAAGATGCAGAATGAATGGGGGGGAGAAGAAGGCAGATGAGGTGCAGAGATACGCCAACATGCAGAATTCCAAGATGTTCTCCAGCGTCATCAAGGAAGTATATGGACCTGCCAAGCTATGCATTACTCCACTCCCGTCGGCAGACGGTTCAACTCTGCTGAAGGAGAAGAGCAGCATCAATGCGCAATGGAGAGAGTACTTCAGCTACCTGTTCAACAGGCCCTCCACTGTAGACCCCCATACCCTCGATCTGATCCCACAAAAACCCACTGCCTCAATCTCCCCCTACAATGGACGAAGTCTTGAAGGTGATTAGGCAGACCAATTCAGGCAAAGCACCTGGGATGGATGGAATCCCGGCGGAAATATTCAAATCAGCCAGTCCTGTGGCCCTCAAAACCTTCCATTCCCTCCTCACCAGCATCTGGGATGAAGAAGAACTGCCCAAAGACTTCAGGGATGCCATTGTCGTCTCCCTGTTCAAGAATAAGGGTAGCAAGTCAGACTGCGGCAATTACCGAGGTATCTCCCTTCTATCTATTGCCGGAAAAATACTGGCCCGGGTCCTCCTCAACAGACTGATTAACAACATCTCTGAAGGGATCCTGCCAGAAACACAGTGCGGATTCCGCTCAAACCGCAGCACCGTGGACATGATCTTCTCCGTCCGCCAAGTGCAGGAGAAATGTCTAGAACAAAACATGGACTTATATGAGTCCTTATATATATATGAGGACTTATATTTGATGCCATCGTACATACCACGGATGTTCCCTGTTATGGCAGCGGTTTGAATGTCTTGGCTGAGCTGAGTCCAGTACTCGTTAGCACAGCGCCGAGCAGTCTGCTGAACTTTGCTTCTCGCAGCCCTGAGAATCTGGAGATTCTTCTCGTTTGGGTACTTCTTGTACTCAGCAAGTGCTGAGCGCTTGGCTTCAATGACAGGGGTCATCTCGGTCAACTTGGCATCAAACCAGTCGTGTGACTTCAAGGTCTTCCTCCCAAAGGTAGCCAAGGCTGTGCGGTGGATGGTGTTTCGCAGCTCTTCCCACTTCTGCTTTGCAGATTCTCCTTCTTGTGGTACACCAAGTTCCTTCTCAAAGGTGGAGGCAAACTGCTCAACAAGTTCTGGTTGGGCCATCTTACTGGTGTCAATCCGTGCCTTTCCAGGCTGTCTAGCATGATGGAATTTCTTCAGCTGCAGCTTGACCTTGCAAAACACCAATGAATGGTCTGTGTTGCAATCTGCACTCTGGAACGAACGGGTGATTACTATTACATTCATATTTCAGTTTTAAGATGTTATTGTGACTTCCGGTTATGGCCGTCGCGTAGAAGGACCTGCTTCACTCTACTCTGCTCCTAAAAAAAAAAAAAATTAAAAAAAAAAAATCGGCAAATAACTCTCTCAATTGGAACAAAACCTATCCCAACGTTTGGGCAAGGACATGCCGGTAAAGCCTAAGGCTGGGAAATCAGGTGGAGGAAAAACTGAATCGCCGAAACAGTCCAAGTTAACGGACTTTGACGTCCGTGACGAAGCAGAAAAATCCCCAAATATGGCGGAGGAAGCTAGCGGAGGAGCGGTGACTACTGGCGACGGCACAGGTGCGGTGCTCGCTGCCATTAGTTCAATGAGAGCAGACTTTTCCTCTAAACTTGACGGGATTATTGCAGCGATAGAAGGAATGAAAAAGGAGTTAAGCAACTGTATGGAACGAGTTTCGCAGGTGGAGCTCCGAATTTCCAGTGCTGAGGATGACGTCTCCGGCCTACAATTAAAGTTGCGCACATTGGAATTAAAAAATAAACGTCTGGAAGATAATGTTCTGGATTTAGAATCCCGGTCGAGACGGAACAACCTGAGGCTGGTGGGTCTCCCGGAGAGAACGGAGGGTCTGGATCTATGTTCCTTTTTGGAAAAGTGGATCCCAGAAGCGCTGAACAACGCGGAGCTGCAGTCATCAGTCGTCTTAGAAAGCGCCCACCGAATTGGCCCACCGAGAGATAACAAGGCATCACCGAGGACGCTGATTATGAAGTTCCTCAGCTACAGAGACAGGATGACTATCTCCAACGCGGCGCGAGCCAAAGGAGAAATTAAATACCAGGATCAACAGGTGCGGTTCTACCCAGATTTGGCCACAGGAATCCAACAATTAAGGAAACAGTTTGACCTCGCCCGTAAAGAGCTGCGCAACCTTGGGATTCGTCATAGAGTGATTTATCCTGCAAGACTGCTGGTCACGTATAAGGGCAGAACCCACATCTTCAAGACCCCTGAGGAGGCGCAGGAGTTCATCAAGAAGATCCAAGAAGAGACTGGTGGGAGCTAAGCATGAACAAAATATAAGGTAGAATATTTAAGCATTTGCACAGGCATCTGACTGATCTGAAGCATATAGCAAGTTTACAAAATATAGATTGTATTATATATTTTAAAAAAAAAACCCTATGATGTACAAAGTTGCTATAAAATTTAGGAGTTAAGTTGGAAAACTACAGAAGAGAGTTAATGTTACGTCATTAAAAGCAGTAGAGTTAGGGTGATTGAGAGGAGAAAGAAAGAGTGGTTTTGACTGATCCTCGCGGGTGTGGAGCAGTCAATGGCTATAGCGGGAGACGGAATTTTTTTTTTTTGGATTTTGGGGGGATTACCACGAATGTGGGAAGGGGGAATTTGTTTGTGTGTAGTTTGTAGGATGAATGTTCAACCACTCATGTTTTTGCTTCTCTGTGTGAGCATGTTTACATTGCGAGGTAATCTCAAACTCCTTATTGATCATAGACCAAAGCGTTGATCTCAATTTAACCTCATGGAATTGCAGAGGTCTACAAAATTTAAAAAAACTTAAACAAGTTATGAATAAAATAAAAGACATGGGTTCAAAAATTGTGTTTTTACAAGAAACTCATCTAATAGAGGAGGATGTAAAAAGAATTAGGAGAAGATGGCAAGGAAGTGTGTTCACCTCATCATTTTCATCCTGAGCCAGGGGAGTTATGACTCTCATACATAAATCAGTCCCATTTCAAGTGAAAAATGTAATTGGAGACAAATTTGGAAGATATCTAATCATTCAAGGATCTTTGTTATTAGAAAATATAAATTTGGTGAACTTATACGGTCCCAATATAGATGATCAAAATTTCTTTACTAATTTATTCCTTATTTTATCTTCACTTACAGGGCAACATATAATAGCAGGGGATTTTAATTGTACATTGAATCTCGGTATAGACAGATCAACAGGACTAGACTGTACGCACAATGGATGCAGGATGATCATTAATCATTTTATGAAAGAATTGAGATTGCTAGATATATGGAGAGAAATGAAACCACAAGTTAAAGCCTATTCTTGTTATTCTAATATCTACAAGACATTCTCACGTATTGACTATTTTTTGATCTCCACAGAATTAAGGTCCAAGATTCAAAACTGCTTCTATGATAATATTGTGATCTCTGATCATGCACCCTGCTGTCTAATATATGTAGATAAGAAATTGACAAAGGAACCAGGTAGGTGGCAATTTCAGCATAAATGGCTTCAGGATGAGGAATTTGTTAAGTACATAGAAAAACAGATAGATGAGTTCTTTGATATCAATACTACACAAACATCAGCATGTATAAAGTGGGAGGCTTTCAAAGCTTTTATTAGGGGGCATATTATTAGTTATACAGGTTCAAAATCTAAGAAGACTCGAGAGAGTCCAATTGGAACATAAAATAAAAATTCTACAAGAAAAAGTGTATGCAGGAAGTGACCCAAAGTTAGAGAACGAATTACTGATTCTGAGAGCTGAATATGACAAAAAATCAGCGAATAGAGCTGCCTTGAGTCTTCTAAGATTGAAGCAATCTTTTTATGAACAAGGTGAAAAATCAGGAAAATTATTGGCATGGCAGATTAAACAATTAGAATTTAAAACACCAATTACCAGTATTATAAGTAACGGACAGGCAGTTGTAGATCCTTTAGAAATTAATAGTGCCTTTAGAGATTATTATGAAAAATTATATAATACAAAAAATGAAACTGACTTAACAAAACTAAATGGGTTTTTGGACGGATTATCTATACCGTGTATTCCAAATGAAAACAGGGAGATACTGGAGTCTAAAATTAGTCAAGAAGAAGTTGGGCTAGCCATTGATAATATGAAATCAGGAAAAAGTGCAGGACCAGATGGTCTTCCAGTTGACCTCTATAAAAAATTTAAGAATAAATTAATAAAACCATTTTTGGAAATGGTTTTAGAAGCATTTCAAAATAGTAATCTACCACCATACATGAATAATGCCTTAATTATACTGTTGCCAAAACCAGGTAAACCCTCTAATAAATGTGAAAATATGAGACCAATAAGCCTATTAAATGCTGACCTTAAGATAATCTGTAAAATTTTAGCAAGACGACTACAAGAAATATTACCAAATATTATTAACCAAGATCAGAATGGCTTTATAAAGGGAAGACAAGGCTTCCATAATGTAAGAAGACTATTTAATATTATCTATTCTAATAAAGAAGCACCTGATACAGCTCTCCTATCATTGGACGCCGAAAAGGCCTTTGATAGGGTCGAATGACCCTTTCTTTTTGAAGTTTTACAAAGGTTTGGAATTGGAAATAATTTCACAAAATGGGTTCAGATAATACAGTGGTACCTCTACTTACGAACGTCTCTACATACGGAATTTTCAGGTTACGAGACGCCTCAACGGGAAAATATTGCCTCTAGTTACGAACGAAATTTCAGGATACGAAAGGCAAAAAAGTACGCGCTCCTCGCAGCTTCCGTAGTTTACCGAACGTAAACATACCTGTAGCTGCTCTGCCATTGGCTATCGCCTAGCATCTTCCTGGTATCCCATTGGCCACGAAGTTTTTTTTTTTTCCAAAACTTTATTAAGAACAAGGTGAAAGTTTTACGTGTGTGTACAGTACAGAATTAACATTTATTCGCTATGGGCCCCAAGAAAGTGACGGAGATAAGTGGAAAAGGAGAAAAGAAGAGTTTTTTTGTCCATACAAACAAAGAAAGGAGATAATCGAAAGGTATGAAAAGGGGATGCGTTTGGTTGATCTCGCCAAAGAATATGGCCGTAATACATCAACGATCAGCACGGTATTAAAACAAAACGAAGCCGAACGCACTTACAAGCCGACAAAAACAAACGTCCTTGGATCAGAACATGAACCAAAGAAGGCAAAAGGTGACGACGTCGACAACGATAGCAGTTAAAGGGTAAATGAACATAATTTTTATTATTCTTTCTCTTTTATTATTCTCTTTTATTATTCTCTCATTTTAAACTCTCATTTTATGTTTATTGTGCAGTAATCTAATTGTAACATGTATTTGTTACATGTTTTGATGCGTTTTTACGATTTATAAAAAATTTATGCCCGAATTTTGGGGGCTTGGAACGGATTACGGCATTTACATGTAAAACGCGCCTCTACTTACGAATTTTTCACGTTACGAGAATTCTTCCGGAACGAATTAAATTCGTAAGTAGAGGTACCACTGTATACAATAATGCTACAGCAGAAATCCTAACAAACAGCAATATTTCAAAATCAATAAATATCAATAGAGGATGTCGACAAGGCTGCCCACTTTCACCTTTACTGTTTACTATGGCAATTGAACCTTTAGCGATGGCAGTACGTTTACATCCACAAATATATGGAATTAAAGTAGGACCAACAGAACATAAAATCTCCCTGTATGCCGATGACATAATTTTGTTTATGTCGAATCTTAAAAAATCAATTCCGACCTTGTTGAATTTAATAAAGAATTTTGGGGAAATATCAGGATATAAAATAAATAAAACTAAATCTTCAATATTAATGCTAAATGAGACCCAGAGAAATCACCCAGCTCCTGAGGTAAATCAATTCAATGTTGTAAATCTGTTTAAATATTTAGGAATCCAAATTGTGCCTAAGCTAGAATTAGTCGCCAGTACCAACTATGAAGCCTTAATGAGAGACATTAATGAGTTACTTCAGAGATGGATGTCACTACCAATGTCAATGATCGGGAGAATCAATATACTTAAAAGTAATATTTTACCCAAAATACTTTATTTATTTCAATACATTCCTTTACCACCACCTTCAGATCTATTCTCAAGAATTAAAAAAAAGTTAGTGGATTTTTTATGGAACAATAGGAAGGCTAGATTACGTCTGTCCTTACTATATTTACCATTTGATCATGGAGGTCTGAAATGTCCAAACTTTATGTTGTATTACTGGTCAGCACAACTGAGATCTATGACATATTATTTTTCATCAAATGATCTCCCTCACTGGACTGAAATGGAATCATACAATTTACCTTTACCTCTTCCCATATTCATATACTCAGACTCGGCAAAAAAATTACAGAAACAAGTTAAAAATCCATTTGTAAAGCATATGATCAAAATATGGTGTGAAACCACAAAATATTTAAAAGAACCACACTTACTGTCACAATTTAGCCCAGTATGGGGTAATCAATATTTTAAACCAGGGAGAGCGGATGCTGTATTTAAAGTATGGAATTTAAAAGGGATTCAAAAGATTCAAGACTTATATTTGTCATGTTCAGATAACATAATGTCTTTTGAAGAACTGAGGATCAAATTTAATCTTAATAGAACACATTTTTTAAAATATCTTCAGCTTAGGAACTTTATTCGATCAAATCAAAATAATGCTCTCATCCGACCTACTTATTCATCCTTGGAAAAAATTTTGACGAAAGATAGTAAGAGAAAGGGTATTATTTCAGAGTTGTATAACTCATTGACACTATTCTCAAGTGAAAACTCACAGAAAAGATTGAATTATTGGAAAGAAGACCTGCAAACTGAAATTTCAGAGGAACAATGGGAATTGGCTAGTACAGAAGCTCAAACCAAATCAATAAATGTACGTCTTAAATTGATACATTTTAAATGGTTAATGCGGATGTATGTTACACCAGTGGAGTTAAATAGATATAACAAAAACATACCAGATACGTGCACAAAATGTATGGAAAGTAAAGGAACCCTATTTCATTGTTTATGGGAATGTAGAAAAATCAGAATGTTTTGGGAAGAGGTAAGGGTAACAATTGAAAAAATAATTTCAAAACAAATCATATTGAATCCTAAATTGTTTTTGTTGGGTCTGTATCTAGAAAAGCATAGCTTTAATAAGAATGAAAGAGCATTCATAGACCTCAGTTTGCTTAACACCAAAAAATGTATTGCACTACTGTGGAAAAAGACTCATAGACCAGATGTGACTCAGTGGTTAAGACAGATGTTAACAAACCTTCCACTAGAAAGAATAACATACATACTGAAATCAAAGGAAATTGTTTTTGAGAATATATGGAGACCTTTCATTGATTATGTAAAGAATTTAAACATAACTTTTGAAGAAGAAGGTGAATGATGTGTGTGGACCTTGTAAACTCCAAACTGGTGAATGTATAATATGTATACTTATGTAATGGATTGCCTAGACTAAACAGAGGAGCATTGTTGAAGACCTGTCTTTGTTAGTGGTTGTTGGTGTTTTTTAGTACAATTTTTATTTTTTATTTTTTTAAATATATATATATTTTTTTTTTAATTACTTTAGTGTTAGTGTTTGATTGTTTGTGTTGTGTCTGTAAAAAAGGTTCAATAAAAAATATTGTGGAAAAAAAAAAGATGTTATTGTAGTCTGACAGAGAGGATTTGTATGTCTCTTCAAGTACAGGAAGTATTTTTCAATATCCCTAAGGCGACTGTTAAGTTCTCGTTTTTTTGAGGATTCAAAGGAGATAATGTGGCCCCGCATCACAACTTTGAAGGTTTCCCATAAGATGGAGTCAGCTACCTCATTATTATCACTGACAGCAATACATTCATCAATCTGTGTAGACATGTATTCAATAAAAGAGCGTTCTTGAAGGAGAAGAGGGTTGAAACACCCACTATACTTTTGCGTAGACAGAATATTTATAAGTTGAAGTGATACTAGACTATGATCAGAAATCAGGATATTATGATATATAGAATTGGTAGTGTGGGGTAATAAGTTAGATGACAATAAAATAATCAATCCTAGTGTAAGATTTATGTGTCATGAGACTGAGCTTAGAGCTCAGACTCCCATTTATTTCTCAGTATTTTATGTCTCATGTATTATTTGGTCTGTTTTTGTGTTTGTTTGGCTGTGTTGACATGAGAGCCTCCCTTCTTTCTGGACACTCCCACCAGTGATTCACTGTCTGTTCCCTTACCACCTCAGCTGTGGGTAGTTGATTAATTAGGTCCTGCTCGCTCAGTGGCACGCACCTGCCGCTCATTGGTGACAGCTACTTAAGGACTGTCTGCCCATTCTCTCACTGCAGCAGCATTGTCAATTGTCTACTGTCAATGTCCAATGTCTAGGAACTTATTCCCAAGGTCTGATGGACTAATCAGCAATGCGATTTCGGCTCTGGAGAGGTCTTCTCTGCAAGTTATTTTAAGTTCGTTTTTTTTGTGTGTCATGCAGTTTTTGTTTTTTTTTCTGTTGAATAAATGTCACGACTGCAATTCAGCGCCTGGGTCGTCTCTCTGCTCCGAAGGAGTGTACATGACATTATGGACATGGGGGAGAAAAAGGAAAAATCTTTGTTAGTGGGATGTCTTAGTCTCCATATGTCAACCATATTCACTGATTTAATTAGATCATTTAGTACCTGCACTGAGGTAATAGTGGGAGGTGGTTTAGTTGACAATCTATCTAAAGAGGGGTCCAAATAACAATTAAAGTCACCTTCAACAATAACATAGGAGCTGGAAGGAGGTATAATATCAAACGCTTTTAAGAAAAAATCCAGACTATCTATATTGAGGCCGTAAATATTCAGCAATGTTATCGGAAAGGTGTTTATATGTCCAGAAATCATTAGGTATTTGCCGTGCGGGTCTGCTTTCATAGAGTCTAGGCGGAATGGGATGTGTTTACAAAAAAGTATAGCCACCCCTCTAGCTTTCCAAGTAAATGGTGCTTGAAATACATGAGAAATCCAGTTTACTCTCAGCCTACATTGTGCATTTGTACTAATGTGCGTTTCCTGGAAGAAAATGATATCTGCCTTTAATGATTTAAGATGAGAGAAAACCCGACCTCTCTTAATTGCGTGACCAAGACCTTTCACATTCCACGAGACCAGTGTTAAATTATTATTAATGCTGCCATATGCAATACCATCAGTTGGTGATGTTATCTTGGATATGAAAGTAATCTGATTTCAGCCCAACTTCACATAAAAAATAACAAAACTTATTACATAAAAAAACACACATCGTGGTGCAAAACAGCCCGACTGAACATACCCATGAACATCTTCCCCACCCACCCCATAAATGCCTCCCCAATTGTGTCACACATATCCCTACATGTTTGAGATCGCTTCGTATGCAGCGCAACTGGTAGCTTCCCTACAAAAAAAAGAAAATGAGAAAAAACAAAAGCAAAAGCTCAACTCCGCTGTCAGTATAATTGAAAGAGAATAGAAAAAAACACATTTACAGTCTCATTTAAAAACGAACAGTAGTGCCGAGTGTCGACAAGTCATTTCAACAGCAAATGAACTACCTTAACAAACAAGTAAACATCACAGTTCTGATGATGTGGTATTAAGTGTTCAGAAATGTCACTGCCTCACCTGGGGCCATGAAAACTTTGAATTAGTCCTTATACTTGATCCAAAGCCTCGCTGGGAAAAGGAGCGAGTGCTCCATCTTAAGCTCCCGCAGCTTGCCAAGGGCCTCGTTGAATTCCCGTTGGTGTCGCATCACCTACAATGTATAGTCGGGAAAAATGAGGATTTTGTTGCCTTTGTATGCCAGCTCCCACGTTCTCCGAAGCCGTAGTATCAGCTCTCTTTCACAATAGAAGGGGATCCTCGCTATGATGGCACGGGGTCTGGCTCCTTCAGGTGGAGGCAGTCTCAGGGTGTGGTGTGCTCGGTCAACGATCACCGTAGACTGGAAGTTATCCTCACCCAGGAGCTTTGGAATGAGCGCCACCACAAATTCCGTTAGTTTACCCCTCTCTTCTCCTTCAGGTATGCCAATAATCTTGATGTTATTGTGACGTAAACGGCCTTCGAGGTCATCTACTTTAAGCTTGAGTGCCCCGTTTTCTTCTTTCATGGAGGACAATGTCTTTTCTAGGCAGCTAATATGGTAATCATGCTCAGACAGTTGCCCTTCCATGAGTTCCACCTTTTCAAGTAGCTCAGTTTGAGTGTTTTGTAGAGCTTGCAGGGTCTGGTCCAATCTATCAAACCTGTTGTTCATGCGGCTAAGAATCTTGTTTGAGATTTTCTCCCAAAACAGCAGAAGTTCATTTTCATCGCCACCGTTGTCGGCGGAGGAATTGCTGGGAGGTGCTCCACTAGCATAGCTTGCTGGGCTAGGGTTATTAGCATTAGCTGAGGTTGGTCGAGGCAAGTTGCTTCATCATTTAGACATCTTTTTCGGCATACTCTACCAATAGTGCTAACGTGGCAGACTCCCCTTTGTTAAGAAAGTGTCCAAGGCCAATAAAATAAGGAATAGGGCTGGCAAAATATTAAAATTATAGTCTGGCACGGAGGAGCTTCTGAAAAGGACGTCTACTCCATGCGGTGCTCTCGAGCGCCCCCCCCACCCTTGTGAATTTGAGTCATCTTAACTTGCCAGGTACATAATAATGAACATAAATTAGTTAATCAATATTAACTAAGGTAAAGGTAAAAAACATCTCCTTTTTATTCTTGTCTGAAATAGGAGAAACAAAAAACTAACTACACGTGTTAGCAAAGCAACTCTTCCATTATTGCTCGCATGACCAGCAGGTTAAAACCATGATAAATACCTTCACTGCTTACATACCTCTTCTGACTTTTTCCATGTTTAAATCAAATCAAACTTTATTGTCATATTGCTGTACATACAACTGTAGTGCAGGCAAGATGAAATTGTGTTTCTTTCGTCTTCCATATAAGAAGCAGCATGATTTAAGACACACTCCCACATAGCTCCACTCCCCACCCCACCCCACCCCCCCATCCATTCACACATCCCTGAGACATACTTGGGGAAAAAGAATAACTAACTATAATATACAAAATGTCCGTAGGTGCAGTAGTGTGTATGAGAGATTCCGGGTCAGCTGTTCAGCATCCTGACAGCTTGTCGAAGGAAGCTGTTGATCAGTCTGGTGGTTCTGCCTCTGATGCTCCGGAATCGTTTACCAGATGGAAGAAGTTCAAAGTGTTTATGCAGAGGGTGAGAACGGTCCTTGACAATGTTCAGTGCCCTGCTCCTACAACGGTTCTGAAAAAGTTCTTGGGCAGAGGGGAGGGAGACTCCAATTACCCTCTCCGCCCCCTTGACTATCCTCTGCAGGGCTTTTTTGTCTGACATACTGCAGCTGGAGTACCATGTAGCAATGCAGTACGTCAGAACACTCTCCACCACACCTCTGTAGAAGGTCCTGAGGATGCAGATGGGGAGAGAGGCCTGTTTGAGTTTCCTCAAGAAGTGTAGTCTCTGCTGAGCCCGCTTCCTGATCTCCAAGGAATTCTTGCTCCAGGTCAGGTCCTGCGAGATCTGCACTCCGAGGAACTTGATGTTCTCTACTCTCTCCACTAAAGTACTTTAATAAGCTCATGTTTCTCTTGGACAACGATGCTCGTAGCGAGACACTGCTGGCTGACTGGAACACGCGGGCGGAGCGCTTCTGAACTCCGCATGGATGACAGTCACGCGCGTTGTTCATGTGCGTGCTTGCAGACCATCATTGCTGCATATATTTTTCTTAAATTTACAGTATCTCACAAAAATGAGTACACAGCTCACATTTTTGTAAATATTTTATTATAGCTTTTCATGGACAACACTGAAGATATGACACTTTGATACAATGTAAAGTAGTCAGTGTATAGCTTGTATAACAGTGTAAATTTGCCGTCCCCTCAAAATAACTCAACACACAGCCATTAATGTGTAAACTGCTGGCAACAAAAGTGAGTACACCCCTAGTGCAAATGTCTAAATTGTGCCCAATTAGCCATTTTCCCTCCCCGGTGTCATGTGACTCAGTGTTACAAGGTCTCAGGTGTGAATGGGGAGCAGGTGTGTTAAATTTGGTGTTATCGCTCTCACACTCTCTCATACTGGTCACTGGAAGTTCAACATGGCACCTCATGGCAAAGAACTCTCTTGAGTATCTGAAAAAAAGAATTGTTGCACTACATAAAGATGGCCTAGGCTAAAGAAGATTGCCAACACCCTGAAACTGAGCTGCAGCATGGTGGCCAAGACCAAACAGTGGTTTAACAGGACAGGTTCCACTCAGAACAGGTCTCGCCATGGTCGATCAAAGAAGTTGAGTGCACGTGCTCAGCATCATATCTAGAGGTTGTCTTTTGAAAATAGACATTATGAGTGCTGCCAGCATTCCTGCAGAGGTTGAAGGGGTGGGGGGTCAGCCTGTCAGTGCTCAGACCATACGCTGCACACTGCATCAAATTGGTCTGCATGGCTGTCATCCCAGAAGGAAGCTCCTTTTAAAGATGATGCACAAGAAAGCCCACAAACAGTTTACTGAAGACAAGCAGACTAAGGACATGGATTACTGGAACCATGTCCTGTGGTCTGATGAGACCAAGATAAACTTATTTGATTCAGATTGTGTCAAGCATGTGTGGCGACAACAAGGTGAAGAGTAGAAAGACAAGTGTTTCTTGCCTACAGTCAAGCATGGTGGTAGGAGTGTCATGGTTTGGGGCTGCATGAGTGCTGCCGGCACTGGGGAGCTACAGTTCACTGAGGGAACCATGAATGCCAACATATACTGTGACGTACTGAAGCAGAGCATGATCAGAAACTGGGCCGCAGGCCAGTATTCCAACATGATAACCACCCCAAGCACACCTCCAAGACGACAACTGCCTTGCTAAAGAAACTGAGGGTAAAGATGATGGACTGGCCAAGCATGTCTCGAGACCTAAACCCTATTCAGCATCTGTGGGGCATCCTCAAATGGAAGGTGGAGAAGCGCAAGGTCTCTGACACCATGATGTCATCATGGAGGAGTGGAAGAGGATTCCAGTGGCAACCTGTGAAGCTCTAGTGAACTCCACGCCCAAAGAGAGTTAAGGCAGTGCTGGAAAATAATGGTGGCCACACAAAATATTGACAATATATTGACAATTTAGGCACAATTTGGGCATTTTCACTAGGGGTGTACTCACTTTTGTTGCCAATGGTTTAGACCAGGGGTGTCCAACCATGTGCCATGGAGAGCCAAGACCCTGCAGGTTTTCTCTTCTACCCAGTCTCTTCAGCAGGTGTTTTCACTTATCAGCAATCAGTGGGAAGAAGTTCACTGAAATCTGCTGTTGAAGACACTGGTTGGAGGTAAAACCTGCAGGGTCTTGGCTCTCCATGGCACATGGTTGGACACCCCTGGTTTAGACATTAATGGCTGTGTGTTATTTTGGGGAGACAGCAAATTTACACTGTTATACAAGCTGTACACCGACTGCTTTACATTGTATCAAAGTATCATATCTTCAGTGTTGTCCCATGAAAAGATATAATATTTACAAAAATGTGAAGGGTGTACTCACTTTTGTGAGACACTGTATATATCCTCATAGAGTGGCGGAAATTTTTCAGGGGTGGTGGGCCGCCACCCAGAAATGTTACCAAAGGAAACCCTGGGAGTGTCAGGCCACCTTGCTGTAAAGATCCCACCCACTTGAGGTGGTACTCACTTGTAATCGAAAGCAAACAACATCGTGTTGAGCCGAGTAGAGGCGAGTAGGGTTGAGTAGGTGCTAGTGGAAAAATGCCATTAGTTATCATTCATAATACAGCTCACTTAA
This sequence comes from Pholidichthys leucotaenia, assembly GCA_020510985.1. Lineage (NCBI taxonomy): Eukaryota > Metazoa > Chordata > Actinopteri > Cichliformes > Pholidichthyidae > Pholidichthys > Pholidichthys leucotaenia. The sequence continues at coordinate 274,767,954 of CM035844.1, read as the reverse complement.
AAAGATTAATGTATTATCTAATAACAGGTAACTAACGATTGACTTTGTAAAGTGATAGAAATAATGACATTCAGACACTGACTGTAAACTTGTTAAGCTATATTTTACACTGACACTAAAACTAATGTTATGATAAACAGCATCAACCAACACTGGGATGTGAATGAGAATGTTGTTTCTTGAAGAAAAACATAAATAAAAATTGTCATACAATTACCAAGGAAGGTTTTAATATAGCAGGCATATCTATGATGTCTGGTGTTTAGAATAATCAACAATGTAGTGACATCATGGGCAAACAGACATTTATTAATATTTCAAAACTGTTTGCTGAGCTTCTCCATTCAGAAGAAGCAAGGTAAACAGAGGTGGGCAGTAACTATTTACATTTACTCATACAGGTATTCAAGTAATTTTTCACAAAGTTGTACTTTACTGCATAGGTCTGTTTCAGGATACTTTTTACTCTTTGAGTACATTGTTGACAGAACTGTCCTTTTGGTCAAGAACATTTGGTTATATCTGAGTTACTTTTGATTTCACTGATTTGAAAATTGGGTGGAAATGAGATTTTTTTATTACTGTAACAATTTTGTTTTTACTAAAACAGATTCCCATCTGTCAAGGATGTTAGACAAGTGAAGCATCATGACTTATAAATTATCTTTGCTTGATGACATATGCACAAAAATTGAGAGCTGATTGGCTCTGTGAGGGGAGTCACAGGAAGTGTGGAGTTGTTTAGCAATTTTTAGCAATCTGTGAGCATACAAGCTGTTCATTAAAGAGTTCAGAAAGAAACCCACAAGCCTCCGCCTGTGATCTGACATGGTGTCAGAAGTGGTCTGAACAGAGAAGGACACACGCTAAAGAAAATGCCGAATTTCAAGCCACTGGAAAATTTCAGCTTTGACAGGCCGTGGGAATGGCAGATGTGGCAGCAGCATTTCCTACAGTATCACACGGCATCAAAGTTGACCGAGGAGGACAAGGCAGTCCAAGCGAGCACATTAATCTATGCCATGGGATATGAGGCGGAAAACATCAGGAAATCATTCACATTCCCTACGAGAGAGTGAGAATGACTTCAACGTCGTCCTGAAGATGTTTGACAAATACTTCGTGCCTCGATAAAATATGATCCACGAGAGAGCCCAGTTCCACCAGCACACACAGAAGGCGGGTGAGAATGCAGAAATCTTTATAAGGGATTTGTATGAACTGTCTGAGCACTGTGACTTTGGGGATAAAAGAAATGAAAATATCAGAGACAGGCTGGTTGTGGGAATACGTGATAAAGAGCTATCAAAAAGACTGCAGCTAATGAAAGATTTGACTCTGGATGTGGCTGAACAGATGGTCAGATAAGTTGAAGATGACGAGCTGCAAATTAGCCAGCAGGAGTAGTCCTCACACAGCATACAAGAGATAAAGCCTCAGCCAGGCAAAGGAGTATACAGGGCTGACAGACCTGAAAGAAAAAGCTTCAGACCTAAACAATGTGGGAGGAATGCACTAGAAAGCAGAGGTGGCAGATGCACAAGAAGTGGAAAAATGCATCATAAAGATACTAAGTCAAGTTGCCCAGCTTTGGAATCTGTGTGCAGGAAATGCAATAAAAAGGGACACTGGGAGTGCATGTGCAGATCAAAGGCAGTAATGGAGGTCAGAGACAGGATGGAGGCAACAGGAGCATTTTACCTCGGGTCTATTCACTCAGACAGCCACGCAGAAAAGTGGACAGAGATTCTTGGTCTAGGTCAAACATCAGTTCCATTCAAGACTGATAGAGGGGCTGATGCCACAGCGTAGAGCTACCAAAGTTTTAGAAAAATCAAACAGACCCAAACTCCACAGAAACCAGATATCCCTCTTGTCAGTCCTGGAGGTCACTGAGAATGCCTTGGGTTCTTCAAAACTGACCTCAGCTACAAGGGAAAGCACCACAACACAAAGATGTATGTGATCACAGGCCTAACAGTGAGCAACATGCTGGGGAGAGAGGTGGCCATAGCACTGAGGTTGGTGAAAAGAGTGGAGGAGATACGAGCATTTGGAGAGCATGGCACTCTGAAAATAGAGCCTGTTAAAATACATCTCAAAGAAGGGGCAGTGCCATATGCAGTAACAACAGCACGAAGAGTACCGTTGCCTTTAATGCCTAAAGTTAAAGAGAAACTTAAAAGAATAGAAACACTGGGGGTGATAGAGAGTGTGACACATCCAACTGACTGGTGCAGTCCCATGGTGCCAGTCAAACACAAAATGAAAAGTACACTACCGTTCAAAAGTTTGGGGTCACCCAGACAATTATTTTGTGTTTTCCATGAAAAGTCACACTTATTTACCACCATGAGTTGTAAAATGAATAGAAAATATAGTCAAGACATTGACAAGGTTAGAAATAATGATTTGTATTTGAAATAATAATTTTTTCCTTCAAACTTTGCTTTCGTCAAAGAATCCTCCATTTGCAGCAATTACAGCATTGCAGACCTAACATGATTGCACAAGGGTTTTCTAATCATCCATTAGCCTTCTGACGCAATGAGCAAACACATTGTACCATTAGAACACCGGAGTGATAGTTGCTGGAAATGGGCCTCTATACACCTATGTAGATATTGCACCAAAAACCAGACATTCGCAGCTAGAATAGTCATTTACCACATTAGCAATGTATAGAGTGTATTTCTGATTAGTTTAAAGTTATCTTCATTGAAAAAAAGTGCTTTTCTTTCAAAAATAAGGAAATTTCTAAGTGACCCCAAACTTTTGAACGGTAGTGTACATATTTGTGTGGACATGAAAAAACGTAAACGAGCAGATAAAAAGAGAGCAGTATTTGCTTCCCACTATTGAAGAGGTCTTAGCAAAGCTAGCCAGTGGTAAAGTCTTTTCCACCCTTGATGCTTCTAGTGGGTTCTGGCAAACCCCTTTGCACAGTGAGAGCAGTGCCCTAACAACATTCATCACACCCTTTGGTAGATAGTTGTTATCTCAAAGCCCTATAGACAGCACCACAGATAGTGACACCGAAGAAGTCGTCAGCTGCTATGTGAACTCCATAATATGTGCTCTACCTGCTTCCAGGAGGAAGCTAGATGAGATCAGAGCAGCCACAGTCACAGATGTGGAATTACAGATAGTGACTGAACACGCAAGGAATGGCTGGTCAGATCACACAGGCCAACTGCACCCATTGGCGAGAGACTTTTACCACCACAGGACTGAGCTTTAAGAGAGTGATGGACTGGTCACCAGGGGGTGCTGTATAGTGATCCCACAGTCACTGAGAGAGGAAGTGTTAAAAAGGGTCCATGAAGGTCACCAAGGCCTCTCCAAATGCAGAGAAAGGGCGCAAGGACTGGGGTGGTCGCCAGGCCTCTCAGCAGAACTAAAGCAGCTGCTGGAAAAATGCGAGTCCTGCTGTGAGTACAAGAGAGCACAGTAAAAAGAACCACTAAACCCTGGCTGAGGGTCGAAATGGACTTATGTCAACACAAAGGGAAAAACTACCTAATAGTTTCTGACTACTTCTCACGGTACCTCGAGATCCTGGAGCTACCAGTAACAACATCTGAACAAGTTGTGTCAAGACTGAAGGCGACATTTGCAAGATATGGGATCCCAGATACACTATGTTCTGATAATGGCCCACAATTTTAAGTGAAACATACAAAAGATTCAGTTAAGAGTATGACTTTACACACGAAACGTCCAGTCCACACCGCCCATCAGGAAATGGTCAGGCACAATGTGCAGTGCAGACAGCCAAGAGAATCCTGCAGCAGAAGGATACTGTGCTGGCCCTCATGAGCTTCCGTGCTACACCCACAACTACTACAGGTGGTCCTTTTCCACTAGTGTCAGTTCGGTACGGGCCTTCACGGTTTGTCGGCTTTAACATTAGGGACTGTAACCGTTATAGTCCTGATTTTTTGGACCCGCAGAAGAGGGGTTCCAAGTGTACTGTTCCGACACGAAAATGTGACGTATAAACACTGTAGGCCACTGATTGGTCCGGGCGTAACGTCATGAGAGTGGGCGTAACGCCATAAGAGTGCCATTGTTCTGCTTATGTACAGCCGCCATTTACAAAACTCTTCGGCGAGTAATCACTGCAAACAGTATAGATGGCTTCGGCTTCACTTAAATCTTCTACGTCTGCATCGTGGTCGCACGAGGAGGTGCAGACTTTTCTTGGCATTGTGGGAGACGATATGATCCAGAGGGAGTTTGACGGAGCGCACCGCAATGAGAAGATTTTTCATGAGGTCGCGGAACAGTTGTTCACCCACGGATACAACCGGACAATAAAGCAATGTAGGGATAAGCTTAAAAAAAAAAAATAAATAAAAAAAAAAAAAAAAAGGAAATGTGATTACCAGGCCATCAAGGACCACAACGGTCAAAGTGGGGTGAACCGAAAACAATGGAAGTGGTTCAACCAGATGGACGCCATATATGGTAGTCAGCCAGCCAGTAATGGGAGGGAGATAGGAGTCGACCCGTCTACAATACTGTTACAAACCATGGATGGTGAGTGTTTTGTGATATTATGCATCTTTTTGCTCTATTCAGCCTATTGGTGCAATGCTAATTTTTTTAAGCAATTATAACGCCGTTCTCTCCTGGCTCACAACTGTTAGCCAGAAGCGCTAGCTAGCTAGCTTGCCATGATTTGCGCTGGCTTTGTTCAATTTATTCACTTATGAGAGAAAAACGGCAAAATATGCTAATCCTGGTTAAAAAGCTTTGTGTACGTGTTGCACTTTCATACTGCGCATTAAGGTTGTGTGTGTACTTTCTTTCTAGAATCTGTTTCCACATGCTCGGGCTCCCCCTCTGTCAGCACGAATCCCCCGGGCTCTCCTGGCTCCGTTGCAGATCTGACACTGGTACCAGCTCCAGCTCCATCGACGTGTGGCACAACACGTTCACGTACAGGTAAAGTACAACAAACAAAAGATTAACACATTGTTTTGTTTATGGATACAGGTCAAGTGGAGTCAAAATCTCAACATATACAAGTGCATTGTAAAACCTGTGACTTATAAAGTGATTCATATAATTTCATAAAGCCTCATAACAGACCCACATACCTATTCTGTGTATTTTCCACTGCAGTGTTGCTGTGCTGTTTCTTTTCCACCATAATCACAGGCTTGAAAAATGTACATGCACAGAGCTGATGTAGCACAAAAACTCACTTTCAAATGTCAACATGCTTCATTCAAATGATTCTAGTCAACTGACTGTATTAAGTCATTCACATTCCTGGGGCCACACTAAAAGCAAGTTATTTTAAACAGAAACCTGCCATTTGCAAAATCTGCTGTACTGAAGCACAGTGCTTATATACAACAACAAAGCATTTTTGTCACACCCTACCACTTGGCTTTCACAAGTGTATTTCCCGTGTACAGTGATACCTCTACTTACGAATGTCTCTACATACGAAATTTTCAGGTTACGAGACGCCTCAACGGGAAAATATTGCCTCTAGTTACGAACAAAATTTCAGGATACGAAAGGCAAAAAAAGTACGCGCTCCTCACAGCTCCCGTATTTTACCGAACGTAAACATACCTGTAGCTGCTCTGCCATTGGCTATTGCCTAGCATCTTCCTGGTATCCCATTGGCCACGAAGTGTTCGGGCAGTTTTACGTGTGTTAACAGTACAGAACTACCATTTATTCGCTATGGCCCCCAAGAAGGTGACGGACGTAAGTGGGAAAGGAGAAAAGAAGAAGAGACTTTTTTTGTCCATACAGACAAAAAAGGAGATAATTGAAAGGTATGAAAAGGGTGCGCGTTTGGTTGATCTCGCCAAAGAATATGGCCGTAATACATCAACGATCAGCACAGTTTTAAAACAAAAGGAAGCCCTTAAAGCTGTGACTCCTTCCAAAGGCCTCTCTGTCATTTCGAAGAGGAGGTCAGCTGTGAACAATGAGATGGAGAGGTTGTTACTCGTGTGGATAAAGGAGAAAGAGATAGCTGGTGACACAGTGACCGAGGCCATAATTTGTGAAAAGGCGACCGCCATCTTTAATGACCTCGTGAAGGAAGATGCAGGCGAGGGAACTTCGGCCCAAGAAATACACCAGGAGTTTAAGGCATCGCATGGGTGGTTCGAGAAGTTCAAAAAGAGGTCTGGAATTCACTCTGTTGTTCGGCATGGCGAGGCATGTAGCGCCGACCGCAGAGCGGCCGACGAATTTGTGCAAAAATTCCAACAATTGGTGATTGATGAAGGCTACGTTGCACAGCAAGTTTTTAATTGTGATGAGACGGGCCTTTTTTGGAAAAAGATGCCTCGCCGTACCTTCATCACAGTAGAAGAGAAGAAAATGCCAGGCCACAAGCCCATGAAGGACCGCCTTACGCTGGCCCTTTGTGCCAATGCCAGTGGGGATTGCAAAATTAAGCCCCTGCTGGTGTACCACTCCGAAAATCCCAGGGCATTCAAGGCTCACAAAATATTAAAAGACAAACTTCAGGTGCTATGGAGGGCCAATGCCAAGGCCTGGGTCACCCGACAATTTTTTGTTGAGTGGGTCAATTTGGTTTTTGCCCCTGCTGTTAAGAGTTACCTAGAGGAGAACAATCTCCCCTTCAAGTGCCTCCTCATTCTCGATAACGCCCCTGCCCACCCGCCCGGCCTCGAAGATGATATCCTGGAGGAGTTCTCCTTTATTAAGGTGCTGTACCTCCCACCTAACACCACCTCTATCCTCCAGCCCATGGACCAACAAGTCATTTCGAACTTCAAGAAACTCTACACAAAACACATGTTCAAGAGGTGTTTTGACATCACTGAAAACACCCAGCTTACCCTTCGTGAGTTTTGGAAGCAGCACTTCGATATTGTTGTTTGCCTCAAGATAATCGACATGGCTTGGCAGGAGGTGACCAGACGTAACCTTAATGCAGCTTGGAGAAAGCTGTGGCCCGATGCTGCTGCCCCACAAGATGTTGATGTTGAGGGGGTTGAGGTGGAGGGTGAAGTTGAATCTGAGGTTGAAGAAATAATTTCGCTGGGAAAGGGCATGGGTCTTGAGGTGAATGACGAGGACATCAACGAGTTGATTCAGGAGCACAACGAGGAGCTTTCCACGCAGGAGCTGAAGGAGTTGGAGGTAATGCAGCACACAGCAGTGCAGGAGGAGTTCAGAGAGGAGGAGGAGGAGGAGGAGGGGGAGGTGGAGGCATCCATTATTCCAACAGCCCGAATTAAAGAAATTTTAGGAAAATTCCATGAAGTTTCGGAATTTGTTGAAAAGAATCACCCGGAAAAAGTGTTCACTAGTCGGGCTATCGCTCACTATGATGATGTTTGCCTTGCACATTTTCGGAGGATCGTTACAAGCAGACAAAAGCAAACGTCCTTGGATCGTTTCTTCAAAAAACGTCAGGCAAAACCCACTGATGAGACAGAACATGAACCAAAGAAGGCAAAAGATGACGCCGACGATCGCAGTTAAAAGGTAAATGAACATAATTTTTATTATTCTTTCTCTTTTATTATTCTTTCTCTCATTTTAAACTCTCATTTTATGTTTATTGTGCAGTAATCTAATTGTAACATGTATTTGTTACATGTTTTGATGCGTTTTTACGATTTATAAAAAATTTATGCCCGATTTTTGGGGGCTTGGAACGGATTACGTCATTTACATGTAAAACGCGACTCTACTTACGAATTTTTCACGTTACGAGAATTCTTCCGGAACGAATTAAATTCGTAAGTAGAGGTACCACTTGTATATGTTTTGCACTCGCTTTTACTGACCATCGCCCATTTCTGTCTTTCATGCAGGCAAGAGGAAAACAGGGCTTCCTCTGGTAACATTTCTCCGTGGCGGGCCACCTTGCTGATATGATTTTATTAAGAAAAATATATGAAGCAATGACTTTCTGCAAGTGCGCACATGAACAATGCGCGTGGCCGTCTTCTGTGCGGAGTTTAGAAGCGCCCCGGCGACGCAAGTTTTTGACTCAGTCAGCAGGCAGTGTCTCGCTAAGCGTGACTGTCGACAAAAACATGAGTTTGTTCAAGTACTTTAAACGCGGAAAAAAATCAGAAGAGGTACGTATGTATGCATTCTCCAGCGGCAGTGACAAAAAGCAACAGCTAAAAATGCTAGCTCTAAACTGAGGTCCTTCAGCGGCTGCCTAGAGAGGTGCCTGATGAGAACGCCTCAGCGCACAACTATAACTGCTTAAACAGATCATTCTGTACATGAACACACATTGTGGTGAATTATGTCTCTCGAGTCCGCTACAGTTCCCCATTATGTGCCTGACGAGTTAAAATGAGCGAAATTCACGAAGTCAATGACTTTAATCAGCCCCACCCACGCAATCGTTCGAGTTAGTCAGTCAGCAGTGTCTCGTCAAGTGTGACTGTCGACAAAAACACAAGTTTGTTCAAGTACTTTAAACACGGAAAAAAAAAAAAAAAAAAGAAATCAGAAGAGGTACGTATGTAAGCACTGGAAGCGTTTATCATGGTTTTAACCCGCTGCTAATAGCAGCAATAATGGAAGAGTCGCTTAGCTAAGAGACGTGGTTATAATTCATATGCAGCCGGCTTAATATGAAGGGAAAGGCAATGGAGACTGATGAATTGCTGAGGATATATTTCACCAGCCACTACAATATACTATAACTCCCTAAGCAGATCATTCTGTACATGAACACACATTGTGGTGAATTACTGTATGTCTCTAGAGTCCGCTACAGTTCCCTATTATGTACCTGGCAGGTTAAGATGAACAGACTGAAAAGTCAATATTTCAAGGCAAGGCAAGAAGGCGTCATGGTGTGTGGCTGGACGTCTACCTGTGCTATGTTTTATGTGTTTAGTTGTTTTCTTATTGTTTCTAGCTCAAAATGTGTCATCACTACTGGTTTATGATCGCCTGACTCTTTTAAATATTCACAATTCTGTGGTCAAATTCTCAGCCTATGAATTTAATGGTCAGCCTCCTCCGCCTCTGTTGGCATCTATACCATCCTATCTGAGATGTGCACCCAGCGGACTGTTTTGTAACGGCCGCCACAAAAGACGAGGTCGGAGAGGTGGAGTATCATGCAGACTGAGGGCTTACCTGGCTTCTTCTTCAACTCACAACCCTCGTCAACTGCTGACTGAGCTCTCCAGGAAGCGTATCGGTTTTGACGTACGACAATCCATGGATTATCGCTACCGATGGCAGCTGCCGACTGTCCCAGAGGCTGGACACCCACTTCCCTGGTGGCAGGGAAGTGGGTAAGATTTTTGGTAAGATTTTTCAGAACACCTGCACAAAACAAATTTACTCATAAGGGGTTGAATTGTTGGCGCTTGTGTGGTGAAGCGACTGCAAATCATTTTCATGTGTTTTGGTCATGCACAGTTATCCACCAATATTGGACCAATGTACAGACAATATTGGGGAAAATATTCAAAATAACAGTTCCCTTTTCTTTTGTAACTTTGTATTTGGGTTTACTACCGGACTCACTGGAAAGACGAGGAGAAAAATACTTATTCACTGTTTTAATATTGGCAAGTAAAAAAGCTCTAACAAAAAAATGGATGTTGAAAGACTGTCCTACACCTGAAGATTGGATTAACGTGATTCAGGACATTTATTCAATGGAAAAGTTGACATTTGCACTGAGACAGGACATGGATGGGTTCTTGAACTTTTGGCAACCCTGGAACGCATATGTGTCTTCCATCAGATCTAATCTTTGACAAATACCATTTCAATAATGGCACCTCTCTTTGCTCCAACGCTACTCAGATGCTCTTTTATTTTTCTGCTCTTTTATTTTTTTTTTTTTTTTTGTTTTGTTTGTTTTGTCTTGTTTTGGGGGTTTTTTGTTCTTCTTTTAATTTCTCTTTTTTCTTTCGCTTAAAAAAAAAAGGGTGTTGTAATAACTTTTTTCCAATGTCAAAAAACAAAAAAGGGGGAATACGTGATGAAAATGTAAACAATGCAATGCTGTAATGACATGTATACCCTTTACAAAAACTTAAATAAAAATAAATAAATAAATAAATTTATTTATGAGAAAAAATACAAGTTTAGTAAAAACTGAAAAATGTAATTGCATATAATGGGACAGCGCGGTGGTGGAGTGGTTAGCACTGCAGCAGCACAGCAACTCATCCTTGGCCAGGGGATCCTGGATTCTATCCCAGCCCCTGACCAACAGTGATCTGTGTGGAATTTCCATGTTCTCCCCGTGTCTGCGTGGGTTACTCCGGGATTTCTCCGGTTTTCTCCCACATGCCAAAAACATGCAAGTTAGGTTAATTGGCATCAAAACTGGGAATTCTAAATTGTCCTTAGGTATGACTGTGAGAGTGAATGGTTGTCTGTCTGTCTGTGTTGGCCCTGCGATGGACTGGCGATCTGTCCAGGGTGGACCCTGCCTCTCGCCCAAAGATGCTGGGATAGGCTCCAGCCCCCCTGCAACCCGAAAAGGATTAAGCGGAAGAAGATGGATGGATGGATGGTAACTATATGCCAAGATCTGGATCAAGTTGTTTCCCTTGTCTGTGAACATGCTTGTTGTAACATATGTAAAAGGCTGGTACTAGTAAGATGGCGGCCGGGCTGGACATGGGTTGGACCGGGGTGGCTAACTGCCGGTTTCCGGTAGTGACGCCACTCAGGGTATAAAGGAAGTGGGCGGAAGAGGCTTTGCCTCTTTCGCCGTGGGAGCCACCTGGCATGCAGGCGAGTGCTGTAAGCTTATTGTATATAGTTGTATTATCCTGAATAAAGCCCTGTTAACTGAGTTCTTACTTCCTCGTTATTCTTGTAATTATGGACACAATACTTGTTTCCAAAGGAAGCAAAGGCTCCTGAATGCATTGTTCTCTTTCTTTCAGTTTGTAAACAAATGCACGTGGCTCACATCACATTAATTTACAACAGTAGTATGACAATTACAGCTTGGAAACTGTAGGGGGAGCCCAAGAGCAATTCCTACATAGTGCTGCTTTAAAGTGCTGATGACACGTTCTTGACTTCCTCTAATTTTTCAACACATAATACAATATTACAAAATAGGTTAGTCTGTGCAGTTCTAAGTCAAACAGGCTTTTTTTCCACGCGAACACCCGACGTTTTCATGAGCACAACGTCACCCATTGCGTCAGTGGCTCAAAAACCCCACGGCCATGTTGTAATGTCATCAACGGAACACAGCACTTGGCTGCCCTTTGTACACACAGGATGGAAGCGGTTGAAAACATGGACGATGGTTCCAGCGCATGTAGTCTGGAATTGGTTTGTGTTGTTCAATCTTCAGATGATTATAGTTCCGAAGAATGGGATGACAATGAAGAATCTGGGGGCATCAAACCGTATAGGTTAGAGCCGTGCCAAGCGGGCATTGTGCCTAGCGAGTCAGACTCAGTGACAGTCAGCTGTTCATGGTTTGTGTGCATCATCTGCCGTGTTGTCAGCCAGCCAATATTGCCAACACTATCACGACGTGTTAGCCACTCCACACAGCCGTGGTTCTGTTGTGCCCCTTGTAGCGATGTCGGCTCTGAGGCACAACCGTGGTTAACACGTCTCCTATCCATGTTCGCTGGGCGATGTCGGCCCGAACGCCTACTGTTTGTGTTTCTGTGTATTTTTTGTAAGTCTTCACCTTTTGGGATCAGTTTTTATGTTCAATACATCTGCTGTGGTGAATCCTGCGCTTAAATTCTCGTGTAAATCCTCGTTAATTACGCATAAATCCTCCCTCTCTGTGCACTCTTACGCAGGGCAGGGAGAGGGCACATGAAAATAATGAGGATTTACATGTAGGGTTCACCACAGCACATTTAATATAGAACGACAGACAATTCCCAAAAAGTGAAGACGTACAAAAAACACAGACACACTTACTGATGGCATTCGGGGGCAGACATCGCCCAGAGAACGAATGAGAGGAGACGTGTTAGCCACAGGTGCGCCCCAGAGCAGACATCGCTTCAAGGACGCACGAGAACCACGGTGAACATGAAGTGACTAACACGCCGTGAGAGTGCTGAAAATACTGGCAGACTAACAGCACAGATGACAATACTATTGACCAGCAGTGCATTACTGGCAAACGGCCGCCAATATGTACACGCACTGCTGGTGATGGTGTGATGAGAAGTACCTGGGCGAGGACCGGGAAACATGATCAGCGGGAGTTTTATTCAACTGGTGATAATGAGATAGGGGACGTGTCCAGACCAGTGAGATGTAAGCATGCGATCACAGAAAGTACAGTAGGTCAAAGCTGCGCGTAAATCCATCAATCCTTCCCCTCCTCCGTGCGCTCCTCTTGCCTAAAAGCGCACCAGGAGGCTTATGGTAGTTGGAGCTGAAGCGTGTGATGTGGTCCTGTGTTTATCTAAGCCTGCGACACAATGTGAAGGCATCACCGTAAAATTAAAACAAGAAACCAGAGAAACTGTGAGCTACAAAGCTGCTGTCATTCTAGTTAACAACACCGGAGTCTGTTCTCTCGATTACATTATTGGGGTGCCGCCCTTAATTCGGTGGGCGGCTCCACAGTCCAGACAGCAGCTGTGGTTTTTTGATGATGCAGGCGCTGTTGTAAATATATTGATCATAGACAATGACTTTTGGGTTTACACAACATACTAAAAAATGTCAAAAACGTGTCATCAGCACTTTAAAAGGGTCATTGATTGAAAAATGATGTGTTTGTAGGTTTTAACTGTCTCAACTATGTCAACTGGTCATGTAATTAGGTAAAAAATTTCCAAAAAGCCAACTATCTGAAAAAAGCACACTGCCTTCATCTTCTTTTTCTCTCAGAGAAACTCCCCAAAATGTTTTTTGACTGCCGGGTAAATCATATACGTCAAGTTTCAAAAAAGCCAACCCGCTGCCATCCTTGAGACCCGCTCACTGCTCTATTATTGGCCCGCCTAGCTGTCCGTCATGTAGATCAAAGTGTAAAGGTAGCCAATTAGCCCACGAGCTAACGCTGCTACCAGGACACTGGCTGTAAACGTGGCTTACATTGTTATTTTCTTCAGATCTTAGTCACCCTAATAGCCATCCATCCCTGTTATCACCTGGTTCACTTCGGCCGATCTCCGAGTGGTTTCATCATGATCACACTAGTCACTTTTATGGCCCGGGACCAGGGCTACTAACCAGTGTTATGGTGAGAAGTCCCCCGTACTGGCAGGGGGACTGACTGGCAGTGTTAGTCTCACCATAACACTGGTATGAGCGATCGGCCGCGGAATCACGACAAAGCCTCCAGCTCCTTACAATCAAAATGTCCCAGGACCAGATGCTCCTGGCTCTTACACCCAGCAACCCCACTGTCCTCTATGGACCCGCTCTGCTCTCACAGGCAGTGTAGTTGCTTCAGCTTTCAGCTGGCTGTCAGGGCAGAGTGAAGTCCCACAGAGCCACATTGTCCTTTGAGATTCCTTGGTTCGGTAGCTCGCCTCAGGTTGTGGCGGTCGTCCAGCGTGCGGTGCTAGTGATTTGTTGTGAAATCACGGCAAAATTTATTGGGAAATAGACTGGACTGACGTGAGATACACCATTTACTGTGGATCAGTGAACCAGAGCGCTGGTCAACCGAGCTAGCAGGCTAGAAGCTAGTCAGCTATAATGGCCAACTGACATAAGAGGGAGGGCAGAGTTGAAATGGTGAAAGACGGTTCTTAAACTGAGAGGCCTTAAACCAGAGCGTTTATAGAAAGCCAGGAAAAGTAAACAACAAATTTGCTTCTAGAATTAAAAAGATTACAGAAAATGTGAACAAAATATGTCAAACATTTCATTAAGACACGTGTGAGCAATTGAAACGAGGAAAAAGTGCAGTCAATGACCCCTTTAACACATCCATCCATCCATCTTCTTCCACTTAATCCTTTTCGGGTCACGGGGGGGCTGGAGCCTATCCCAGCATCTTTGGGCGAGAGGCAGGGTACACCCTGGACAGATCACAGTCCATCGCAGGGCCAACACAGAGAGACAGACAGACAACCATTCACTCTCACAGTCATACCTAAGGACAATTTAGAATCCCCAGTTTGATGCCAATTAACCTAATTTGCATGTTTTTGACATGTGGGAGGAAACCGGAGAAATCCCGGAGTAAAACCACGCAGACACGGGGAGAACATGCAAACTCCACACAGATCACTGTTGTTCGGGGGCTGGGATCAAACCCAGGATCCCCCGGTCAAGGGTGGGCTGCCGCAGTGCTAACCACTGTGCCACCACGCTGCCCCCATTGCTAAATGGGTCACCGCTGCTTGCAGACCGATTAGCTTTGTGGAGGATGAGGATCTGCGTGATATAACTTGCACTGCATCCAACAACGGCATTCATGAGCTGCCTTCAACACCTGCCATGGTAGGCAAGCTGGTCGACTTGGATGACGAAGAGAGAACTAAAATTGAGGAGGTGTTGAGAAAGACTCACTCAGTTACACCGACTGGAGACTACTGGACTTCTGTGAGTAATCACAGCTACCTTGTCTGTTTGGACAACTGGCTCAATGCAAAGAAGTAAATGGAAACAACCCATGTATGTTTGGTTCTGCTCTTATGTAGTGTTAACTTTTATGATGGGTGTCCATGTTCATTTATTTTTTTTTAGAACAAGTTAAAGTTGAGTTAAAATAGATGAAAACTGTGGTGCTAAACCTCTGCTGAAGAGCATAAAGAAGCAAAGCCTGTTTGATCCAAAGAAGTTGAAATATAAGCCAAGTAATTTCACGATATACAGTAGGTGGAGTCCTGGGGCCTAAGGTGTAAACCAGTCCCTCCAGGATTTCGCAATGTTGCGATCGCGTCAATTCACACGAAATCAGCCTATCAGCCAACTATTACGTGACCTTGCAACTTTGTCCAATCACCGCAAATTTTCCACAATTCTGGCCAATTTGAATCATAATTGAATCATGAGGTGCCTAAAGATTCCCACACCTAGTTCAGACCTCGGCTGGGGAGGAGGACTGACTTACCGGACCTTTTGCAGTTTTAGTTGGTGACCCCTGCTGTAGCCCGTTCACGCTGGAGACTGATGGGGGTCACATTTAAATCATAATGTGAACGCCCACACAAAAAAAATCGGACCTCGGCAAAAAATCGGAATTGAGCATCAACAAGACCTGCAGTGTGACCATAGCCTTAGTTATTATTCATTGGGGTTTCACTGCGCTCAATAAGCCGAGTTGTGGAGATAAATCACATAATAATAATAATGATGATGTTTTTCAACCACCAATTCTTAGACAAATCATTTTAACTGAAGTAGAAACGTTATATTAACAGATTCTGAGTTTCAGCTGTTTTGTAGTTTAACCTCTTGCACTCCAGGATACCGCGGGCGGTCACGTCTCTGCGTCCTAGTGCGCTCTAGGACGCACACTGGAAAAAAAAAAAAAAAAAAGCTGCATTTCCGTTCTTCCACTACAGACAACTTCTGCCAATTTCACC
This sequence comes from Pholidichthys leucotaenia, assembly GCA_020510985.1. Lineage (NCBI taxonomy): Eukaryota > Metazoa > Chordata > Actinopteri > Cichliformes > Pholidichthyidae > Pholidichthys > Pholidichthys leucotaenia. The sequence continues at coordinate 274,752,463 of CM035844.1, read as the reverse complement.
AATCAGATTTGTCTCTCACTGGCACCCCAACGCTCAGTCTAACCAACCAAATGCATCGCTGCATCGCGTTCACTTCCGTGTTTACAGTAGGTATTAATGGAACACATCAGCAAACAGAGTGTGTTTGAAAAACAGAGTGTGTTTGAAAAAAAAAAAAAAAAAAAAAACACCTGCGAGATTTACAACACCGTCCCTTCCTCCATCTCTCCCAGCCTGCCAGTGGACGTCTCTCTACGTCTCCAACCTGACCACATGTACGAAGCACTGGGTTTGTGCTGAAAAACGTCCGCTTGCCCCAAAAGCACCCCGTCGCGGAAGCGCACGTGAGGAGAGACGCCGTAAAACTACTAACACTACAGTGAGCGTTAACATTTTACACATCTTTAGAGGTAAAATTGTTCCTACATCTGGTCAATGAGCTATAAAGCTGTGGATCTCCGGTCTGGATGGACAAACGTCCCCCCCACCCGTAGCCGTCCCGCCTTAAATGAAAGATGTGTGTCTGAAGACAAGTGCGTGTGTCAAGACTGACGTGGAGCAGACAGACAGGTAGGAGTTAGGCACAGAAAGAGAATATTCTCTGTAATTTTTTTTTTACAGAAAAACACAGACTCCTATAGACAATACAGAGCAACAGAATAAATTATTTTTTCCTCCCCGCTCGGTACCGAGTGGTTGGGGACCATAGGTAGTTTTCAAATTAAGGTGATGCTAATAATTTCCAAATCTCTACTCTTTAACATGCCTTCAATGGAATTTAGCTGCTGTAATGGATATTGTGTTAAAGTCTGTATTTGCTGTTGCACAAAAGAGTTTTTCTATTTAGCACAAGTTTCTGCTTAATTTGCAAATCACTATTAGAGGAAATTTTTGACAATCTTGTATTTTTCTTGTATTGTTATATAGAATATCCCTGCAGTAAACTGGAAAAAACTCCATCTGCTTTAAAATTTGTAATTCTTCCCACAACTTTTAGAGCAAAAACACTAAAACATCGCAACTTTTATACAACTTTTTCAAAAAGCTCCCAAGAATTTAGACTTCCTGGGCCGCAACGATCATAAAAACATACCATGAAATCCTGGAGGGACTGATAAATGGTGTGCACGCACAAAAACACGGCGTACGCTGATTTTCACGCATACAGTGAGATGTATAAAAACAAATGAGACGTGAGAATCTGTCGACCGAGGCGCAAAGTTTTCACCTGCTGTGAGAAGCTGCGGGCTCTCCGCAAAATTCTGTTTGACTCCATCAGGTGGGTCTGTTAACCCCTTGCACTCTGGTCAATTTCCCTAAAAACGCCTAAAAATAACATACCCAAAGTCAATCAAAAGCTGTTCTTCAACCCTTTGCAGCATCTTCATGGGGTTGGTCTCATTTAAAAGAAAACACTGAATTTTTTGGCAAAACAGTCATAATCTCTCTAAGTGCTCCTGCCACTGAGTAACAGTCATCTAAACATACTGAACTTGAAGAAAATAAAGTTCGCCTGGGTGTTTTTTTGGATACAAATGCTTGCAAATAACACACAGCTGTCAGATCCGGGCTGGAAAATGCAACAGAAATGTAGAACCAAGTGTTATCCAGCTGAGGTCAAAATTTTGTAACAATACCACAAAAAATGAATATATTACACAGGTTTTTTGTCAGGTTGTTCCCAGGCGTTTTTGAACTATGCCAAATTGTGCCAAATGGCACAGTTTGGAAAAACGTCTGTAACTTTTGAATGATTCAATATAGAAGCTTGATCTTGGGCTCTAATGAAAGGTGACGCTCAGGGCTCTGTGTGTGTGTGTGTGTGGGGGGGGGGGGGGTTGTTAATTCATTCATGAATGAATGAATGAACAAACAAGCCCCCACACACAAAGAAGCATGCCACGTAAAAAATGTAGCTTTTTTTTTTAACAATAAAGATAACCTACAGTGCACTAAAAATTATACTAAAATATCTGTAATGTAGAGGATAACAACTCCCACCACCCTCCCGCTACAGAGGACGGACATCGTCCATCGCCACATGACGGAACAGTCATGTGGCGATGTGGTGACCGTGGCACACAGTCCCCGCGGTCTACTACGCACAGTTGTACTAAAATATCTGCAATATATCTGCAATCCGCTACAGAAGAGTAGCGGGGGGGGGGGGGGGGGCCTTCACGGTCCAGACGCGGCACACGGACCGGTCCGTCATGGTCATGTGGCGATGACACACAGTTGTAATTTACCCATCGGTCAAAAGTCATTTTGATTACAATTTTCAGGGATAAAGAATAATTTAGCTTATAACACTTACCTGTCCACAACAGCAGTGTCGCTGGCGAATTTCTCTTCATCATTGTCAGACGAACATGACGCTGGTCCGCTTGTTATGACTCGTGGTTCTGGTCACGCGACCCGGTCAAACCATGATTCCATTATTGCGGTTCTGCGCTTCCATGATTGCGGTTTTGGCGAACGATTTTTCAAAACAAATAAGAACAGTAGTAAGAAAAAAAGACTGGCGAACGCGTGTGTGTCACCCAGCGGCTTACACAAAACAGATTTGGCGCACGCTTTCAATAGTCGAACTTCTCTGCTTCAATTGGCTCGCTGTATTCGCAGCCGTTGGTAGGCGGGTCCTTCTTGCTAGGTTTTCAGTCATTGGTTCTTCAAGATTTCAGAAACCCAATTCAAGGCTCTTATTAGTCGAATGAGAGGTTAATCAAATCTAAACCAATCAAAGCACTCCTTTGGCTTTCTGTTCGCGGCTGTGTCTGTAGTGAAAGAACGGAAATGCAGCTTTTTTTTTTTTTCCCCCCAGTGTGCGTCCTAGAGCACACTAGGACGCAGAGACGTGACCGCCCGCGGTATCCTGGAGTGCAAGAGGTTAAACTACAAAACAGCTGAAACTCACAGAATCTGTTAATATAACGTTTCTACTTCAGTTAAAATGATTTGTCTAAGAATTAGTGGTTGAAAAACATCATCATTATTATTATTATGTGATTTATCTCCACAACTCGGCTTATTGAGCGCAGTGAAACCCCAATGAATAATAACTAAGGCTATGGTCCCACTGCAGGTCTTGTTGATGCTCAATTCCGATTTTTTGCCGAGGTCCGATTTTTTTGTGTTGGCGTTCACATTATGATTTAAATGTGACCCCCATCAGTCTCCAGCGTGAACGGGCTACAGCAGGGGTCACCAACTAAAACTGCAAAAGGTCCGATAAGTCAGTCCTCCTCCCCAGCCGAGGTCTGAACTAGGTGTGGGAATCTTTAGGCACCTCATGATTCAATTATGATTCAGAACTCTGACTTGATTCTAAAACAATTCTCAATGCATCTTGAAGCATTTCTTTTCTCTTCTAGATTTTTCCCTCCCACTGTGTTACAACTTGGCCCTTTTAAAGCAAAGTGTTTGCAATGACCCATGAATTTGCTTCCAACATCTTTTATTAAAACAAACTGAAGCGAAATCTGACACATGGCAGTGGTGGCCTAATGGTTAGGGATGTGGACTGGTGATTGGAGGGTTGTGGGTTTGATCCCTGGACCAGCAGGATTAGATGTGGGTGGGACAGATAACGTATGTGTTTGCCCCACCCTCCTTAACCCCACTGTGGTGCCCTTGAGCAAGGCTCTTAAACCCAACTGCTCCAGTGGAGCTGCTCAGTGGCCACAGGTCAGTCTGTGGTTGGACTGGGCAGCTTCCTGGTGTGAACATCAACTGGGCGTCCTTGGAAAAAGAGGTTTCCTCTCAATGGACCTGCCCTGTATGAATAAAGGTTCAATAAAAAAGTAAAATAAACATGGACAAATTTATCTCAAAATGTCCTTTTAAAAACTGTTGTCCTTTCATTGACATTCTTTCAGAAGACCACAGCTGTTTCCATACAGGCCAGGATCATTTAACTTGCTTTCACACATTATTTTATTAAGCTCATGTTTTACCTGCTTTTAGCTCTATATTAATTTTTAAACAAAAAAATATTAAAATTAAAGGGCCTATATCATGCAAAATCGACTTTTTTGAGCTTTTAAGCATGTTATAATGTTAATTCCTCACCAAAAACACCCCCACAGTGGTATTTTGCTCCATTCACACATCTCTGAGTATTCATCTTAAACCCTGCTCTCTGAGCTGCTGCTCCGCCCTGTCCCTGATAATGACTGGGTCCCCACGTTCATATGTATGAACGTGGGTGAGCCGCCACTCCAGGAAGTGCCTGTGCTGCCAGCACCGCCCCCAGGCTAACGCACACACCCACTTTCTCCGTGCAGCAAACGGAGCAGTGATCGGCAAAACTCTTTCACTTTAGCATTGACACTGTGAAGAAGTAGTTCCTCTCGCACCTAATCTGCTCAGTGACAACACCTGTTTGCTTTTTTACGTAAGACAATGTCTTCTAAGTGGCGTAAATGTGTCTTTGGCTGTGAGAGATTTAGGAGTTTGTTCAGCCTTCCTAAAGAAGAGCCTACGCGTCAGAAATGGTTGGAGTTTATTTTCGGGAGCATGCGTCAAACCAGCCAGCAACTTTTTATCTGTGACCGCCAGTTCTATAATAAATGCAACACTATGAAAGACATTTCTCTTAGCTTTTCATTTACCAGTCAGAAACTTCCTGTAAACGTTTTCGAGGTCGCTGTGGTATCTCGTGCACCTCAAATTCCCGATCGGACTCTGGGTCAGTGTAGATGTTGTTTTCGTGGGCGGAACCCAGCAACACGCTGCAGCAGCCGGCAGACTGTATGGGGGGAACTGTGGCACTTGGCGGAGGTCTGCGCTCTCCGAGTGCTTTTCTAGTATTCATAATACATCACATCTGGCCTATTCGAAGTTCTATGCAGTGTTAAGATAATCTTTTGAATGCAAATTTAATGAATGAATGAATCTTTATTTCGGACAGATTAAAAGTAAAGATTAAAAAGAAACAGAATAATATAACAAAGGCGAAAAAATCCAACAAGGTCAAATTAAACAAGAACTCCTCTGATTATACAGTTCAACATAAGTTATCTGAAATGGGTGATGGCTGAAGCCGCAGCTTATATTGCCCACCCATATTCCATCCAAGAATTCAAAAGAAAAACAAAACAAGAGCGATTACAATTCAGAACAAAGCTAAGACAAAATGTGACAAAAAAAACCTAAGTAACAACACAACACAGACTGGATATGACAATCCTTATGTGATTTTACATGTCATCTTGTATATATGTTTGGAGTATTTCTTCCTTTAGTTTTTGTTTAAATTATCCAAGCGTTGTACATGATTTAATTCATTTAAAAAAGTGGATTTGTTGGTTCCCTGTAAGCAGCTTTGTTTATTATTCTAATAGCTCTCTTCTGAAGCATAAAGACTGGATATATGTTTGTTTTATATGTATTTCCCCATACTTCAGTACAATATGTCATGTATGGGAGTATTAATGAATGATACAAAGTATATAATGTGGGTTGATTCAGCAAATATTTCGCTCTGTGTAGTATTGCAATTGATTTAGATATTTTACCTTTAATATAATTAATATGTGACTTCTATGTCAAATGCTAATATTTGTTTGACACTGCGGCCCCTGGACCCCGGCGAGCTACTAGGCTTTTCAGGTTTGAAAGTTGAAGAAATATGAGGTTGTTAGCTACATTCTAACTTGATTTAATGCTAATATTTGTTTGGCTTAAAATAAAACGGTCTCCCTTTTCCTCAAATTGTATCAAAAGGCTTCGGGGTCCGGCCTTAGGACTCTTGGGGTCCGGATCCGGTTCTGAGTCCGCCAGCTGATGACCCCTGATCTACAGCCTTGAAGTGACCCACATGCGCAGAAGAAAACAGAACGTCAGACACAGCGTTGTGTTTATAGAAGTAAACATGAGCCCCGAACAATTGAGGGGGACAGAACTTCTTTACCTTGATGCAGCGCAGCAAAATAAAATGTTAAAATCATTCAGAAATGATTATGCACAAAATAAATTAGACCAGCTCCATTCCTCTACATGCCAGATGACCACTGTAATCAGTTCTGCTTTAAAAGAACTGATCCATCAAACAGCTCTCTTGAAAATGAGACCCTGCGTCTCAGTGGGATTACCTGTGTAAATAAGGTTAATAATAAATAATGCTAGCGATTACAATAGAGCTCTCGCCCACTGATGTTGTCCGTGGCTCGGGCCCTAATAAACAGCGTGGCTAGTACCTCCAGCATTACACTGGTCCTGCACAGGAAGGAGAAGCCACCAAAGACTCCCTTCTCCTGTATCCTGCAACATCCTGGAGGGACTGATAAACCTTAAGTTGTGCTAGTGGGTTGGACTCCTTTATATTGAGCCCTTCAATCCAGGCTGGTTTTATGGCCCATCATTGAATATTTAGGTATTTGGTCATTTTTCTACAGTGGAGATAAAAAGTCTACACACCCCTGTTCAAATGCCAGGTTTTTGTCACGTAAAAAATGAAACCAAGATAAATTATTTCAAAACATTTTCCACCATTAATGCGACCTAGAACCTGTACAACCCAATGGAAAAACAAACTGAAATCTTTTAAAGAGAAAAATAATAAATAAAAAACTTAAAATAACCTGGTTGCATAAATATGCACACCATTAAAGGAAACCTGTACTGGTCATTATAACAACATTAATCCTGCTTTAGGTATTACTTATCAATCAAAAATGTGTTTATTCAGTAAAAATAACCCCCTAGAGTCAGTGTACTGAATAATTTTATCCCATGAAAACTGCTCCATTAAAACCAATGGGGAGAAGCCATCGCCGGCCAGAAGTGACGTACACTCATTGTTTCCGGCTTTACTGCGGACGAGGAATGTGTTTACCAGGACGAGTAAACACGTTCAGCAGATGCTCAGTGGGTCGAAATCAAAGTTCAAAATGGCGCAAAATCTGCACCGATTTTTACTGCAGAAACCGTCCTTGGAAATGGCCTTCATTGACGACATGATCCGTAGTTACCTCCGGGGACCAGCAGCTGAAGGGGACCTGACAGACAGGCAAGTTCCAGGTCAAGTAACTTGATTTTTTGTGTGTGTGTGTGTGTGTGTGTGTGTGTGTGTGTGTGTGTGTGTGTGTGTGTGTGTACTTTATTGATCCCCAGAGGGGAAATTAAGGGCATCCACCTGGATGGATGAAGCAGCCACTGTATGGCGCTACCCCTTCACCATTCACACACATTCACACCTCGGGCCACTTTAGAGTCTCCAGTAAGCCTAACTTGCATGTTTTTGGCCTGTGGGAGGAAACCAGAGAAATCCCGGAGTAAACCCACGCACACACGGGGAGAGCATGCAAACTCCACACAGATCACACTGTTGGTAAGGGGCTGGGATCAAACCCGGGATCCCATGGCCAAAGGTGAGTTGCTGTGCTGCCACAGTGCTAACCACTGTTCCACCGCACCACCCCAACTATTATACATTATTATATGGGGGTAGATTTGCTTGCACATGGTTGGAAAAAATTGCATAAAATTCTGATGTTGATACTTTGTTGACTGCTATACTGCAGCCCAGTCAGTTGCACAAAGCAACGACTGTGCGTCACTACCGTGCTGAAACTGGCCATGGAGGAGGCAAGATGTCGCTGACCATGACTGACTGAGGGCAGTGCATTTGAGAAGAAATCATGACCAAAATTACTGGACGGAACCACGAGTATCATATTTGATCCTTTGAAATAGCTGTTGATTAAAATTCACTACAGGTACCCTTTAAACTAATACTTTGTTGCAGCACCTTTGGCTTTTATTACAGCACTCAGTCTGTTTGGGTAGGAGTCTGTCAGCGTGGCACATCTTGATGTGGCAATATTTGCCCACGCTTCTTTGCAAAAATGCTCCAAATCTGTCAGACTGCGAGGGCATCTCCTGTGCACAGCCCTCTTCAGATCACCCCACAAATGTTCCATTGGACTCAGGTCTGGACTTTGGCTGTGCCATTCCAAAACCTTAATCTTCTGGTGAAGCCATTCTTTTGTTAATTTGGATGTGTTCTTTGGGTCATTGCCGTACTAAAAGATGAAGTTCCTCTTCATCTTCAGCTTTCTAGCAGAAACCTGAAGGTTTTGTGCCAACACTGACTGGTATTTGGAACTCTTCATAATTCCCTCCACCTTGATGAAGGTCCCAGTTCCAGCTGAAGAAAAACAGCCCCAAAGCATGATGCTGCCACCACTATGCTTCACTGTAGGTATGGTGTTCCTTTGGTGATGAGCAGTGCTGTGTTTGTGCCAAATATACCTTTTGGAATTATGGCCAAAAACTTCAACCTTGGTTTCACTGGACCATAACACATTTTTCCACATGCATTTGGGAGATTTCAAATGTGTTTTTGCCAAATGTAGCTGGGCTTGGGTGTTTTTTTTTCATTAGACAAGGCTTCTGTCTTGCCACCCTAGACGGGAGATTGTTGTCACATGTACTCAACAGCCAGTACTTGCCAGAAATTCCTGCAGCTCCTTCAATGTTGCTGTCAACTTCTTGGCAGCCTCCCTGACCAGTTTTCTTCTCGTCTTTTCATCAATTTTGGAGGGACGTCCAGTTCTTGGTAATGTCACTGTTGTACCATATTTTCTCCACTTGATGACTGTCTTCACTGTGTTCCATGGTAGATTTAATGCCTTGGAAATTCTTTTGTACCCTTGTCCTGACTGATACCTTTGAACAATGAGATCCCTCTGATGCTTTGAAGCTCTTTGCGGACCATGGCTTGTGCTGTAAGATGTGACTATAAAGATGTCAGGAAAAGACTACTAGAACAGCTGAACTTTATTTGGGGTTAATCCAGGGTATCTGCAGGTTTAAGGAAGTTAAATTTAAGACTTTCTAAGACCATTTTTTAAGGCCACTTTAATCAAATTTAAGACCTTTCCTCTGCGAAATAAAAAGTGTGACCACATTGCAAATAGTTTTGTCCACAGATTTAATGGAATTGCAAGTGCTGAAAAATAACAAACATCAAGATCACAACTCTGTAGGCAGAACACAGGCAACTTCTAACAGTCTGAATGATCTGACAATCTTTCAAACAAATATGAAAACGTGCTTGTAGCATTTGACAAAAACAAACATTAAAGAACATTACACAACAAGATCTCTACACTGAATATAGGGGCTCTCCCATATTCTCCTCACTCCCATAATTATGGCATGGATCTGAGTTCTGTAGCCTTTGTTTCCAGCTCTGCTTCCACTTGTTTTAATTCGCACAGTTTTTCTTTGTATCTCTTCCTCAGCGTGTTTGAGTTTGTGATGAGGTGGGCCATTAAGGTTCCAGTCTTTCCTTCAGCTTCTTCTGCAAGCTGATCAGCATCCCTGTGTAGGCTGGTGGATACCTGGATCAGAGTTTGCCTCATTTTCTTAAGCTCCTCTAAGTTTTCCTCTGCAGCTTTTCGCTTCTGTGCCTGGACATCAGTGATTTGATTATGTACAGTATGGCGGCCACAACTCCCCACCACAGTCAGCTGAGCCCCCCCCACACACACACACACTGCTCACACTGCTCTTGTTGAAGCAGTTCCAGGAACTTTCAGTTGACACTGGGTCCATCCACGGAGACTGAGAGCAGCTTTTGCAAGTCCAGCTGCTGAGTACATTCCTGAGGACAAAATGAGTGTCATTTATCAAGCAGCATTACAAGGTACTTAACATGTAGAAATAAAATAGCAGTTAGGAAAAGAATGAAGTACATAACAGTTGCATAAAAATTAAGTATATAATAAAGCAGAAATATATATATATATAACAACAAGTAAACAAATTGATGGGCATACCTGCTGCATGGCAATGCCATGTGTAATGTCGAACACAAATGTGACATTTTCAGAAATGTTCTTTTTAAATGTTTTAACACTTAATTTTTCAGTTGAAAAATAAAATTTGTTCTTTATGAAGGATTAAAACAACAGAACTGCAATAATGACAACATCATGTCACCAAGATATATTTAAACAGAACAACAATAACAAGCATCAATATCAATATATATAATAAAGCAGAAATATATATATATATAACAACAAGTAAACAAATTGATGGGCATACCTGCTGCATGGCAATGCCATGTGTAATGTCGAACACAAATGTGACATTTTCAGAAATGTTCTTTTTAAATGTTTTAACACTTAATTTTTCAGTTGAAAAATAAAATTTGTTCTTTATGAAGGATTAAAACAACAGAACTGCAATAATGACAACATCATGTCACCAAGATATATTTAAACAGAACAACAATAACAAGCATCAACGATGTATAACACTTTTTCTTATAAGTGTTCTATTGAGAAAAAAAAAGCTATAGCTAGATTACTGGTAATTTCTTAGTGTGGGGTTCTTACTTACTTGAAAGTGGTGCAGTAAATCCTGAGCTGTTCCGTGACCCATGAACTGGGAGCCCAGGTATCTGGACTGCACTCGATCATCTTTGAAGTAACGGACATGTAGGTCCAGCTGCTTCGTTTTAGTTGTTTGGTTAAGGGTTTCGTCAAACATCAAAGTAAAGCTGTCTTTGTTAACGTCGGTGACGAGAGTTTAATGATGTGTGGAGCCAAACCAAATTTTGTAATGTAGGCTGATTTGTCTTTACCGCACGTAAAGTTTTTAGCGATTTCTGAGTCAGTAAACATAGCTCGGAAAATGTCTCCGACTCCTTTCTTGGCGTTATAGGACTGGTGTTTGGTTACTGTGTGCAGACACCACAGTACCTCTGCCTGAAGTGTAGCGGTGGACCCAAAGGTTGCTCTGAGGTCTGTTGCTGTGGTTGGAGCTGCTGTTGCTGCTGGTATCGGAGATGGAGCTGAAGTCTGTGGTACTGATGAGACGGAACAGTACTGAAAAATGGCAGGCGTTTGTTGGCGGGTTTTTGCAGCCGTTATGTGCTTCTCGCTCTGCATATGCGATTCCACAGCTTTAATTCCCATTGAGCCGAGTTTAAAGAGCTTCTTGCACAGCATACAATGAGCCTCATAGTTATTTCCTTGAACCGGTCTTAATCATGCCACAAATGTCGGTTTATCCATCCAGCTAAGATTAAATTTACATTTCCCCATGACTGACGTTGCCAATAGCTACTGAAGTGTAAGCTGCTAACGTGTAAACCTGAAAGTAGCATCCTCCCCCCACAAACGAATGATTGCTTTTGGTTCCGCTCACTTCCGCTCCGTGGTGCTAAAATGCAGAGCAGTAATTACAAATTCGCCAAATTCTTTACAAAGATTTCACTGTACAACGCAAGAAAATATTGCAATTTTGTTCATTGTGTTTGTGGCATTTTTAAGACCTTTGAAAGGCAGATGTAAGGATTAATTGTCATTTTTAAGGATAATTAAGGACTTAATTTTGGACAAACCCATTTCAGACTTTTTAAGGAGCCGCAGACACCCGGTAATCAGAAGCAATGGTGGCAGGTGTGTGCTGACTCCCATTGAACATGAGTTTGAATGTGATTGGTTAATTCTGAACACAGCCACATCCCCAGTTATAAGAGGGTGTGCATATTTATGCAACCAGGTTATTGTTAAGTTTTTTATTTTTTCCCTTAAAATATTTCAGTTTGTTTTTCAATTGGGTTGTACAGGTTCTAGGTCACATTAATGGTGGAAAGTTTTGAAGTGATTTATCTTGGTCTCTTTTTTTACATCATAAAAACCTGGCATTTGAACAGGGGTGTGTAGACTTTTTATATCCACTATAGATTACATATTCACTTTTACTATTTAACTATCCACGCCATTTACTTTAAGTCTACAGAGTTTCAATTCTATTTTACAACATCATTTTTTGTCTTTTTTGTAAGAACTTTTTCATTTTTCATTTCACTTCTTCTGTCTCATCAATCACTGAACGGAACCTTGACCTGCACCAACCTTCATCAAAGGTTTGGGTCTCCTGCTTCAGTCCAAACTGCTCTCCATCTTGACTGATGCAGACGTCCTCCTGTTCCTCTTTAATCTGGGAACAATCTGCTCCCACCTGAACAACAATAAAGTTTCTCTCCTGGTTTAGAAGCTGCTGCTCATACACAACCTCCTTCTGGTTTGAGTCATTTTGCTGTGGGACATCTGGAGGGACAAGAGACACAGGAAAGGTGCTGGAATATGGTTCTGACACAAAGAGAGAAAGTTCATCCTATGAAGCCTCTGAGATAAAAGTGTCTTCAGCAGCAGAGACCCACTGCTCCTCTAGTGGAAACACTATATCAGGGCTAAAGTCTGCTGTCTCTGACTGCCTTGTTACTCTCAACAAGAAATCTTTCCCTGCAGATCTGACTTTTATTGGAAATTTACAGACATTTGCTGCTGAATTTTAACCTTTTGTCACTTAAAGTGGATTTTTTTTCCAAAATATTTGAAATTCATAAATTAGTAACTTCGTTGTCAATTTGGTGAAGTTTTCTGTTATGAATTTGCGACTTTTTGTAAATTTAAAACTGTCTACCTTAAATATAACAGCTTTTTCTCACAAATTGTGAGTTTTATCGTTGGTCAAAGTCACATTCTGTTTGAGCAGTAAACAAACCAACAATCTTGTCAAAGCCTCGTTAGTTCTGCATACCCAGTCTGTGTGATTTTATAGTGGAAACTGAAGTCATGGTTTCTCTTCGTCCTCACACTTCCACGTCGGTGCTTTGTTCTCCAGCACTCAGCACAGACCATCAATGGCAGGTCTCCACGGAGCTACATCAGCTATTCATCCATGAGGAGCAGAACAGCAGCAGAACCACCCACACCGACCACATGGAAGCTAGATAGGTCCGTCTGTGCTGATTTTCTCCTGCAAAGACCATGAAGAGACTTATTCAGGAGGAAAACCGCAGCCTTCTTCCATGGAGGGAGCAGCCAGAGCTAACAGGCTAACATGCTACTGTATTAAAGTCCACTGAAGAATCAGACGGTTTACGGTTCTCTTCGGTTACCGCTTTGAATCTCAATAACAGCCACACCGAGTCATGATGTGAAGAAGTCAGAGAGACAGTCTGAATAATCCGGCATCACTTTCATACATGTGGAGGGATTCACCACGATGAAAACACACGTTCACCACGTTGCTGCTAGCAGCTTCTTCTTGGGGTATCAGGACACTCCGTACCCTTGCCACTCCGTCCCAAGTCACCCCGTACCCAAATCTCAACGTACCGTAGCCACTCCGTACCAGACGCGAACGGGCGAATTTATAACTTCTGCAGCAGTGTTCAACTTGCTATGGAAATCCCTAAAATAACTGTTATGTATGTAGAAAGAGGGAGTCGGAGTCTCTCTTCATGCAGCCGTCTAACTCTTTATTGTGGTGAACAGTGGGCCGTGCCCGCCTGACGTCACCCTGTGGGCGGGTACGGCATAATGCAGGGAGTAGTGAACAGTAATAAAATAGTCTATAACACTAAGCCAAAAAAAACAAAAACTAAACTAAAATCGGACCATGTCTCTAAAATATATAAAATAACCCCATACCATACATACTCACATGCACACCATCAGAGTATATACACAGATATTTACATAAAATGGATTAAACCACACCAATATTCTGCAGCAGCCAGAGGTAAAACCAGCCCGGGACAGCCCCACGGCATGTGTACCACCAGCCACCATCCTCCCCAGGATCGAAGCCACCCTCCTTGGCGAAAACATCCCTTTTCGTCATCAGCTACTTCTCCCCTCTGGCCCCCACAGTGCTGCTGTCCGACACACCGTCCCTCCGTGCCTATCAGTCCGCTCCCGACCACTTTCAAGACCACCTTCGTGGCTACAAACACTCCAGCCCCCTGTAGACGCACTCCGAGGAAAACCAAAGCCTGCTTGTCTGCGCCACTCATTGCCCTGGGCGCCTCGCCATACTGCCCAGCACCCTCGTCCAGGGCGCCCTGCTGTGCTGCCTCCGTGTCCAACTGCCGCTGCTCACTCCCGGGGCTCACCGCATCACTTGCCAGCATCATACTCCAACCCAGGTACCTCGCCGCTGCTCCTAGCACCCTTATTCCAGGTGCTCTGCTGCGTTGACTCAATGCTCGGCTGCAGCTGCTCTCCCTGAGGGTTCTCAGCATCATACTTGTTGGCTCCACTCTCCAACCCGGGGGCCTCGTCGCTGCTCCCGGCACCCTTGTTCCAGGTGCCCCGCTGCATTGTCTCCATGCCCAGCTGCTGCTGTTCTTCCCCAAGCTGTCAGCCTCCATGGTCCCGCTCTCCCACTGCCTAGCCTTCAGCTGTGGGGGTGACTCCTGCTGCTCTCCCTCTCCGCCATCGCCACACACCACGCCATCCAAGTCATCGGCGCTATGGTCCCATACCGCGCTGAGCTCTTTGACTGGCCCGCCGTCGTCAGTGACTGGGGGCTCTTCCACTCATGGCCCCTGTCCTACCTTGAGGTCTAGCTGGCTGCTTATAGCTTGATTTTGGCGCAAAGTTAGCTCATCAGCTAGCCTGTCCACAGGCATAGAACGGGTCGCTAGCTTCCCACAGCTAACTAGCTCATCTGTTCCCAGCAGCAACAGCTCCATCACCCGCAGCCTCATGGACTTCGTCTGCCCGTCGAAGTACCCAGCCAGCCACTCAACAGTATCCCCGCAGCACTCCGCTCCACCCAGCGTACCGAGGATTCTTCGGCCTTCCGCACCAAGGTTGTTGGCCAGGAGTGCCCGCTATTGTCTCTCATCGAGCCTGTCCAAGCCCAGCGCCCTGATATAATCTTCGAACATGGCCCTCCAATTCGGCCACAGGATCACCGGCTCTCCCATGTGCTCCAAAAACGGCGCTAATGGTGGAGGTAGCCCGCACGCTCCCATAATTTGTCTCCTTGTCACCAAATGTTATGTATGTAGAATGAGGGAGTCGGCGTCTCTCTTCATGCAGCCAACTAACTCTTTATTAAGGTGAATAGAACTATATACACAGTGGGCCATGCCCGCCTGACGTCACTCTGTGGGCAGGTACGGCATCACACACAACAATAACTTCATGCTTAGGTTTACATTAACTGACGGGGGGGGGGGGGGGGCTCACCTGAAAAAGTTGTTTTTACCTCCAAAACTTCACAAGATGGACGTTTACGTTGCGAGCTTGCTAGCACATCCGTGGGTAAACAACAACATCCAGTCCTTCTGTCTTCTTCTTCTATGAATATATGCACTGTGTTCATATATTCATATATTTATTCCATCCAGCTACAATGCTCTGCACTGTGTGTCTGTGTGTGTATATATATATTTTATAGTAATATGTACATATGTATATTAGCTGCTCTTGCTTGCTTGTTTTTTTTTTTTTTTTTTCTTGCCTTCTGATTGTTGCTCTGAGTGTTGCTATCCCTGTGCTGTTGCAATCCTGGAATTTCCCCGTTGTGGGACTAATAAAGGCTTATCTTATCTTATCTTCATCTTCTTCTCTCGGTTACCGGCAGACGGCAAGCAACTGAAAGGTGCATACCACCACCAACTGTACAAGAGTGTGTAACATCGTCATTTGAGCCCGACCTTTGACTTAATCCTGTTATTTAAAAAAGAAAAAGGAGCCCTTCTCGTGATTCTTATTGCCTCTCCATCTCCTTCTGTTCCCAGAATCCCAGTTAAATCCCATTCCCTACCTGCCTCTCCAACTTCAGTTTCCATTCTTTCTCTTTCATTTCCATACTTGTGACAGTGTAATAAGATGTGCTCTACATTTTCTTTTCTCCACATTCTCAACATTTGTTACTATCGCTTTTCCCCATGATGAATAAAGTGCTGTTTAAACCTGTGGGATCCAGTCTGAGTCTTGCCATAATGATGTCTTCCCTCCTGTTTGTTCTTTTATAATTCTTCATTACAATAGATTTTTGTATTTTGTAATACGATCTACCTTTGTGATCTTCAGCCCATCTTTTTTGCCATAGCCCAATTCCTTTTTTCTTGATTACTGTTTTCCCTTCTCCTTTTCCAAGAGACAATGGTATAGTTATTTCTTTCCCAAGTGCACTTTTTGCTAATTTGTCTGCACAGTCATTCCCTTTCAACCCTTCATGTGCAGGAACCCAACAAAACTGAACATCTCCACCACCCCGTATATCCTAAATAAACTGTGATATAGCTCAGTCACCAAGTCTTCCCTTGTAGATTTTAGTGTCTGTATGGTTTTTAAAGCTGCAAGTGAATCTGTGCACACCACCACCCAGTCCAGTCTAAACTTCTCCACCCACTGCAAACTAACAATTATTGGCACCATCTCTGCTTTATACACAAATGTATTGTTGGAGACTCTTTGAGATGGTCACTATAAACTCTGGAATGTATACTGTGGTGGACACAATACACATGGCACTCCACCCAGGACAAGGGGGTTGGTGGGGGAGAAGATATAGAGATGCTAATGAGGAAAGCTGAGTGGAGCCAACCAAACAAAGATGTGCCTTTCGCCCCCTGCTGCACCAGGCTGACAGCTGAGGACACAGGGGTGCAAATGTATTGTAGCAAGGCCTGCTCTGTGATGTGTGGGTCAATGTTATGTTAATGTGTGTGCATGTCTTGCAGTCTGAATGTTAATGTGTTTACCCTGAGTGCCGGAGGCGGGAATGAAAGTGTATAAAGGAGTTCACTCAGGCACTCGGGTTTTAGAGTTTCTGTGCTTATGTTGGAAGTGGAATAAGGTTTGTGTGTCATCCAGCTGCTCACTGCCTCGTCTCTTTCCATCGTCCACAATACTCCAATTCCAACAGAGCCCTCTTTGTTTTTTGAACCATCAGTACAGAGCTGTAAGTAGTCATAATAATTATTCCTGAGGTAAATACTTGTTTTTGTTATGATTGTCCTTTGCAGGACACAACGATGAGGCATCAGAAGGCAACAGTGAGTTTTATTTTAATTACAAAAGTACAAAATAAAGTGCCACGAACAGCCGAACACAAATACACTAAACACAGGTGACCCCGGAGGGTGAAATAACTGTGCACATGAAGGATCACAAAGTCACTTACATATAACACAGCCAGGGCGAAACCTTACCACTGTAAATGAGGAACTGGAGCCGGACGTGGGGACTCCAATCCTGATGAAGCGAAATCGCAGTGAGGACTAATTCTCAACACCGATCTTAAATAGAGCATGAACTAATTACACACAGGTGAGACAGATAATGAATAAAACGTGAACAGCTGTGACAGGCTGCAGGCCAGCTGACAGGCGGAAGTGCTGCCATGGCGCTGTCAAAATAAAAGCACCAATCCACACCATCAAAACAAGCCCCAATAAAGGGACAAAAAGAGGAAATAATAAGAGGAGTGTAATAATAATAAATAAATAGTAGTGTTGTGGGGAACCCACTCAGTAGTTTTCCCTCAGACTGAAGTGGCAGATCAAAGATGGGGAGTGTAGGGAGTGATATGTTAATGCAGCACCCCAGGTAGCAATGAATGTGAGAGAGAGTGGAATAAAGTTTCATCTGCTCGGAAAAGTTCGGCCTGGTTATTCTTTCCACACTGGTGACCCTTGACGCACAATGGAAAGCAAGGCGAACACCCCGGAGACGACCCAGACGGGAAGTGCCAGCAACGCGTTCGCCGTTTCGGTCAAACTCCCAGACTTTTGGTTACACGACCCGAAGTCTTGGTTCCTTCACACCGAGGCCCAGTTCGCACTCCGGGGAATAACGGCAGATGACACCAGATATCACTACGTGGTCGCAGCACTGGACGCACGCACAACTCAGCAGGTGGCAAGCCTGCTCCAGCAGACCCCAGCCCACGACAAATACAGTGCTCTCAAAACCGCGCTGACCCGGCACTACACGCTCTCAGACTGTGAGAGAGCAGAGAAGCTCCTGACGTGCTCCGAGTTAGGAGACGGTTCGGCGGTCGAATTGATGGAGAAGATGTTGGCATTGATGGGCACAGATGACAGGCATATTCTCTTTGCCCACCTTTTCCTCCGGAACCTCCCGACAGCGGCCAGAGCGGTCCTTGCCAATTCGCCGCTGCTGACCACACACAACTACCAGGCGCTAGCCCAGCAGGCAGATCGGATCATCCTCACTACCAGAGCCCTCACAGTGAACGCAGCGGCATCGGAACCCAGTGAGACGGCCAGCAGAGGCGAGGAGCCAGCGATGATGGCTGCAGCAGGGGCCAAGAAGCACTGGAGAGACACACTCTGTTTCTACCACCGCCGTTTTGGAGAGGATGCACGCTGATGCGTGCCACCGTGCCAATTCAAGCGTTCGGGAAACGCCGGGACCGGCAGTCGGTAGCAGCTGCGACCGCTGGTGAAGCAAGCAAACTTCTCTACAGTATGTGACAGACTCACGCTCGGGGAGACGGTTCCTCGTGGACTCCGGCTCCCAAAAGAGCCTCATCCTGCCATCCTATGCCGACCGGCTGGCAGGAACTAGCGGCCCCGAGCTGAGCTGAGCTGAGCAAACGGCTCAGACATTAAGACTTTTGGAGAGAGGACACTGACTGTGTCCTTGCACAGCTGTACATACCAATGGATATTCGTCATAGCGGCATGCAGCTTCCCCATTTTAGGCCCTGATTTTTTGTGTGCACACAGACTAGATAGATAGATAGATAGATAGATACTTTATTTCGAACAAAAAAGTAAAACAAAAACAAAACAAATGACAAGTGCAATAAAGTAACAGTATACAGTGTTCGAAAGGGAGAAGTGTAATGGGTCCCCTTTTTGGGCACCCCTAAACGGCCGTGATCGGGAACACCAATGCATACGTGTGGGCGGCATAGGGACCACGATGACACCAGACTGCTGTTTCCACAATTTATTTACTCCTGTTGATGAAACAAAACAAAATACATCACGCCTCGTCCGTACCTCGATCCCACACAGGCTCCCCCAGCAAAGCAACGCGGTACTGTGCGGGAAAGGGATCTCTAAAATAATTTTACAATACATAATGTTATGACCCGAACGCCGGTTCTGATCGCGCTCGGGCTAAGTTATTTCTCGCTGCCGGCCTTGACAGTTGCGGGCTGTATTCTGGCCTCACCGGGCTCTTATTGTGAAAGTGCTCGGTGGGGCTTCCGCCTGTCAACGGCCGGTCAGCTGATTGTCATTACTGTCGTTAGTGCTTCGCCCTTTTTAAGCCCGGCACTGACGACGGTAAGACGCAGGAGTATTAGTCGGCATTGGTCAACGTTACGTCTGAGTGGCTTCGTCCTGCCAAGCCCTGGGTCTGCGCCTCGTCATACCTGTGAGTGCCGCAGACCTTCATGTCAGGTCTGTCATCTTAGTTATGTCACAGTTAGCTCGTAGCGGCTGGGTTAGCCCTACGAGCCCAAGTCTCAGTCATGTGTTTGTTTGCCCTTATGGGTTCATAGTTATGTTTTGTCACGTCTGTAATAAATAACATCTTAGCCAAACTCTCTGGTGAACTCTGTGGCGTCTCTTGACATGACAGTATACTTCTGCCAGGTCGCCTAAACGGAGGTGCCGCACCGAGACGCCGTTTCACCGGGAGTTTGTGCCTTTATTGGACTGTTGTTTCTTCTCGTTTGGGTGTCAACGTCTGGAGAATGCCGTCTTCCAGGGGCCGTGGTCGGCGTCTGGACCAGGAGCTAGCGGGCGCGTTGGAATACGCCGATGGGGCACTCCTCGCCGCTACATTTGACGACACCTCCAGTTACATGCGTTGGCATCTGGGCGTCGCTGAGGAGTATCTGGACAGCCTTCCCCTCGACTACGACGATCATCCGGAGGTGATATCGAGGTGGGAGGAACTCGCCGCTCAGCGCGAGGTTCTTCGTGGGCTGGAGGAGGAAGAGAGCGGGAAGCAGAGGAGGAGGCATCCTCGCTCCCCGCGTTGGTGTCCCGTTCCCATCCCGGAGCAGGTCCAGGAGTACGCACCGTCTGGGGGCCGAGGAGGACGTCGGCGTAACGGCGCGGGCAACCCTCAGCGGAATCCCCGGCTGGACTCGCTGCCGGCGTATCCCGTCAGCGAATCTTCGAGAGCGGCCCCACCTCGTTTCCCTAGGGGGCCCTCTGTCGCCATCCAGCGGGGAGAAGGAGGAACGACGTCCCCCACAGCAGGAACTATCTCTGCCCCAGGAGGAAGGCAAGTGATCGTTTGTTTGTCACATCTTAATAATGATCTGCCTTGTCTGACTCCTGGGGGCGGAGTTCGTGGTTCGCAGCCCCCCCGAGCTCCCTCCACCTGCTGTGGATAAAATTATTAAACCTACTGCCTCTGTGTTCTCCCCCGTTGAGCGGTCCGCGACGCCAGGCCAGCGTCGCCGGACGAAGAGGGCCCCTGCAGTGCTGGATAGCCTGCATCCGGCCCTGCAGTCACGTTTTGGACGGAGGAGAGGAGCGGACTGCGGCCCGGAGCCTGAGCCGACGAAAAAGCGTCCCCGGGTCTCCTCGCCGGAGCGGTCCGAGCCAGTGGGTCAAGGGTTCCCTGCCTCCACGCCATACGGGTCGTCGGTGTGGACGACAGCGTGGGAGGAACCTGAGGCTGCTGATGACATCGTGCCAGCTGCGGAGCCCGACGCAGCTGAGTCCGAGTTAGCTGACGAGAGTTGCCCTGAACCCGGATCGTCGGAGTCCTGGGTGGCAACGGAACCCAAGTGCAGGCAAGTGCTCCCTCTTATGTCTCTGTCCTCTTTTGTTGAGCATTTTTGCCTGCCTCTCGGGGAGACGAGTGAGGAGCAGCCGTCTGCTGCGCCCGAGCTCGTCTCGCTGAGTTCCGTTGCTACCGGTGATGCTGATCCCGGTTTTCCTGTCCCCGAGCTTTGTTTTAGTGTCGCCGGCGGGGAACGGGTCGGAGTCACCGAGGTGGAGGTCCCAGGTTCGGGGGTGGAGTTCGTCAGCGGAGCTGCACCGGAGGCCCAATCGGGTCCCACCGCAGGGGCGGTTTCAGCCCAATCGGGGTCCGACGTGGGTTTGTCGGAGGCCCAATCGGGGTACACCGCGGGTGCGGTTCTGGCCCAATCGGGGCCCAACGTGGGTGCAGCTGGGACCCAATCTGGGTCCAGCGGTGATGCAGTGCGAGCGTGGTCCATTGGCGGAGGAGGAGCTGCAGACCCTTCTTCGCGGAGCGGATTCTTGGCTAGTCCTGCTCACCGATCCCCTCAGAATCGCCGGCCCTTTTCATCATCGCCGGGGGCCATGGGGGTCCCTGTTCGCTCGCCCCAGTTCTCCCGAGTTTTGTTCTCGTCAGGGAGGCCGCTGCGGGTTGTTGATGCCCTGGACTGGTGGCCGAGGGACACGGGTCGGCCGCCGGAGGGACTGTTTCGCCGGTTCAGGGCCTCGGTTCGGCCACCCGACCTGTTATGTGTGCCATGGGGCTACCTAGTTCGACCACCGGAGAAGCGGACGTGTGGGACTTTGGACTCTGGTGAGCCGCCTGGTCCGCCTCCGTTGACCATCGGTCGACAAACTGTCGGGGGGTGGTAGTGGTCCCTGGGTGTGTCTCAGTATTTGTGCTTTTTTTTCCTCGTCCTGGTTATTTTGTATCTAGTGCTCATGCCTTTGTTTTGAAAGCCACAGTCAAGTCATAGTCATGTTATGTCAAAGCAATTTTAGATTGCCTCTTGTGTTTTTGAAAGCCACAGTCTAGCCATAGTAAAGTTATGCTAAGCAATTTTAGATTGCTTCATGTGTGTTTGCAGTAGCCTTGCTGGCTTATGTATAGTCTGGGTAGAGCGTGTAGTGCTCTGGGTTTTTTTTTGTTTCATGTATAGTTTGGTTTGAGCGAGTAATGCTCTGTTTTTGTTTCATAGTCTGGTATGAGCGGGTAATGCTCTGTTTTTGTTTTTTCATGTATAGTCTGGTATGAGCGAGTATGCTCTATTTTTGCATTTAATTTTCTGAACTGTAGTTCTGGTTTTTGTTTTCCTTTGTACATTTTTTCTTGTTAGTCTTGTCATTGTCTTGTATGGTTTTTTTAGTCTTGTCATTGTCTTGTATGGTTTTTTGTCTTGTTCATGGGTTGGTTTCTCTCCCTCCGCACCTGTCCCCCAACCTCCCACCCTGGAGGGGGCGGGGGGGGGGGGGCAGGGTGGTTCCTTGGGGCGTTCGGAGTCCACCCATGGAGGGAGGGTACTGTTATGATCCGAGCGCCAGTTCTGATCGCGCTCGGGCTAAGTTATTTCTCGCTGCCGGCCTTGACAGTTGCGGGCTGTATTCTGGCCTCACTGGGCTCTTATTGTGAAAGTGCTCGGTGGGGCTTCCGCCTGTCAACGGCCGGTCAGCTGATTGTCATTACCGTCGTTAGTGCTTCGCCCTTTTTAAGCCCGGCACTGACGACGGTAAGACGCAGGAGCATTAGTCGACATTGGTCAACGTTACGTCTGAGTGGCTTCGTCCTGCCAAGCCCTGGGTCTGCGCCTCATCTTACCTGTGAGTGCCGCAGACCTTCATGTCAGGTCTGTCATCTTAGTTATGTCACAGTTAGCTCGTAGCGGCTGGGTTAGCCCTACGAGCCCAAGTCTCAGTCATGTGTTTGTTTGCCCTTATGGGTTCATAGTTATGTTTTGTCACGTCTGTAATAAATAACATCTTAGCCAAACTCTCTGGTGAACTCTGTGGCGTCTCTTGGTGATCCGCGAGGATCACCACATGACACATAAAACAAACCACATCACAAAAAAGAAAATTCTCCAAAAACAAACATACCTGTTGATGAAACAAAACAAAATACATCATGCCTCGTCCGTACCTCGATCCCACACAGGCTCCTACATTTACAAAAATATGAGTTACACAACGGCACAAGCTGCTAGTCACCATAGAGCCTATATTGGCGCGAAACTCTAAAATGGCGACTAGCGGACTTCTACTGTGCGCCGAAACATCCATAAAACTCTTATTTACAACACAAACAATGAAAAATACACTACAGTAACATGTCAAATTAATAAGGAACAATTACAAACCAAGGTTGCAGTTTAAATGATAAAACTTATGAACAATACAGTCATTTAGTGCCAGCAGCGTTTTAAACACGACTTACCCCCAGCAAAGCAACGCGGTACTGTGGGGGAAAAAATGAACTACCGGAGCCTCGAAGGTACAGGAAGAGCGGATGTGAGAAGTGTACCACCAAAATAAAAGCATTCAAGTAAATAAAATTCACAGCAATATAAAGAAAAACATAACTGAGAAAAGAATGTTTAAGGTGCATTTTCGACTCCGTTACACCCACCCCACTGAATTTTATCAAACTTGAGCCACAGCTACACAGAACTCATGACAATATACAAAACACCCGGGGTTAGTTAAAGAACACCATCTGAAAGAGTGTCCCACACAAGGACGAAGTGGCATGAGAGCAGCGCTTATCTCTCAACCCAACCACTGGTAATGGAGTGCCTTGTACACCCCACCAAAACCCCCAACTATTAGTGTAGTAAAAGCTCATGTATAATAAAATAGAATAAAATAGCTGATCACTAGAATTCAAGGTCAAGTCCGCAAAAGTATAGTCCACTCATGTAGCATTTAGTCAGTCAGGGTCTGAAACACAGACCTACAAACAGCCTTAACATTGAACTTGTCATGAATTACATCTTGCCTGGACATTGTCTGCACTAGTCTATTTACAGGTCTAATCAGGCGACCAAATCTTGACCTGATTTGAGATTGTGCATTTGGACGGTCACAATGTGTACGTGACGTCTGGTCAACAGTACAGCGAACAAGGGGAGTGTCTGTCTGTCTCTCGGAGTCAGGAACAGAAACTAGTTGACTGTCAAGTGTTTGTCCACCATGAATATCAGTAGCAGCTGTAGTCACAGGTCTAGAGTCAGAGGACATGGTATGATCTACACCCAGAGCAACAGGTGCAACTGAAGAGTTCTGGGGGTCAGAGGACACACTAGTCACATCAGAAACGTCTACCTGTGACACAGATGGTTCAGTGAGCTGCGTGATCCACTCAACAGTTCTCCTTTCAGAGTCAACAGGTTCTGGATCAACTAATGGTTCACGTGTTTCTCCACCTGAAGATGGATCACCTGTACCAGCCTCACTCTCTCCCTCGAAGAGGTCCACAGATGTGTCTCCCTCATCACCAATATCTGTAGCTAAGGTTTCTGGAAGTAAGGTGGATGAACCATGGTTGGATACATTGCACACATCCACCACAGGAAGAAAATTTACCAGCATCAACAGATTCCTGTGGACCACTTTTGTCCGTCCAGTAAGAGTGTCACAAATTCTGTATGTATGTGTCTGTGGGTTCACATCCATTACAGTGTAAACAGTTGATTCCCACTTATCAGCAGTTTTCTTTTTGCCTCTCTCCTTTCTGTTGGCCAAAAGCACCCTGTCACCAATCTCAATCTTGGATCCTGTCACTTTCCTGTTGTAAAGATTAGCATGTCTGTGTTGCTCCTTAGCAGCACGGTCCTGAGCAACTATCATTGCTTCTTTTAGCTCACAGGCGAGAGTTGCCACATACTTGTCATAACTGGTTACATCAGCATCGCGAAGAACAGAACGAAACATGACATCTACTGGCAAACGGGGCACATGGCCATACATGAGGTAAAAAGGAGGAAAGCCAGTCGTCTCATGGGCTGTACAGTTGTACAAAAATGTCAAAGTCTGCAACCGTCGTGGCCAGTTAGCTTTCACCTCAGGGGACAGTGCACGAATCATCCCACCCAGTGTCCTGTTAAACCGTTCGACACTCCCATTTCCCATTGGGTGGTAAGGGGTAGTGTGAGATTTCCTGACACCGGACACTTTGAGGAGTTCACTGATTAATTGACTTTCAAAATTAGGACCTCGGTCACTGTGGATTCTTTCTGGGAATCTAAAGACACAAAAGTACTTGTTCCACAGAACATTTGCCACTTGCTTAGCTGTTTGATCCTTACAAGGAAAGGCCTGAGCCATCCTGGTAAAGTGATCTGTTATCACTAGGACATCAATAGACTTGTTCCTAGAGTCTTCAGCTGACCAAAAGTCAATACAGACCAGCTCAAAGTCTCTGACAAAGCCCTTTGTCAGAGACTGTCCCAACACTATGCCCGTTTTGACACCTCGTCATCTGTGTCCAACTCCCCCCCTCCCTCCAGCTCCACAGCCTCCACATTCCCTACTTCATTTAAGGCACCCCCCCCCACCTCCCCCCCTCCCCTTATCATCAGTGAGCAGGATGTGCTCAAACAGTTCTCCAGACTGAACCCGCGCAAGGCCCCCGGCCCAGACGGCGTGTCTCCCTCCACCCTGAGACTCTGTGCGAAACAGCTGGCTCCTGTATTCACAGACATTTTTAACACCTCCCTTAAGTTATGCCACGTGCCGTCCTGCCTCAAATCCTCCACCATCATCCCTGTCCCCAAGAAGCCACGGATCACTGGACTTAATGACTACAGACCTGTAGCGCTCACCTCTGTAGTCATGAAGTCCTTTGAGCGCCTGGTCCTGTCCCACCTCAAGTCCATCACCACCCCTCTCCTGGACCCGCTGCAGTTTGCCTACCGAGCCAACAGGTCTGTAGACGATGCAGTCAACCTGGCCCTCCACTCCATCCTGCAGCACCTGGACTCCCCGGGAACCTACGCCAGGATCCTGTTTGTGGACTTCAGCTCCGCATTCAACACCATCCGCCCCGCTCTGCTCCGGGACAAGCTGTCCCTGCTCAACGTGCCTGACTCCCTCTGCAGGTGGATCATCGACTTCCTGACGGACCGGAGGCAGCATGTGCGGCTGGGAAAGACTGTCTCAGACTATACTAGCATCAGCACCGGATCACCCCAGGGCTGTGTACTTTCCCCCCTACTCTTCTCCCTTTACACCAACTCCTGCACCTCCAGCCACCAGTCTGTCAAGTTGATCAAGTTTGCGGACGACACCACCCTCATCGGGCTCATCTCCAACGGCGACGAGTCCGCCTACAGGAGAGAGGTGGCCCAGCTGGCGTCCTGGTGCAGCAATAACAACCTGCAGCTGAACGCTCTGAAGACAGTGGAGATGATTGTAGACTTCAGGTAAGTCACTACTCCTCTGCCCCCCCCTCACCCTCTCAGGCTCTCCCATCACCACTGCTGATTCCTTCCGCTTCCTAGGCACTACCATCACCAGGGACCTCAAATGGGAGCTGACCATCAGCTCACTCATCAAAAAAGCCCAGCAGAGGATGTTCTTCCTGCGGCAGCTGAGGAAGCTCAAGCTACCCACCAAGATGTTAGTGCAGTTCTACACAGCCATCATCGAGTCCATCCTCACCACCTCCATAACCGTGTGGTACGCAGGAGCCACTGCCAGGGACAGACTAAGGCTGCAGCGCGTCGTGCGCACTGCTGAGAAGGTGATCGGCTGCAAGCTCCCATCTCTCCAGGATCTGTACATCTCCAGGACCCGGAGGCGTGCTGGCCGGATCATAGCCGATCCCTCACACCCTGGTCATGTACTGTTTGCCCCCCTCCCCTCTGGTAGAAGACTTCGGTCCATCCAGACTAAAACCTCCCGTCACATGAACAGCTTCTTCCCCTCTGCCATTAGACTGCTGAACACTAAGTGACTCTCGTGCACCATGTACAGCAGCTCAACCAGACTCATGTCAATCATCACTGTTTTCTTCCTGCATTACCGACTGCACTATATAGTTCTCCACAGTATCTGCTGCTGGCTAATATATATATATATTTTAACTGTTGACCAGTATCACTTAATCTTATCCTACACTTTATTACATGTATAGTTTATTTCTCTTATCTTATCATGTTTAATGTTGCAGCATTGTACCGAGACAAATTCCTAGTTTGTGTACTACATGAACAATGGCAATAAACCTGATTCTGATTCTGATTCTTCTCCAGCGGTCTAGATGACAAGATGCTCTCTATAGCCCCATTTCCACCAGTATCGCCTGGGCTTTACTTTTTTTTACTTGTTTCGGTTTTTCGCCATTTCCACCCAAGTCCTCACGGTTTAACCGTTACGATTTTCATGCCTGTTCAGAGGCAGGGTACAGGCGAGCGAAAAGCGAGGTGTGAATTGACGTCAATCGACTGCTAAACGCTGATTGGTCGGGGCGTAACGTCACCAAACGCGTCCGTTTGTTTTCTGTTGAAGCTACACGTCCGCCATTTGTAATTTCAGCGAGTAACCGCGGTGACTGGATTCAAAATTGTGTTCTCATATAACGATGTCCACGCGCAAGTTTATTCCATGAACAAACGAGGAGGTGCGGACTTTTCTGTCCCTTGTAGCCGATGACTACATCCAGAGCGAGTTGGTGGGGCAACTTGCAATGAAAAAATATACCAGGAAGTGTCCGGCCTGCTATTATTGGCAGAGAATTTGGACGCGACACGGCGACGGAATTGGAAAACGGTGACGGTGAGTCTTGTTTTGTTATTGTCCGTCTTCTTGCCTTTCGGTCAAAAGCGCACTTTATTTTAGCAATAAAGAAAGTTGTTTGATTGTGGGCAATTGTGGTGATGGCTAGCCCGCTAATAGCTAGCTACCTCTGTACCTTGCTGCTACCTGGCATCAAGCTGCAGAATCGCGCTTTTATTTCAGTAGTCACGTGAACAAAACGCTGACGTAAGCTTATTGTATTCTGGTTAAAAAGTTTTGTGTTTGCGGTACATGTTGCACTTTGTTTGTGAGCGTTATTGTGTGTTTTTTTCCTTCTATACACAGTTTTCAAATCCCTTGGGTCCGCCTCACTGGACTGCCCCGGCATCTCCCAGTCAAGTGCTGGTAAGGCACAACAAACTGAAAATTACCACCCGGTTGTTTTTATATGTGATTGTTTTCTATAGACGCATAACAAGGAATTTAAAATGTCTTTCTACTTTTATAAAAATACTAGATTCAGGGGTGTTCATAGCCACAGTGGCCCAGTGTTATAGGTGTGTTGGTGGTGGAAATACTGTTGTATTTTCACAAAAAAAAAGGAGCACATGTACAGACTTCAAATCAAAATGCTTGATTGAAATTCTTCAAGTCAGCTAACACTATTAACCCATTCTGATTTATGAGGCCACAGTACAAAGAAATTCTTTTAAAAATAACCCATTAAATCAAAATACTTTTTACAATTAATCCTTTTTGAAATGAAGGGGGGCCTAACCACATCACCACAGAAGTTGCTTATAGTCCACTCTACTGAGGGGCAACAACATGACAGTTGAGCTTAAATACAGCAACGAAGCATCCCACCACAGGCTTTCAACAGTTTAATTCCATAATATTTTTTCTGACATGTTTTGATCCGGTGTTATCTAAATACAATGACTTCTGTCTTTCATATAGGCAAGCTGAAGAGGTCCATCAACATTGCAGACCTTGCATCACTGATGGCCCAGAATCATGCTGAGGAGATGCGGATCCATGAAAGGATGCTCGAACAGCGCGAAAGACACCTGCAGTTAGCCGCATTAAGAAGGGATGAGCTGACAGAGACGGCTTCCTTCCACGGAGCCTTCCGAAACCATTTTGGCAGTCTGGTCGAAGTACTGAAAGCTCCCCATTTGTTAACATGTTTTGGGAATATTTGTAATGTAATAAAATGTTAGTCTTTTGGATAAAAGTGTGGTTTGTATATTATAACACTGGATGATAAAGGCGAATAATTACATACACATTCCATTGCCTCATATGACCCTAATCCTGCTGTTCAGCCATAAAGGTGTCAAGATTTTTAATGGTAATGTAATTATTATTGTTAAATTTAATAAATATTACCACTGCTGTATCCATTGCTCTACATTGGGTACAGTTTTTAAGTAAAATTGTAAGCAGTTGCACAGGTGTAATTTACATTCAGCAGTAGACACTGATAAAGGTAAAAGTCGAATTAGGTAAAAGGTAAGTACATGTGAATTGAATGTTATATCGGCATTCCAAATTCTGAGAATTCCAATAAATTATAAGCAGTCTAGTATAATATAAAGCGAAAATACCCATACATGTAAACCCAAATATAACATTTTCGATGTTGTAAACGTTGACATGTATATGATAAACCTATGCGATTGTGATTCAATAGATCCATAGTGATCTTTGGTTTGAAAAAGAAAATTATAATTTGGTGTTGGCAGTGTGACAATGTCAGTGTATTTAGTAGGATTAAAAAAAGTTTCATCATAAAATTTCTAGGTTCATTGGCAATTCCATCAAACCAAAAGTGAGTTGTCTAGCTGCAGCATATTTTTTTTGAGTCATTTCTACGTTGTTTTAGTGTGTAATTAGCCACCACTGAACAGATAACCCTTATAAATAACAATATATTGGAAAAATGATACACAATGGGCCTAGATTTGGATTGGCTTTTTTTATAATATCAATTATTTGGTAAGTTAAAGTTAACTGGAAGTATAACAAGTTTCCACATATAATTCCAAGGTCAATTGGCAATTCCATCAAATCAAAAGTGAGTTGTCTAGCTGCAGCATTTTCTTTGCAGTCATTTTCTACGTTGTTTTAGTGTGTAATTAGCCACCACTGAACAGATAACCCTTATAAATAACAATAGATTGTACAATGATACTCAAATGATACACAATACAAAAAATGGGCCTAGATTTGGATTGGCTTTTTTATAATATTTTTAATTATTTTGTAAGTTAAAGTTAACTGGAAGTATAACAAGTTTCCACATATAATTCCAAGGTCAATTGGCAATTC
Organism: Pholidichthys leucotaenia; assembly: GCA_020510985.1. NCBI lineage: Eukaryota > Metazoa > Chordata > Actinopteri > Cichliformes > Pholidichthyidae > Pholidichthys > Pholidichthys leucotaenia. The sequence continues at coordinate 274,722,906 of CM035844.1, read as the reverse complement.
CATCAAACCAAAAGTGCGTTGTATAGCTGCTGCTTTTTTTGGGAAGTCATTTTATCATCAGTGCATCATTATTACACAATATACAAAATGGGTCTAGATTTGGATTGGCTTTTTTTATAATATTATAAATTATTTGGTAAGTTAAAGGGGTTTAGGATTAAGCTTCTGCATAATTTTAAATTACCCCGGTGTTTCAGCATTTAATTAACCGTCTGTTAACATTTAACCGTTTTGAACAACAGAGGCGACGTAGTTTAAAAGTGCACAACATTTTATTTAAAAAAGACGTTTGACATATGTATGCACATGAACACTGAACAAATGAAATGATCTCTGAATGATCTCTGCTTCATATGCAGCTGCTTCAGATTCCTCCTGGGCAACCGCTATTCTCCTCTCCTGCTCCAACGTGTGTTGTCTCAATCCACGTCGTCTTCTCCTGTAAAATTCTCTTGTCTCGTTAAAGACATTCATTGTGTTAAAAACCGTGGAAATCCTCCGCTCGTAATCCGCTATTTTTTTCTGTGTTGTTGAGGAGTCAGTCTCGTCCTTTATATGTCAGCAGTGTAGCGCCACCTCGATCCCGCCCACCCCAGCAATTCTCGGCTTTCCGCGGTTGTGATGGAGGCGCAGCCGCGGGAGAAACAAGTAAAAAAGAAAAGAGTAGCGCAGAACTATATAGTGGAAATGTGGCATAAGGGAGCTCATCCATCAGGTTCAGCTGACTTGCTGAGGACACAACGCTGGCAGTGTCTGACATGGTCTCTAACATCTCTCTCAAGGGTCAGCCAGAAAAATCTCTGTCTGGATAAACTGAGGGTTCGCGACTGGGCTTGATGACCAGCATCATCATGCACGCCTTTCAAGACCTCATCCTTAAGTGAGTCTGGGACAACATACTGAAGCCGTTTGGACTTGGTTCTCTGGTCTCTTGAAACTCTGTACAGAACACCATTGCTCACAGATAGCTTATCCCAGTGTTTCAGATATTTAATCACTGAAAATGATTCTTTCACCCTTTCTCTCCTTGAGGGTCTCCGATGTCTTTCAACATAAAACAGGACGTGAGAAAGAATTCCATCCTCCAACTGTTTGTCACGCAAAGCCTTTTCAGAATAGGCAGGCAACAGGTCTTGACCTGGTTGAACTAACTGGGGCAAAAACTGCAAGGCTTCAATTGCCCGGGCCCTCGGACCAGCATTCCACTCAATGTGTGACTGCATCACAGCAGACACTTCTTCTGAATTCACAATCTGAGTGTGTACCCGGGAGGTATGAGCATTATCACACATCGCATCCACGCGATCACTGGATGAACGAAAAGCATCCTGAACAGAGGCAGTAGACACATTTTTGACTTCACTGAGGAGTTTCACATATGGCTCATTGAACAGTCTGTGACCAATATTTTCCTTGACAAAAGGCACACGGCTTAATGCATCAGCCACAATGTTCTGCCGCCCTGGAACATACTTTATGTCAAAGTCATACGCAGCCAACTTGGCTACCCAGCGTTGCTCACAACAGTCTAACTTGGGCTTTGTCAATATGTGAGTCAAAGGATTGTTGTCAGTCCAAACAGTGAATTTGTGACCCTTTAGCCAATGACTAAACTTGTCAGTGATGGACCATTTCAAAGCCAGAAATTCCAGTCGGTGCGCTGGATAGTTTTTCTGAGACTGTGTCAGTGACTTACTGGCAAAAGCAATAGGTCTGGCATGACTTTCACCTTCCTGGACTTGGGACAGAACGGCACCTATCCCATCCAGAGATGCATCAGTTGAAAGCATGAAGGGACGGTCAAAGTTAGGATGAGCCAAGACCACAGTGTTAACAAGTGCAGATTTGAGACTTTCAAAGGCATGTATGTGCTCTTGGGTCCAATCAGAAGCACAAAGCTTTCTGCAAGCCACCTTGGTTTTCTTACATCTGCCTTTAAATTTTCCAACTTTCAACAGGCTGAACAATGGCTTGGCAATGGCAGAATATCCTGGCACAAAATGCTGATAGTAATTAACCATCCCCAAGAAGGATCTAAGTCTTTTTTGGGACGGTGTCACACCATCAGTGTCCATAAGGTCAGCACAAGTCATTTTTGCGATGTTTTCAACCTTACTAGGGTCGGTTGAAACACCATTCTCATCAATTACGTGACCAAGAAACCTCACAGATCTCCTGAGGAAAAAACACTTTTTGGGTGCCAACTTCAAGTTGTGCCTACGTAGCCTGCTGAACACCATTTCAAGGTGCTGCAATGCACTCTCATCAGATGCAAAAATCAGCAGATCATTCAAATAGCACAACAAAGTCAAATAATTCTGGTCACCAAAAATGGCAGTCATCATGCGCATAAAACTAGCAGGACTATTGCATAATCCCTGGGGCAGGCGATTGTACTCATACAAGCCCATCGGAGTGGTAAAAGCAGAATACTTCCTGTCATCCTCATGAAGCGGCATGTTGTAGAAGCCGGACGTTAAATCCACTGTGCTGAAGAGGCAGTTACCTCCCAGTGCTGCCAGACAATCTGCTTGGTGAGGGAGAGGGTGAGCATCTTTCAGAGTCCTCTTATTCAGCCAGCGAAAATCTGTGCAGATGCGGAGGTCGCCATTCTTTTTCCACACAAGAACCAAGGGAGATGCATACTCGCTAGTCGATTTCCTGATAATGTCTTTTTCCTCCATTTCATTTAGCACCTGTCTTAATTTCTGATACTGACTAGGGGGTACACGCCTGTATGGGAGTCTGAATGGTTTATCATCAGATAAATGTATGCGGTGTACAAAGCCCTTAGCTTCTCCGCAGTCTAGGTGGTGGCGTGAAAAGACATCCTCGTACTGAAGTACCAAGTCAGCCATTCTCTTTTTGCAGTCCTCTGACACTTGGCATGAATTGATGTCTATGTCACAAAGCCCCACTGACTTGAGTTTTTCTTTTACAGACTCCATACCAGCATCACATGCCGTTGTAGACTGTGTGTAGCAGGTCACTGGTACACTAGACTGCTCAGCTGCGTCCATGTCTTCAAGGGCTACACATGTGTAGACGTCGGCTAGCTTTGCATTGCGCCGTAACAACACAGCCTTGTTGGACGTGTTGATGAGTTTGAGCGGGACCCACCTGTCACCCCACATAGGAGTTACAATCTTAGCTACTGGGACACCCCTAGGAGCTGAACGAGAAGATGTGGGCTCTGTCATGACTGTACTGCCTGGAGATACAACAGTGTCTTTAGGCAATTTACCCCAAACAAGGTACTCACGCCCAGGTTCGAGGTAGGTGGCTGAGTTACATCTGACAGTACCAACTTTGTCAGGAATGTCATTTCCTTTCCAGGGGTTCAAACCAGTGAGCATAGACAAGAACTGCTCAGCTTCTGGTTCTGCAGTTGGGCAGGGGCCAGGCACTGTTTTTCAATAGGACTTGCATTGTTTTGAATGGTGTAGGATGTGCTTTATTACATTGGTACCAATAATCAACTCATCATGCTGACCACAGACAACCAGAGTGGGGACCAGCATTTTACAACCATACACCTCCATCACAATGTCAAAAGCACTCTTTGGCCTGATACGCTGTCCACCGCACCCAACCAGCATCACATTCACATCAATCTGGTTCTCATTTGTTATCACTCCAGCAGTTCTCAGTTTCTTCTCTGCATCCTCGTTGATACTGCAGGCCATGGAGCCACTGTCCAGCATGCCATCAATTATCACTGCACCACCAAAAGCTACTGGTGTGTAGAAAAGGCTGGAACTATTGCCAATTATGTGAATGTTCTGATACACAACAACTACATCATCGCATGAGCTTCTCACCGATGCAAAAATCGACTCAGCATCAGATGTGTCACTGCAGTGGGAGCTTGAGGTGAGATCTGCACTGCCTCCCTCTAAGTACAGGTCAGTTAGTTTTCCCTGAGACTGAGAAGGAGGCTGACAGTTGTTGTTGGGACAGGCCAGTCTGGTATGACCAGGGGAAAGACAGGTAAAACACAGTTTCTCAGACATGCAATGTGAAACGGTGGAGTGACGTGTGTCATTACAGACCATACAAGTTGCTTCTCTGGGGCGTCTCTGACGAGGGGCATGTTTAAATCTGTTGCTCTCAGTCGGGTGAGGAATTGTACACTGCTGCAACTTCTCCATCATTTCCTGAAACATATTAACAATGCGACCAAGGAGCCTCTCCTCTGACTGTTGGAGATTTTGAGCAACAACCGGCACACTAGCACAATCTGAGCTGAGTGTATTTGGGGTAGGGTCAGAGATGGGGAATGGAGAGGGACCCTGACATGTAAACTGTCGGGTTTGAGGAAGTGAAGAGGGAATGACTGGGGTGTGGCACTGTTCTGGCATGGTCATGGCTGAAGATGGCAACCTGGGTTTGTCAGATGTTACAGTAGCTGTGTGACTCATTAGCTGTGGACCATCAGGCGCTCTGGCACTAGCTCTAACCTCTCTCTGATAATCGTCAATTCTCAACTGAACATCACGTGAGGTCCATTCATGAGGTGGTTTCCACTTCAAGGTGCAAGACAGATCAGGATCAGGACAATTTTTGACGAACATGATAGCAACCTCTTTGCTCATGTCCTCAGTCTGCTTGCCTTGTCTACGCAGGCCCTCGAGAGCCAGGTCAGCTGCTTTGTTCAGCCTTATCCAGTAGTCCACTGGGTTTTCTCTGTGCCTGGGCAGGGTTGCATAAAAATCTGCAAGCGGAAGACATGAGGAGGCATCACAGAAGTAACGGAGAAGAACATCATAGACTATCTCAGGTTTCTTTTTAGCATCTAGCTCCAGGTCACTACACAGGGCAACTTTCACAACATCTCTGGCTTTGCCCAGTAAATGACTCATTATTTCTCCTGCTTGCTCACAAACAGGAATCTCTCTCTTCTTAAGGTCAGTCTTAGACAAGTCAATCCAGTCCCGAACTGAATATTTGTCAGTACTGTCACCTCTAAATGTGGGTAGTTCTCTGTTTGACTTGACATGGACAGTCACATGTGGAGGGTCATATTTGGTAACATCACAATGTGCAGTTCGATCAGTAGGAGAAGTCTGGTTGTCATTGGTCATATTCACAACACCAGCAGACATTAACTTAGCAACTATAGACTCACCAATTTGAGCACCAAGCTGCCCTACCATATCTGTAAGTTCTTCAATGGCACCAACATTACTGCAGGGTGTGGAAACATGAGGACCTTCACTCATGAACTCACCAACAGGAATACAACCTGGGCTCTGACCTAACCCTGTATCCCCACCACTATTCATGAATTTGGAATGTCCCACATCTCTACTATTAGCAATATCACCGCGCCAAACACCTCTTCCTTTTGGCAAAACAGGTGTTGTATAATTATCCATGTCTTTTTTTTTTTAGAACTACTTTACACAGTGAAATGTACTTGCGTTGTGAATAACTCCAAAATAAAGTGACATATATTACAGTACAGGATCACAATTACCACTACTTCACATACCATAAATGTACTGTGGGTAATCAGTTAAAATGTGCTTCAACAGTCCTTTATATGTCTGACCACATATACGTCCTAGCGTAGACCTAATTTGGTGATGCAGCATCCACGGTGACCGGCGTCGAGCTGATCTGAAGATCCAAGGGTCACGTCACCAGTGTAATGGGTCCCCTTTTTGGGCACCCTTAAACGGCCGTGATCGGGAACACCAATGCATACATGTGGGTGGCATAGGGACCACGATGACACCAGACTGCTGTTTCCACAATTGATTTACTCCTGTTGATGAAACAAAACAAAATACATCACGCCTCGTCCGTACCTCGATCCCACACAGGCTCCCCCAGCAAAGCAACGCGGTACTGTGCGGGAAAGGGATCTCTAAAATAAGTTTACAATACATAAAACAAACCACATCACAAATAAGAAAATTCTCCAAAAACAAACATACCTGTTGATGAAACAAAACAAAATACATCACGCCTCGTCCGTACCTCGATCCCACACAGGCTCCTACATTTACAAAAATATGAGTTACACAACGGCACAAGTTGCTAGAGTCACCATAGAGCCTATATTGGCGCGAAACTCTAAAATGGCGACTAGCGGACTTCTAATGTGCGCCGTAACATCCATAAAACTCTTATTTACAACACAAATAATGAAAAATACACTACAGTAACATGTCAAATTAATAAGGAACAATTACAAACCAAGGTTGCGGTTTAAATGATAAAACTAACGAACAATACAGTCATTTAGTGCCAGCAGCGTTTTAAACACGACTTACCCTCAGCAAAGCAATGCGGTACTGTGGGGGAAAAAATGAACTACCGGAGCCTCGAAGGTACAGGAAGAGCGGATGTGAGAAGTGTACCACCAAAATAAAAGCATTCAAGTAAATAAAATTCACAACAATATAAAGAAAAACATAACTGAGAAAAGAATGTTTAAGGTGCATTTTCGACTCCGTTACAGAAGGAAGAAGTGAACACTTATTAAATCCAACTCCTCTTTTCCATAAATACAACCCATGGGAAATATATACAAATTACCACATTTAAGACCCCAAGTAAACAATTAACTATATTTTGTACATATCAACATTAACACCCATCCATCCCAAGATACAGTCCATACATCAAAACCAGCCCCAAACAACACAAATATACACAGTACTGTCCCACCCACCATTCCATAGTGTCCCAGAGTGAGCACAGTGAATCATACATATAAATACTACCCTTCTAACATATATTCTTTCAGCAAATAATGTTTATACCTCTTTTTGAATTGATTGCTGTTTGCACATAGTTTCAGTTCCGGCTCCAGACTGTTCCACAAATCCACCCCACAGACAGATATGCACAGACTTTTCTTAGTTATTCGTATCTTGGGTTTTGTAAAGTTTAAGTCTTCTCTCAAATTATAATCATTCTCTTTTTTAAATATTTTTTGTATATTAGTTGGGAGTTGATTATTAATTGCGCTGTACATGACTTGTGCTGTCTTAAATTTAACTTAATCGATGAACTTTATGACATGTGACTTTAAAAACAACGAATTGGTATGGTCTCTATATCCTACATTATTTATTATCCTTATAGTATGGAAGTCAGGTCATTTCGCACCTCAGACAGAGACAATGAATACACATGGGAGAACAATGCCCAAGAGGGTGAGAGGGGGTTGAATGAAGTGCAGTGTAAATATCATGCTGTGTATGAGGAAGTGCCTTGAAGCTTGTGAAGGTGACTTGTTATATAGAGAGGAGTGCTTGCTGTAACCGGTCAGTCTGTTCTGTGCTTGTGAGATGTGAGTGTGTAATAAATCGTCTGACATGAAGCTGCCTCTTCATTTACACACTCCACACTGGTGACCCAAGACGTATTATGGAACACAGAATCCCGGAGCCGGCCCGGTCGGGAAGCCCCAGAGACGCAGCAGCCATTCCACAGACAGCAAAGACTGGAACCCCCAGCAACGCGTGTGCAGTTTCAGTCAAACTACCAGATTTCTGGCAGCACAGCCTGCGCTCTTGGTTCCACCACACCGAGGCCCAGTTCGCCCTCCGGGGAGTAACAGCAGACGACACCAAGTTCTACCATGTGGTAGCAGCGCTGGACTCCCGCACAGCCCAGCAGGTAGTGAGCCTGCTCGATCAGCCACCAGCCAGCAGCAAATATGAGGCTCTCAAGGCTGCGCTCACCCGGCGCTACACGCTCTCGGAGTGTGAGAGAGCGGAGAGGCTCCTGGCGCGGACCGAGTTAGGAGACGGGTCGGCCGTAGACCTGATGGAGAAGATGCTGGTGTTGATGGGCACGGATGACGGGCACTTTCTGTTTGCCCACCTTTTCCTCCGGAGCCTTCCAACAGAAGCAAGAGCAGTTCTGGCCAATTCGCTGTTGCTGGCCACGTGAGACTACCGTGCGCTAGCCCAGGAGGCAGACAGGATCATCCTCACCACCAGGGCAATCACAGTCAACGTGGTGGCAGCGGAGCCCAGCGAGACGACCAGGGGAGGCGAGGAGCCACCGATGGTAGCGGCAACGGGGGCCAAGGAGCGTCAGAGAGACACGCTCTGCTTCTACCACCGCCGCTTTGGAGAGAACGCGCGCAGATGCGCGCCACCGTGCCACTTCAAGCGCTCGGGAATCATCAAGGCCAGCAGTTGGTAGCAGCTGCGACCGCCGGTGAAGAGAACAAGCTGCTCTACCTGATGGACTCGCACTCGGAGAGACGCTTCCTCGTCAACACCGGAGCCCAGAAGAGCGTCATCCTGCCGTCCTACGCTGACCGGCTGGCAGGACCTAGCGGCCCCGGAATAGTGGCAGCAAACGGCTTGGAGATTAAGACGTTCGGTGAGAGAACTCTGACCTTATCTCTACATGGCCACTCGTATGAGTGGACTTTTATCATAGCAGCACTGTGTTGCCTGCTCCTGGGTGCTGATTTTCTGTGTGCACATGGTTTACTTGTGGATGTTGCTAACAGGCGCCCGGTTAATGCACTGTCCTTTGAATCTCTCCCCTGTATAGCTCGAGGGACCCGGCCAACAGCACAAGCCAGCATCACAGCTCCAGGCAGTAAGTTCCACACACTGTTCACTCAGTTCCCAGCACTCACGGTCCCGACGTTTTCGGCAGCCATCGCTAAACACGGGGTGGAACACTTTATCACCACCACCGGGCCGCCCGTTTTTGCAAGACCTCGGCGCTTGGACACAGCTAAACTGGCCATGGGGTGCGAGGAGTTTGCCAACCTGGAAAGGTTGGGCATCATCAGGCAATCAAACAGCCCATGGGCATCCCCGCTACACATGGTCCCTAAGGCTGAGGGATCGTGGTGACCATGCGGTGATTTCCGCAGGTTGAACAACGCCACAGCACATGACCACTACCCGATTCCCCACATACAGGATTTTTCCATTCACCTCGCCGGAGCACGCGTTTTTTAATAAAATGGACCCGGTCCGCGGTTACCACCAGGTCCCAGCTCGCGCCGCGGCAGATTTCCCCGGCCTCAGACGGTCAGGGCGCTGCAGGAATTTTTGGGGATGGTGAATTTTTATAACCGTTTCCTTCCCCGCATGGCGTGGCTCATGTAACCATTGTACGCCGCGCTCAAGAGACAGAAACCTGCGTCCGGTGGTCCCGGTTGCGTGGCGCCGCCGTGTGTTTGAGTTGGTTCACACTCTGGACCACACCACGCGCTGACCAGAAGCAACCACGTCCGCGAACGTAGCACGCGCTTTTTTAACAGCATGGGTGGCGCATTTTGGAGTCCCATCGGACATTACGTCTGACAGGGGCCCGCAATTTGTTTCCGACCTCTGGTCTGCGATGACCCGCAGCCTGGGTGTTGCAATTCATTGCACAACCGCGTACAACCCACAGGCCAATGGTTTATGCAAACGTTTTCATAGATCACTGAAAGCAGCACTCAGGGCTTCACTGACGGATGCAAATTGGGTAGACAGGCTGCCGTGGGTTTTATCGGGGTCGCGCTCCGCGCCAAAAGAGGATTTGGAAGCTTCCCCGGCAGAGCTCGTTTTTGCGCAGCCCCTACGGCTGCCCGGGGAATTTCTACAGGATAATCCTGCGCCGGGCAGCTCCCCATCTCAGCCTTTGCAGCGTAGCGCAAACACAGGCACGCTGCCGGGCCCTGCCCACCACAGTTTTCCGCATGCCTTCGTGCCTAAAACTTTGAAGAACGCGGAGTTCGTGTTCGTCAGACACAACGCCCACTGCCCTCCATTGCGCCCAGCCTATGATGGACTGTTCAGACAGGGGATAAGCATTTTGTGCTAGACTTGGGGTGTAGAAGGGAGAAAATTGGCATAGGCAGACTCAAACCCGCCTTTGTAGTGGCGGATGAGCAAGTGCTGTTGGCGAGGGCCCCTCGGCGTGGAAGACCCCCACGGAGAACTCCCCAAGGGAACGATTCATCAGAGCAGCCACACAGACAGAGCGAACCCCCCCTCCCCCCTCACCACGGCTCACCCGCAGTCGGACACACTCCCAGCAGCCCCCCACCAGCACAGCAGCGCCACGGAGGTAGTAAACCCCAGTTACAGCAGATATGGGAGGAGACTGAAGCCGAAACAGCATGTGGACTGATATTCTATTGTTCTATCTAAGATGCTGGGGGGGCGGTATGGAAGTCAGGTTATTTCGCACCTCAGACAGAGACAATGAATACACATGGGAGAACAATGCCCAAGAGGGTGAGGGGGGTTGAACGAAGTGTAGTGTAAATATCATGCTGTGTATGAGGAAGTGCCTTGACGCTTGTGAAGGTGACTTGTTATATAGAGAGGAGTGCTTGCTGTAACCGGTCAGTCTGTTCTGTGCTTGTGAGATGTGAGTGTGTAATAAATCGTCTGACATGAAGCTGCCTCTTCACTTACACACTCCACAATAGCTCTTTTTTGTAATGTGCATATTGACTGTAGGTTGGTCTTGTAGGTGTTTCCCCAGACTTCTACACACTAGTTAAGATAAGGTAGAAACAGTAAATTGTACAGTAAGAACAATGATTTATAGTCCAAGATGTGTCTTGTCTTCCCCAGTATGCCTATACATTTTGCCAACTTGGCCCGGATGTGACTGATGTGAAGTTTTCAGCAGATTTTATTGTCTAGCGTCACCCCCAAAAAGTTATTTTCCTGTACTGTTTCTATTCTGGTATCATCTATCGTTACCATTATTTCATGATTTATTTTATAATTTCCAAACAACATAATCTTTGTGTTTTTTTCAGATTTAGAGATAATTTATTTTTGTTGAACCTCTGCGTTAACCTTTTCATTTCAGTTGTGACCACCTCTAAAACCTGCTGCAAATTCTCACCAGTGCAAAGGATATTTGTGTTATCTGCAAACAAAATAAATTTCAGAATTTTTGATACTTGGTATATGTCATTTATATACAAGATAAAGAGTTTGGGTCCCAAAACTGACCCCTGTGGCACACCACAAGTGATGTCCATGAAGGGTGATTTGTGCTCACCAATTTGTACAAATTGTTGTCTGTTACTTAAATAACTTTCCACCCAACTCAGTCCGACCCCTCTTACCCCATACCTTTCCAGTTTCCTTAGTAGAATTCTGTGGTCAATGGTGTCAAAAGCTTTCTTTAAATCTATAAATACTCCTGGACTTCCGGTCTGGACGCCATGGCGATAGCAGCTTAACGCTGAAACTCCCAGACCCAATCCAAGAAAATATCTTGAAAATCAAACTTAACGGATCTTTGGAGGAGTGAAAATCAAAAGACAAAATCATCATGTCTAAAGGAAAACAGAGGAAACTGAAATTTTCCAGGCCAGGACACGTATCGGCCGGAGAATCTGATCTGGATGATTTCCGTTCAGAAGACGAGGAGCTGAATGTAGCTAACAAGAAGGCTAGCTTGAAAACGCTATTTGAAGAACTACGACGATTTCGCCGAGAGGTTTGGGCCGAATTTCGTGAATTCAGAGACGAATTAAAAAGGACAAACAGCAGAGTGGACCAGGCCGAGAACCGAATCTTGGAAGCAGAGGAACGAATAAAAGTGCTTGAAGATTCTGTCCTGGACCTACGCAAAAGACAAGCATCAATAGAGGCTAAGCTAACCGACCAAGAAGGAAGACAGAGAAGAGACAACATAAGAATTCATGGTCTGATAGAAGGAGCCGAAAATGGTTTTAACTCAATGGCAGAATACGTGGAATCTTTACTAAGAGAGAAATTGGATATTCCACAAACCACCAACTTGAAGATAGAAAAGGCACATCGTTCATTAGCCGCTAAGCCAGCGGCGGAAGCGCCCCCACGTTCGGTGTTGGTAAGATTTTCCAATTTCAAAATAAAACAAGAGGTTGTAAGACTGGCTTGGCAGAAAAAAGGATTTATGCACCAAGCGAGAAGTCTTCGTGGAACACGATTACGCCCCGGAGGTCCTTAAAAAGCGCAGGGAATATAATGACGCCAAAAAGGTGCTACGTGAGAAGAAACTGCGCTTTCAGATGCCATTTCCTGCGAAGTTAAGGGTCTTCTACGGTGAAGAAACATGTCTCTATAATTCGGCGGAAGAAGCAACAGTTGACATGGCGAGAAGAGGGCTCCCGGTAACGGTGTTTAAACCCGCAGCTGACCCAAGCGATAAGATCAAGGCTCAAACGTGGACCACACAGAAACCTTCAAAATCCACGGGCCAGCAGCGGGAAACCCAGCGCCAGAGCGTCACGAATAAACTGGCCGTTTTCAGGTTGGAATAGCGACTTTTTTTTTTTTTAGTCAATCTGCACATCCAACCCCCCTCATACAAGGTAACAAACATTAAAGGACATGCATATTCAGCATGTGGTAAAACATTTCATGGAACAGTCATAATATTAGAAACAAATAAGTTTAAAAAAAAAAATGTGACAATGATCCACATGTTCTCCCCACACTAACAAATACCGTCCTAGCGGGAATGTTTGCTGTGATGGGGGTGGGAGGGTGCACACAATTTCACAAGGTATAGGCATAAAGGGAAAAAAAAATCATTACAAGTTCGGATTGGGTTCTGAAACTCACGTTAAAAGCATGGGACAACTTACAGGGGTAAGAGAGGGCCCTCAACACGTAACAGAGTTTGAGGAATTTCCCTCAGAGCCTACACTCCATCAAGGCTCTTCCAGGGTCTCTAAAAAGACCTCAGCTCAGGAAGTTCTTTTGACAGTTTTTTGTTTTAAAGTTTTATACACTATGTTCTTAATGTTTTTCTTGTTCTTAATGTTCTTTCAGTTTCTGAGTAGCACAAAAGAGGGCCACCACACTGTTATACTAAATAAAACAACACAATGGAGAAATAGGGTGTAACCAAAATAATTTCATATAATGTAAAAGGAATCCTGAATCCAGTTAAAAGATCCAAGATTCTAGGCAAAATGAAAAAAGACAAAGCAGGAATAATATTTTTACAAGAAACCCACCTAACAGACGTGGAGCACACTAAACTCAGTAGACAAGGGTTTAAAATGATCTTTTCATCTTCATATAAGTCAGGGAGGAGGAGGGGAGTAGCGACATTGTTATCAACCAAAATTATATTTGAAAAAAAATCAGAACACAAAGATAAAGAAGGGAGATACAGTTTGGTAATTGGGCGGCTAGAGGGAGAAGATATCACCCTGCTGAATGTATATGCACCCCCAGGGGCTAACTGGAAATTTTATAAAAATGTATTTGACCTAATGATAACTAAAACTCAAGGTTTAGTGATATGTGGTGGGGACTTCAATCTAAGACTGAATCCATACTGGGATGCTTCTGGTAATTCTCCACATCAAAATAATACCCAAAGCAGGAAGACTCAGATGCTACTAAAAGAAATGGGAATTTGTGATGTGTGGAGGGAACTCAACCCCAGTGTAAAAGATTATACATTTTACTCAACGCCACATTCATCTTACTCAAGGATTGACTATTTTTTTATGTTTAATAGAGACATTGGAAGAGTAGAAACATGTAAAATAGGACTGATGGATCTCTCTGACCACAGTCCGATCTATATGGACTTAAATATCCAAAAATACACAAATAATACATTTTCTTGGAGGTTGAATTCAAATGTCCTGAAAGGACCACTGAAAGATGAGTTGGAATCAGACATTCTCAGATATTTGGAAGAAAACGATAATGGGGAAATATCCCCTTTAATACTGTGGGATGCATGCAAAGCTGTAATAAGGGGGAAGATTATTGCAAAACTGGCAACCCAAAAGAAACTGAGACAAGAAAAACTAACCGCATTAGAGTCAGAACTTAAGAACCTAGAAAAAGAACACAAAGGCAACACTCATTCTATTGACTCGCTCAAGATTAAGGAAATTAAAAACCAAATAAATGAGAGCTACACAATAGAAATCCAGAAGAAACTTACATTTCTGAAACAAAAATACTATGAAGCAGGCAGTAAATCGGCAAAATTACTAGCCTATAAATTGAGGAAACAACAAACAGAAAGAGCAATCTACAAAATCAGAGACCCAATATCAAAGGAAATAAAATTCAGAATTCAGGATATTCTTAAAAGCTTCGAGAATTACTACAAGAACTTATACTCCCACAAAAACCATAAAAACGCATCCGAGGCATTCCTAAACACATTAAACCTTCCCCAACTTACAGAGTCACAAAATAAAACACTACTGTCAGAAATACAACCTAAAGAATTGGAAAAAGCAATTATGAAACTTAAAGCTAACAAATCCCCAGGAGCAGATAGCTATACAGCAGAGTGGTACAAAACCTTTAAACAGCAACTATCTCCTCTCCTCCTGAAAACATTTAACTATGTCCTCCACACAGGGGAAATCCCCCCCTCCTGGAGAGAAGGGGTCATTGCAGTTATACCTAAGCCTGAAAAGGATAAACTAGAATGCTCCAACTACAGACCAATCAGTGTATTAAATCAGGACTATAAGCTTTTTACCATTATCCCTGCCAAAAGGTAAGAAAATATACTGACAGACTTAATTCACTTAGACCAAACAGGTTTTATAAGACAAAGACAGACACAAGACAACATTAGACGCACTTTACACATAATTCATCATATAAAAAAATATAACTTAAATGCAGTCATATTGGGATTAGATGCTGAAAAAGCATTCGACTCGGTTGACTGGTCTTTCCTATATAGAATCTTATCCAGTTTCAATTTTCATAACAACTTCATTAGAACTATACAGGCATTATATAAAAAACCAACAGCTAAAATAAGGATTAACGGTAATTTATCATCATCTTTTAAGCTGGAAAGAGGATGTCGTCAGGGCTGCCCCCTGTCTCCACTGCTATTTGCAATCTTCATAGAACCTCTGAGCCAATGGATAAGTCAAAATCAAAAAATTCAAGGTATTACACTTGGTCAGAAGGAACATAAAATAGCACTCTTTGCTGATGACATTTTAATATACCTAGGGCAGCCAGACACTTCTTTACCAGAACTAATCTCAGTTTTTTCAGAGTATGGAGATTTATCGGGGTACAAATTAAACATGCATAAAACCCAAGTTTTAACATTCAACTATGACCCAAATCATTATTCACTAAACAAACTCAAAACTAACTGGGAGTCGGAATCTATGAAATATCTGGGGGTCAATATCCCGAAACAACTCAACAAAATTATAACACTAAACTATGATCCACTGGTGACAAAAATAAAATCTGACCTAGCAAGATGGAATATGATACCATTCGTGGGTACTGCACAAAGAATTGAAGCAGTCAAAATGAATATACTTCCACGTCTTCTATACCTTTTCCAAACAATACCGGTAGAACCTCCCCAAAAAACATGGCAGGAGCTGGACAGAAGGATCTCAAGATTCATATGGCAAGGCAAGAGACCTAGAATCAGATATAGAACCTTACAGCTAAACAAAGACAAAGGTGGGCTTGCGCTGCCAAATATCAGGGACTATTTTAAAGCCGCACAAATTAAAACTTTAGTAGAGATATGTAACTCAGTCTACACTGCACAATGGAAGGAGATCGAATGCCAAATAACAAGTGACATCCCCCTACAGGCGATAATAGGGAACAATGCCTTACCTAAACTTTTGAATAATACTAACCCGTGGATAGAGACCCCGCTAAAAATTTGGTTTAAGATAGTAAGAGAGAATCAAACTAAAGAGCCCTATCGACTTCTGCAATGGATTGCCTATGATCAAGACTTTACTCCTAATAAAACAGACACTAGATTTAAAAAGTGGAAAGAGAAAGGGCTGATAAAATATTACGATTTTTTTAAGGGGCAAACTTTAAGAAGTTTTGAAGATTTGAAAAAACACGGTCTAATAAACCAAGATCTTTACAGGTTCTTTCAGCTTAGACACCACATAAACAATATACTTAAAAAGGAGGATTTGGAAAGGGCCCAGTCAGGTGTTCTGAAGGTCTTCTTAATGGCATATAAAGGGATCCCAGGGATCAGATACATTTCTAAAATATACCAAGGTCTTCAAGACTTAAAAGGAGACAACACATCATATATACAGTGGGGCAAAGAAGTATTTAGTCAGCCACCAATTGTGCAAGTTCTCCCACTTAAAAGATGAGAGAGGTCTCCAATTTTCATCATAGGTATACCTCAACTATGAGAGACAAAATGAGAAAAAAAATCCAGAAAATCACACTGAAGGATTTTTAATGAATTAATTGGTAAATTCCTCGGTAAAATAAGTATTTGGTCACCTACAAAAAAGCAAGATTTCTGGCTCTCACAGATATGTAACTTCTTCTTTAAGAGGCTCCTCTGTCCTCCACTCATTACCTGTATTAATGGCACCTGTTTGAACTCATTATCAGTATAAAAGACACCTGTCCACAACCTCAAACAGTCAGACTCCAAACTCCACTATGGCCAAGACCAAAGAGCTGTCAAAGGACACCAGAAACAAAACTGTAGACCTGCACCAGGCTGGGAAGACTGAATCTGCAATAGGTAAGCAGCTTGGTGTGAAGAAATCAACTGTGGGAGCAATTATTAGAAAATGGAAGACATACAAGACCAATGATAATCTCCCTCGATCTGGGGCTCCACGCAAGATCTCACCCTGTAGGGTCAAAATGATCATGAGAACGGTGAGCAAAAATCTCAGAACCACATGGGGGGACCTAGTGAATGACCTGCAGAGAGCTGGGACCAAAGTAACAAAGGCTACCATCAGTAACACACTACGCCGCCAGGGACTTAAATCCTGCAGTGCCAGACGTGTCCCCCTGCTTAAGCCAGCACACGTCCAGGCCCGTCTGAAGTTTGCTAGAGAGCATTTGGATGATCCAGAAGAGGACTGGGAGAATGTCATATGGTCAGATGAAACCAAAATAGAACTTTTTGGTCAAAACTCAACCTGTCATGTTTGGAGGAGAAAGAACACCTACCTACTGTGAAGCATGGGGGTGGAAACATCATGCTTTGGGGCTGTTTTTCTGCAAAGGGACAAGGACGACTGATCCGTGTAGAGGAAAGAATGAATGGGGCCATGTATTGTGAGATTTTGAGTGAAAATCTCCTTCCATCAGCAAGGGCATTGAAGATGAAACGTGGCTGGGTCTTTCAGCATGACAATGATCCCAAACACACCGCCCGGGCAATGAAGGAGTGGTTTCGTAAGAAGTATTTCAAGGTCCTGGAGTGGACTAGCCAGTCTCCAGATCTCAACCCCATAGAAAATGGGGACTAAATACTTTTTTGCCCCACTGTAAAAGAAAGATGGGAAAAAGAGGGGAATTTCACTTTACAACTGGAGATATGGGAAAAGCTAAATAAACAACAATGGAAAAGTACCTCATCCCTGCAGTGGAGAGAATTTGGATGGAAAAATTTGGTAAGATTTTTCAGAACACCTGCACAAAACAAATTTACCCATAAGGGGTTGAACTGTTGGCGCTTGTGTGGTGAAAAGACTGCAAATCATTTTCATGTGTTTTGGTCATGCCCAGTTATCCACCAATATTGGACCAATGTACGGACAATATTGGGGAAAATATTCAAAATAACAGTTCCCTTTTCTTTTGTAACTTTGTATTTGGGTTTACTACCGGACTCACTGGAAAGACGAGGAAAAAAATACTTATTCAATGTTTTAATATTGGCAAGTAAAAAAGCCCTAACTAAAAAATGGATGTTGAAGGACTGTCCTACACCTGAAGATTGGTCTAACGTGATCCAAGACATTTACTCAATGGAAAAGTTGACATTCGCACTGAGACAGGACATGGATGGGTTCATGAACTTTTGGCAACCCTGGATCGCATATGTGTCTTCCACTAGATCTAATCTTTGACAAATACCATTTCAATAATGGTTCCACTCTTTGTTCCAACACTACTCAGATGCTCTTTTACTTTTAATTACCTATTTTTCTTTTTGTTTGTTTTTTGCTGTTTTGTTTGTTTCTTTGTTTGTTTTTTATTTTATTTTCTTTAATTTCACTTTTTCTTTCACTTTAAAAAAAAGGGGTGTTGTAATAATTATTCTTCCAATGTTGTCAAATAGCAAAAAATAAGGGAACATGTGATGAAAATGTAAACAATGCAAAGCTGTAATGACCTGTATACCCTTTACAAAAACTTAAATTAAAAAAAATATAAATCTATAAATACTCCTACAGCAAACTTTTTTTTATATATACAACTAGTAATTTCTTCAAAAACTTCGATCAGTGCCAAAGATGTAGATTTATCTGCTCTAAAACCATACTGGCTGTCTGTAAGGAGGTTGTGTTTTTCACTGAAATCATCCAGGCTCTTAATGAAGATTTTTTTCAAGTATTTTGGAGAATTGTGAGAGTAAAGTCTCCTGTTTTGTATAGTGGTATTACTTTTGCTATTTTCATTTTGTTTGGAAATTTACCAGTTTGAAATGACAGGTTACAGATGTTGGTGAGTGGCTTAACAATTCCTTCAATTACTTTTTTCACTATTGTCATGTCAATTTCATTCCAGTCCGTTGAGTTTTAGTTCTTAAATTTACTCACAGTCTTGATAATTTCCTTCTCAGTAACTGCACCCAAAAAGATGATGTTTGGATTTCTATCTTCTATTTCATTTACAGAACCACTGTTGTTTGTTTCTGTTGTCACTATTGATTTTGCTAATTCAGGACCAACGTTTACAAAAAAATTATTGAAACCACTGACCACATCCTCCATATTATTAATCAAATTGTCATTTTCAATAAAATATTCTGGATAATTAGCATTCTTAGGTCAATTATGAGTAATCCCACTGAGTACTTGCCATATTCCTCTTAAGTTATTTTTATTATCCTCTAATATTCTGTTGTATTATTCTTTCTTACAAGTCCTCATTATATTAGTAAGCTTATTTTTATATCTTTTATATTTGATCTCAGCCTCTACCATTCTGCCCTTAATGAATTGTTTATATAATGTATTCTTCTTTTTACATGCATTTAGTAACCCCTTGGTGACCCAAGGAATATTTTTGTTTTGTTGTCTGTCACTGTATTGTTTTATAGGACAGTTTTTAATTGTACAATGATTGAAATATTTGTAAAAAATTTATCATATGCTTTGTTTATATCATTTTCATCATAAACCATCTTCCAGTCTTGTATTAATAATTCCTTTGCCAGTAAATACATAGATTCTTCAGTTCTTATTCTTTTATATTTAATATTTTTGGTATACTTTTTCTTCCTATAATCACATTGATAGACAACAAAAATTGGCAGGTGGTCACTGACATCATTCAATAAAAGCCCACTCATGATATTCATCTTCTTCCACTTAATCCTTTTCGGGTTGCGGGGGTGGGGGTGGGGGTGGCTGGAGCCTATCCCAGCATCTTTGAGCGAGAGGCAGGGTACACCCTGGACAGATCGCCAGTCCATCGCAGGGCCAACACAGAGAGACAGACAACCATTCACTCTCACAGTCATACCTAAGGACAATTTAGAATCCCCAGTTTGATGCCAATTAGCCTAACTTGCATGTTTTTGGCATGTGGGAGGAAACCGGAGAAATCCCGGAGTAAACCCACGCAGACACGGGGAGAACATGCAAACTCCACACAGATCACTGTTGGTCGGGGGCTGGGATCGAACCCAAGATCCCCCGGCCAAGGGTGAGTTGCTTTGCTGCCAGAGTGCTAACCACTCTGCCACCGCGTCGCCCCCACTTACGATAATATTTTCCATAATATTTGTGAATACGTTATCTATTAGTGTGGCACTGTGTGACGGGATTCTGCTAGGTCCAGTAATTGTTGGATGTAAGCCCATACTGTACATTGTGTTGATAAATTCTTCTGTCAAACTATGTTGTTTTGAATTCATAAGGTGTATATTGAAATCCCCACAGATGAACATAACTTTATGAGTTAGTTTTGCTTACATTTTTTCCATCCAGTCCTTAAATAAGTCAATGTTTGATCCAGGTGTTCTATATACACAGCTCACTACTATATACTTCACATTGTCCAGACAGATTTCTATTGTAATACATTCAAATAAATCATCCACAGTTACTGACAGATTTTCAACAACCTTGTATTTCAAGCTCTTGTCAACATAAATTGCAACTCCTCCTCCTTTTTTCCACTTTTCTATTTACATAATTTAATTCATAGTCATCCATGTTAAAATCCACTCCTTTCTCTTCACTTAGCCACATCTCTGATATTGCCACAATATTGAATGGCTCTTTAAACTGATGTAAATAATCTTTAATATTATTAAAGTTAGCATAGAGACTTCTGCTGTTGAAGTGGATCATAGAAATATTAAAATCAGATGTGACCCTTGTGTTAAACTGTTCATCCGTGTAGTAACTACAGTTATTATTGATGGAGCTAAATAAATTATTGTCAAGGTCTATATTATATTCTACGTCCTTTGGGTTGTGATCCGTATATTCAAAAACTTTCAGTTCCTGATGTTCCTGTTTGTTGATCTTTTGTTTCATGTTGTTAAATGTCCTGTTGCAGATGAGTATAATCCTTCAGTGTCCTACAGTTGTCTCTTGTTGCTGTCGACTCCAGTTCATAACATTCATTGATATTTGTCCAATTCCATAATATTACGGATGTTAATGACCTTGGCTTCTTCAGGTGATCCATTTAATTTTATGTATATTTTACAGTTTGATGTCCAGGTGTTTTGAATCTTTTTCTGCTTTCTCAGGTATCTTGCTTTTCTGGCTATCTCTGCGTTTTCTTTTGTGAGGTGCTCGTTTATATAGATGTTCGTTCCTTTCAGTTTTCTACCTTGTTTTAGCAGCGCAGTCTTGTGTTTTCTGTTCACAAACCTCATGACTACAGCCGGTTTGTCGCTGTTTTTTCTGGGCCGAGGGTGGCAGGCCTCAATGGTGTTACAGTCCAGCTGGATTCCATTGGACTGCAGGAAGGCCGCCACTTGTTGCTCCATGGATTCATCTTCCAGCGCGTCGAGCCTCTCTCTGCTGTCCGCGGCCACTGCCCGAGCATATGATTGAGGTTTACTGTGGAGCCCAGTGATGATCACATCGTTCACCCGGGTGTACTGCTCCAGGTCCGACACTCTGCTCTCCAGATACACCAGCCTCTTGTCCTTCTCAGCGTTCTGGATCCGCAGCACTTTCACCTCCTCGAGCAGGCCCAGGATGTTTTTTGCTGCAGCTTAACAGCAGAAATCTCTTCAGCCAAGAAGTCGAGAGATCCTTTAATGTCGTCCACCTCCTCAGTCTGCTGAGCTTTCTTGGGACCCATGATCCCAGCCGATGTACGTTGACTAAACAGCTAATAAACAGCTGTTTAGCTAGCTGAATGACGGGCCGCTCTGCTCCGCTCTGCTCCGCTCTTGTTTTCCAGTCCGAAGATGCCAGTATTGTCATCTTAAATCAGACAGGGGTCGAAACTAAAATGTCCAGTCCGTAATCCAAATTCAGTTCTCAAAAGCCAAAAAAAAAGTAGTCAAAAACCGAGCACCAAAACACAGAAATCCACCAACTGACAGGATCTGACAGCAGGGTGACTACTAGTCAATGTTGCTAACAGACGCCTGATTAATGCAATGTCTTTTGATTCTCTCCCCTGTACAGCTCAAGGAACCAGGCCCACAGCACTAGCCAACGTCACAGCTCCAGGGGGTAAGTTCCACACACTACTCACCCAGTTCCCAGCACTCACGGTCCCGACATTTTTGGCGACCGTCACTAAACACGGGGTGGAGCACTTCATTACCACTACGGGGCCACCCGTTTTCGCACAACCTCGGCGCCTGGACGCAGCTAAACTGGCCATAGCGCACGAGGAGTTTGCCAACTTGTAAGAGTTGGGCATCATCAGGTACTCAAACAGCCCACGGGCATTACCGCTACATATGGTTACTAAGGCCGAGGGATTGTGGCGACCTTGCGGAGATTTCTGCAGATTAAACAACGCCACAGCACACGACCGCTACCCCATCCCTCATATTCAGGATTTTTCCGTTCACCTCAATGGGGCATGCGTTTTTTCCAAGATAGACCTGGTCCGCGGTTACCACCAGGTCCTGGTGCGCACTGAGGACATACCTAAAACGGCAGTAATAACCCCATTTGGTCTGTTTGAGTTTTTACGTATGCCTTTCAGGCGAAAAGGCGCGGCACAGACATTCCAACGCATGATGGATGCGGTGTTGTGCGACCTGCCGTTTGTGTTCGTCTACCTGGATGACATCCTGGTGGTCAGCGCATCCGAGGACAAACATGTAGCCCACCTCAGGACAGTTTTCCAGAGGTTGGAGGAGCGTGGGTTAATAATCAACCCGGCGAAGTGCCAGTTCGGGGTGACGGAGATCGATTTTTTGGGCCACTGCATCTCACCGGAGGGTGCGATACCCTTGCCGGACAAGGTGCGCACCGCAGCGAATTTTCCCCGGCCTCAGATGGTCAGGGCGCTGCAGGAGTTTTTGAGGATGGTTAACTTCTACAATTGTTTCCTCCCCCGCGTAGCCCAGCTCATGCAGCCGTTGTACACCGCACTTAAGAAATGGAAGCCGGCGGACAAAGTCGACTGGACTCCTGAGCGAAAGCAGGCATTTTCCAGGGTTAAGACAGCTCTGGCAAACGCCACACTACTGGTGCACCCAGACCCAGCGGCTAGGATAGAGTTCACTACCGACGCATCAGACGTGGCCATAGGGGCTGTTGTGGAGCAGTGCGTCGCCGGCTCTTGGCAGCCGCTCGCCTTTTTAAGCAGGTCTTTGCACGACAATGAGCGTAAATACAATGCGTTCGATAGGGAGTTACTGGCATTGCATTCGTGGACTACAAGCCACTTACGTACTCAATAGCCAAGGTTTTGGAACCATGGTCGGCCCGACAGCAGAGACAGCTGGCTGCGATCTCGGAGTTTACGACTGATATTCGACATGTGGCCGGAAAACTCAACGTGGTGGCTGACTGCCTCTCGCGTGCATTAGTGGCCTCAGTCTATGTGGGGATAGATTACACGGCCATGGCCGTTGCGCAGATCGGCGATGTGAACATTTGCGCGCTCCAGTCTGGACCAACAGGGTTAAGGCTGGAGAGCAGAGCGCCGCAACACAGGGGCCCCCCCCTAGTCTGTGACGTCTCTACAGGCCGCCCGTGACCGGTGGTCCCACGCGTTTGGCGCCACTGCGTTTTTGAGTCGGTTCACTCCCTGGCGCATCCAGGAGTGCACGCGTCAGTCAAAAATGGTGGGTGCAAAGTTCGTCTGGCCGAGCCTGCGCAAACAGGTGAAAGAGTGGGCTGCAACCTGCGTAGTGTGCCAACGAGCCAAGGTGCACAGGCACATGAAGGCCCCTTTGGAGCTGTTCCATATCCCGGCTAAGAGGTTTGACCACGTTCTCGTGGACCTCGTGGGCCCCCTCCCACCATCGCAGGGGTTCACGCACCTCCTGACAGTGGTGGACCACATCACGTGCTGGCTCGAAGCAGTCCCGCTAGCTTCCACCACGTCCGCAGATGTGGCACGCACTTTTTGAACAACATGGGTGGCATGTTTCGATGCTCCTTCGGACATCACGTCCAATCGGGGCCCGCAGTTTGTTTCCAACCTCTGGTCCACCATGGCCGGAAGCCTGGGCATCTCAATTCATCGCACGACCGCGTACAACCCACAGGCCAATGGGTTATGCGAGCGTTTCCATAGGTCACTTAAAGCAGCGCTCAGAGCTTCGCTTACGGATGTAAATTGTGTGGACCGGTTGCTGTGGGTTCTATTAGGGTTGCGTTCCGCACCAAAGGAGGATTTGGCAGCCTCCCCAGCAGAGCTGGTTTTTTCCCAGCCACTGCAACTCCCCGGGAAATTTTTGCCGGATAACCCCTCGCCGAACACCAATCCATCTCCGCGTTCAAGACATAGCGCAGAGGCAGGGACGCTACCCAGCCAGGCCCACCACTGTTTTCCACGCGCTTTTGTGCCAAAAACATTGAAGGACGCGTCGTTCGTATTTGTCAGGCACAATGCCCACCGGACCCCATTGCACCCGCCTTACGATGGCCCGTTCAGAGTGCTGGAACCTGGGGACAAACATTTTGTGTTAGACTTCAAATCAAATCAAATCAAATCAAACTTTATTGTCATATTGCTGTACATACAACTGTAGTGCAGGCAAGATGAAATTGCATTTCTCTTGGCATCCATATAAGAAGCAGCATGATTAAGACACACTCCCACATAGCTCCACCCCCCACCCCACCCCCACCCCCCCATCCATTCACACATCCCTAAGACATACTTGGGGGAAAAGAATAACTAACTATAATATACAAAATGTCCATAGGTGCAGTAGTGTGTATGTGAGATTCCGGGTCAGCTGTTCAGCATCCTGACAGCTTGTGGGAGGAAGCTGTTGATCAGTCTGGTGGTTCTGCCTCTGATGCTCCGGAATCGTTTACCAGATGGAAGAAGCTCAAAGTGTTTATGCAGAGGGTGAGAACGGTCCTTGACAATGTTCAGTGCCCTGCTCCTACAACGGTTCTGAAAAAGTTCTTGGACAGAAGGGAGGGAGACTCCAATTACCCTCTCCGCCCCCTTGACTATCCTCTGCAGGGCTTTTTTGTCTGACATACTGCAGCTGGAGTACCATGTAGCAATGCAGTACGTCAGAACACTCTCCACCACACCTCTGTAGAAGGTCCTGAGGATGCAGATGGGGAGAGAGGCCTGTTTGAGTTTCCTCAAGAAGTGTAGTCTCTGCTGAGCTCGCTTCCTGATCTCCAAGGAATTCTTGCTCCAGGTCAGGTCCTGCGAGATCTGCACTCCGAGGAACTTGATGTTCTCTACTCTCTCCACTAAATGGCCGCCGATGCTGAGGGGGACGTGCTCAGGCTGTGACCGCCGGAAGTCGATAATCATCTCCTTCGTTTTGTCCACGTTGAGCACCAGATTGTTCTCCCTGCACCAGCCCTCCAGGTCTCTCACTTCTTCCCTGTACATTGATTCCTCATCCCTCTGAATAAGTCCCACCACCGTGGTGTCATCTGCAAACTTAATAATCTGGTTCCCCTCGTGTTTGGATACACAGTCATGTGTTAGAAGTGTAAACAACAGTGGACTGAGTACACAGCCTTGAGGGGTTCCGGTACTCAGCGTGACAGAGTTGGAGATGTTGTTTCCAACCCGGACAGACTGAGGTCTCTCAGTCAGGAAATCCAGGGTCCAGAGACATGTGGCGGTGTTCAGACCGAGAAGGAGTAATTTCTCTATCAGTCTCTGGGGAATAATGGTGTTGAATGCTGAACTGAAATCAATGTACAGGAGTCTGGCGTAGGTGTCTTTCTGGTCCAGGTGGGTGATGACAGAGTGTAGGGTGGTGACTATAGCATCCTCTGTGGAGCGGTTTGAACGATATGCAAACTGGAGCGGGTCGTGTGATGCAGGGAGGCAGGCTGTGATGTGTGGTTTGACAAGCTGTTCAAAACACTTCATCACAATTGGTGTAAGTGCAACAGGACGATATTCATTCAAACAGGACACCACTGGTTTCTTTGCCACCGGTACAATGATAGAGGTCTTGGAGCATCTGGGAACAATGGCCTGACTCAGGGAGATGTTATAAATGTCAGTCAGGACATCCGCCAACTCGCTCGCGCAGTCTCGGAGCACACGTCCCGGAATGTTGTCTGGACCTGCAGCTTTGCGTGGGTTGATTCTGGATAGGGTCCTCCGTGTGTCCGCTGTGTTAATGGTAAAAGCTGGTCCGACTGATGGTGGGAGTGGGCCGGCCCTCCCTCTGATTGTCGAGTTTGATGCTTCAAAACGTGCAAAGAAGTCGTTAAGCCTGTCTGGAAGCGAAGCGTCGTCATCATCGACCCCCTGCCTAGACTTAAAGCCCGTCAGTGTCCGAACTCCCTGCCACATCTGTTTGGTGTTCCTAGTGTCACAGAGGTGTCCCTGGATTTTCTCCGCATAGGCGCGCTTTGCCGCCTTAATTCCCTTTGAAAGCGCAGACCTGGCTGAGTGGAGGGCAATCCTGTCCTTCGCTCTGAACGCTGCATCTCTGGCTGTAAGCAGCGAGCGCACCTCTGCAGTCATCCAGGGCTTATGATTACCCCGCATAGTGATGGTCTTCACCGGCGACTTGGGGGGTCGCCGGGAGACAATCTGTATAGACAGGCTTAAGCCCACCTTTGTTTTAGCAGACGAGCAGGTGGGGTTGGCCCGAGCTCCTTGGCACGGAAGACCCCCCATGGAGAACTCCCCAGGTAAATGAATCGTCAGATCAGTCACATGAGCATGCTCAAGGTGTCCCCGCCCCATTGTCCCCACAGACGGACACACCCCCAGGAACCCCGCACCGGCACAGCAGCGCCTCGGAGCCGAAGACCCCCCGTTACAGCAGCTATGGACGGAGGCTGAAGCCCAAAGGACATGGGGGTTAAGACTCAGTATGAGACTCTGTGGGGGAGGAGGGGCAGTGTGGGGAACCCACTCAGTAGTTTTCCCTCAGACTGAAGTGGCAGATCAAAGGTGGGGAGTGTGGGGAGTCGTCGTCAGCCTCCGTCGGTCTATGATGACCATGGAAGAGAATCCTAAACGTCTACTCTGCTGGAACAGCACCGCCTGTGGCTGAACAGGCCGATGCGCGAATGGCAGTCTCTGTCACACAGGTCGCACTTGTAGGTGGTCTCCGTGCTGCTGGAGCTGTGGCGGTTCTTCCTGCGGGTCCTTTTTTCATCTGCTGCAGCAGTCAGTTTCTCTTCACCCACCTTGAGCTGTCTGGTCAGGGTGCCTCTCCATTTGGAGCGGTCCGTTGCAAGGTCCTCCCTGCGCTCTGTGTTGATCTCCAGGGCCTTCATGTCTCTCTTGCAGACATCTCTAAAGCGCAGCTGTGGGCGACCAATGTCTCTCCTGCCAGTCGCCAGTTCTCTGTAGAGGATGTCTTTGGGGATTCTGCCATCCTCCATACGGTGAACGTGGCCTAGCCAGCGGAGCCTGCGCTGCCTGAGTAGAGTGAACATGGAGGGAAGGCCGGCGCGGGACAGAACTTCTGTGTTGGCCACTTTGTCCTGCCAGGATATGTCCAGGATGCGGCGAATGCAGCGCAAGTGGAAGGAGTTCAGTCTCTTTTCCTGCCAGGTGTATGTTGTCCACGTCTCACTCCCATAGAGCAGTGTGCTGATGACGCAGGCGTTGTACACTGCCAACTTCGTCTTGACAGAGAGTTTGGGATTCTCCCACACTCGTGTGCTGAGGCGAGCGAGTGTGAAGGCTGATTTTCCAATCCTCTTGTCAATCTCAGTATCAAGGGAGAGGTTGCTGCTGATCGTGGACCCCAGGTACGTGAACTGATTCACGACCTCCAGCTCGTAGTCATCGATGGTGATGGTTGGTGGTGCTTCCGTGCCTTGCGCCAAGACGTTAGTCTTCTTCAGGCTGATGGTAAGCCCGAAGTCCTTGCATGCCTGGGAGAAGCGGTCCATCAGGGTCTGAAGCTCCTGCTGTGTGTGGATCGTGACTGCAGCATCGTCTGCGAACAGCATGTCTGTGATTAGAGCCTCGCGTACTTTGGTTGTGGCTTTCAGGCAGGCGAGGTTGAAAAGCCTGCCATCAGATCTTGTGTGCAGGTAGATTCCCTCTGTTGCTGTGCTGAAGGCATGCCTCAGGAGCATAGCAAAGAAAATCCCAAAGAGGGTTGGTGCAAGTACACAGCCCTGTTTCACTCTGCTGCGTATGTTGAATGGCTCTGAGACATTGCCGTTGTGCTGCACTATCACCTGCATGTTGGTGTGAAACGATTCGATGAGGCTTTGCAGATTTGGTGGGCATCCTATCTTTGGCAGGATCTTGAAAAGGCCCTCTCTGCTGACCAGATCGAACGCTTTGGTGAGGTCGATGAAGGCGACGTACAGGGGCATGTTCTGTTCTCTGCACTTCTCCTGGAGTTGGCGGATGGAGAATATCATGTCTACCGTAGATCGCTCAGCGCGGAAGCCACACTGAGACTCGGGGTAGACACGTTCGGCAAGCTTCTGTAGACGAACAAGAACAACTCATGCATAGACTTTGCCAACAACGCTGAGGAGGGAGATGCCCCTGTAGTTGTTGCAGTCGCTTCTCTCCCCTTTGTTTTTGTAGAGGGTGATGATCTTGGCGTCCCTCATGTCCTGTGGTACGGTACCTTCCTTCCAGCACTGACAGAGGACGTCATGCAATGGCAGCAGTAGGGCAGTCTTGCAGTGCTTGATCAGGTCGGGGGGTATGCCGTCGTTGCCGGGTGCCTTGCCAGCGGCCAAGCTATCAATGGCCTTGCTGAGTTCGTCGATGGTTGGCTCGGCGTCAAGTTCGTCCATGGATGGCAGGCAGTCAATGGCATCAAGGGCTGACGGTGTCATGGTGTTCTGTCTGGAGTAGAGGTCGGAGTAGTGTTCCACCCATATCTCCATCTGTTGATCATCTCCCCAGTGAAGGATTTGAGGGGGCCGTCTTGCTCTGAGCTGGACCAAGTGCTTTCTTGATGCCATCGTACATACCACGGATGTTCCCTGTTATGGCAGCGGTTTAAATGTCTTGGCTGAGCTGAGTCCAGTACTCGTTGGCACAGCGCCGAGCAGTCTGCTGAACTTTGCTTCTCGCAGCCCTGAGAATTTGGAAATTCTTCTCGTTTGGGTACTTCTTGTACTCAGCAAGTGCTGAACGCTTGGCTTCAATGACGGGGGTCATCTCGGTCAACTTGGCATCAAACCAGTCCTGTGACTTTGAGGTCTTCCTCCCAAAGGTAGCCAAGGCTGTGCGGTGGGTGGTGTTTCGCAGCTCTTCCCACTTCCGCTTTGCAGATTCTCCTTCTTGTGGTACACCAAGTTCCTTCTCAAAGGTGGAGGAAAACTGCTCAACAAGTTCTGGTTGGGCCATCTTGCTGGTGCCAATCCATGCCTTTCCAGGCTGTCTAGCACGATGGAATTTCTTCAGCTGCAGCTTGACCTTGCAACACACCAATGAATGGTCTGTGTCGCAATCTGTACTCTGGAACAAACGGGGGATTAGCACATTCTTCAGTGAGGTGCGCCTGGTCAGGATCAAGTCCAGCTGGTGCCTGTGCTTTGAGCGCGGATGTCGCCAGGAAACCTTGTGTTGGGGTTTGGTCTTGAAGAACGAGTTTGTGATGCACAGATCGTGATATGTGCAGAACTCGAGCAGCCGTTTTCCGTTGTCGTTCATTCTGCCCACGCCAAATGGTCCAAGACAGGAGGGCCAGGAGTCGTGGTCAGCACCCACTCTGGCATTGAAGTCTCCAAGGAGAATGAGTTGTTCAGAGTTGGGGATAATCATGACAGTTGTTGCGAGATTCGCGTAGAACTCGTCTTTTGCCTCTGGTGTGGCTGTCAGTGTTGGGGCATACACACTGACGAGGGTGACTGGGCCTTGAGTGGTGTTCAGGCGCAGGGTGAGGAGTCGTGCAGAGCCATTGCTGCCCGGTTCCACCATCTTCAGCAAGGTGTTCTTCACTGCGAAGCCCACTCCGTGTTCCCTGTGTTCGTCACTGCCCTTTCCCTGCCAGTAGAACGTGTAGTCCTTCTCTCTCAGTGTGCCTGCATCAGCCAACCGTGTTTCCTGGAGAGTGGCGATATCCACTCCCAGTCTCTTCAGCTCATTATTGATGATGGCAGTCTTCCTGGTGTCGTTGATGTCCTTGAGGTTAGCAGCGAGTCCTGTCATCATAGTGTGGACGTTCCAAGTTCCCAGTTTTAGAGTTGGTCTCTTTTGTTTTTTTGTCTTACCTGCTCCTTAACACCAGCAAAACCAAGGAGCTCATAGTGGACTACAGGAAGGAGAGGGGAGAGACACATGACCCCATCCATATCAATGGCATAGCTGTCGAACGTGTCCCCAGCTTCAAATTCCTGGGGACCCACATCTCGGAGGACCTGTCCTGGTCAGTTAACACCACCAGCCTGATCAAGAAGGCCCATCAGCGCCTCTTCTTCTTGAGGACACTGAAGAAGAACCATCTGTCAACTGACATCCTGGGCAACCTCTACCGCTGCGTGATAGAGAGCACCCTGACCAACTGTGTCACAGTCTGGTATAGGAGCTGCTCTGTCGCTGATCGTAAGGCGCTGCAGCGGATGGTGAAAACCACCCAACGCATCACAGGGACTCCACTTCCAGTTATAGAGGACGTCTACAGGAAAAGATGTCTGCGCCGGGCACGCAGCATTCTTAGGGACTCCAACCATCCTGCTCATGGACTGTTCCAGCTTCTCCCCTCCGGAAGGCATTTCAGAAGCCTTCGGACTAGAACCAGCAGGTTTAGGAACAGTTTCTTTCCGACAGCTGTCACGTTATTGAACTTAGTTCCCCGCTGACTCTCTTACCATCATCTCTTACCATCCTCACCTGTACATACAGTGGGGAAAAAAAGTATTTAGTCAGCCACCAATTGTGCAAGTTCTCCCACTTAAAAGATGAGAGAGGTCTCCAATTTTCATCATAGGTATACCTCAACTATGAGAGACAAAATGAGAAAAAAAAATCCAGAAAATCACATTGAAGGATTTTTAATGAATTAATTGGTAAATTCCTCAGTAAAATAAGTATTTGGTCAATAACAAAAGTTCATCTCAATACTTTGTTATATACCCTTTGTTGGCAATAACAGAGGTCAAACGTTTTCTGTAAGTCTTCACAAGGTTTTCACGCACTGTTGCTGGTATTTTGGCCCATTCCTCCATGCAGTTCTCCTCTAGAGCAGTGATGTTTTGGGGCTGTCGCTGGGCAACACGGACTTTCAACTCCCTCCAAAGATTTTCTATGAGGTGGAGATCTGGAGACTGGCTAGGCCACTCCAGGACCTTGAAATGCTTCTTACGAAGCCACTCCTTCATTGCCCGGGCAGTGTGTTTGGGATCATTGTCATGCTGAAAGACCCAGCCAGGTTTCATCTTCATCTTGGGGCGGCAGTTTTGACTTCAGCTCAGCATTCAACACAGTTATCCCCTCCAAGTTGATCACTAAACTTGGGGACCTGGGAATCAGTACCTCCACCTGCAACTGGATCATGGATTTTCTGACCAACAGACCCCAGCATGTTAGGTCAGGCCCCAACCGTTCTTCCGTCATCACACTCAACACTGGTGTACCACAGGGCTGTGTGCTCAGCCCATTCCTCTACTCCCTCTTCACCCATGACTGCAGGCCTATGTATGGATCCAATTCCATCATAAAGTTCGCAGATGACACCACGGTGATTGGACTCATCAGGGACAACGATGAGTCAGATTACAGGGCAGAGGTTGAGCACTTGGCTACTTGGTGCGCTGACAATAACCTGCTCCTTAACACCAGCAAAACCAAGGAGCTCATAGTGGACTACAGGAAGGAGAGGGGAGAGACACATGACCCCATCCATATCAATGGCATAGCTGTTGAACGTGTCTCCAGCTTCAAATTCCTGGGGACCCACATCTCGGAGGACCTGTCCTGGTCAGTTAACACCACCAGCCTGATCAAGAAGGCCCATCAGCGCCTCTTCTTCTTGAGGACGCTGAAGAAGAACCATCTGTCAACTGACATCCTGGGCAACTTCTACCACTGCGTGATAGAGAGCACCCTGACCAACTGTGTCACAGTCTGGTATAGGAGCTGCTCTGTCACTGACCGTAAGGCGCTGCAGCGGGTGGTGAAAACCGCCCAACGCATCACAGGGACTCCATTTCCAGTTATAGAGGACGTCTACAGGAAAAGATGTCCGCGCTGGGCACACAGCATTCTTAGGGACTCCAACCATCCTGCTCATGGACTGTTCCAGCTTCTCCCCTCCAGAAGGCGTTTCAGAAGCCTTCGGACTAGAACCAGCAGGTTTAGGAACAGTTTCTTTCCGACAGCTGTCACGTTATTGAACTTAGTTCCCCGCTGACTCTCTTACCATCATCTCTTACCATCCTCACCTGTACATACAGTGGGGAAAAAAAGTATTTAGTCAGCCACCAATTGTGCAAGTTCTCCCACTTAAAAGATGAGAGAGGTCTCCAATTTTCATCATAGGTATACCTCAACTATGAGAGACAAAATGAGAAAAAAAAATCCAGAAAATCACATTGAAGGATTTTTAATGAATTAATTGGTAAATTCCTCAGTAAAATAAGTATTTGGTCAATAACAAAAGTTCATCTCAATACTTTGTTATATACCCTTTGTTGGCAATAACAGAGGTCAAACGTTTTCTGTAAGTCTTCACAAGGTTTTCACGCACTGTTGCTGGTATTTTGGCCCATTCCTCCATGCAGTTCTCCTCTAGAGCAGTGATGTTTTGGGGCTGTCGCTGGGCAACACGGACTTTCAACTCCCTCCAAAGATTTTCTATGAGGTGGAGATCTGGAGACTGGCTAGGCCACTCCAGGACCTTGAAATGCTTCTTACGAAGCCACTCCTTCATTGCCCGGGCAGTGTGTTTGGGATCATTGTCATGCTGAAAGACCCAGCCAGGTTTCATCTTCATCTTGGGGCGGCAGTTTTGACTTCAGCTCAGCATTCAACACAGTTATCCCCTCCAAGTTGATCACTAAACTTGGGGACCTGGGAATCAGTACCTCCACCTGCAACTGGATCATGGATTTTCTGACCAACAGACCCCAGCATGTTAGGTCAGGCCCCAACCGTTCTTCCGTCATCACACTCAACACTGGTGTACCACAGGGCTGTGTGCTCAGCCCATTCCTCTACTCCCTCTTCACCCATGACTGCAGGCCTATGTATGGATCCAATTCCATCATAAAGTTCGCAGATGACACCACGGTGATTGGACTCATCAGGGACAACGATGAGTCAGATTACAGGGCAGAGGTTGAGCACTTGGCTACTTGGTGCGCTGACAATAACCTGCTCCTTAACACCAGCAAAACCAAGGAGCTCATAGTGGACTACAGGAAGGAGAGGGGAGAGACACATGACCCCATCCATATCAATGGCATAGCTGTTGAACGTGTCTCCAGCTTCAAATTCCTGGGGACCCACATCTCGGAGGACCTGTCCTGGTCAGTTAACACCACCAGCCTGATCAAGAAGGCCCATCAGCGCCTCTTCTTCTTGAGGACGCTGAAGAAGAACCATCTGTCAACTGACATCCTGGGCAACTTCTACCACTGCGTGATAGAGAGCACCCTGACCAACTGTGTCACAGTCTGGTATAGGAGCTGCTCTGTCACTGACCGTAAGGCGCTGCAGCGGGTGGTGAAAACCGCCCAACGCATCACAGGGACTCCATTTCCAGTTATAGAGGACGTCTACAGGAAAAGATGTCCGCGCTGGGCACACAGCATTCTTAGGGACTCCAACCATCCTGCTCATGGACTGTTCCAGCTTCTCCCCTCCAGAAGGCGTTTCAGAAGCCTTCGGACTAGAACCAGCAGGTTTAGGAACAGTTTCTTTCCAACAGCTGTCACGTTATTGAACTTAGTTCCCCGCTGACTCTCTTACCATCATCTCTTACCATCCTCACCTGTACATAACTGCCCATCTAACTTATTGTACATTATTTGCACATAACAGTACTCTTAACTTTCTGCACTGCTGCATATATTTGCATATATTTGCTTAAATTGCACATACTGTTAATTACCGTATATACTGCACTGCTGTCCTTTGCACTTCTGATTGGATGCTAAACTGTGTTTCGTTACCTTGTATTCATACATGTGTAATGACAATAAAGTTGAATCTAATCTAATCTAATCTAATCAGTGGCTCAAGAGGTAGAGCAGGTCGTCTAATAACCCGATGGTTGGCGGTTCGAATCCCGCTCTCCCCAGATATCCTGCCGTTGTGTCCCTGGGCAAGACACTTCACCCGCATTGCCTCCAGTGCCCATAACACTGGGTATGAATGTGTGTAAATGTTCGGTGGTGGCCGGAGAGGCCGTTGGCACGGATTGGCAGCCACGTTTCCATCAGCCTGCCCCAGGGCAGCTGTGGCTACAGTAGTAGCTTGCCACTACCATCGTCTGTCTGGAGTGAATGAATAATGTATCTACTTGTAAAGCGTCTTTGAGTGTCTATGATAAAGCGCTATATAAATCTGATGCATTATTATTATTATTAATGCCCTTGCTGATGGAAGGTTTTCACTCAAAATGTCATGATACATGG
Source organism: Pholidichthys leucotaenia (assembly GCA_020510985.1). Classification (NCBI taxonomy): domain Eukaryota; kingdom Metazoa; phylum Chordata; class Actinopteri; order Cichliformes; family Pholidichthyidae; genus Pholidichthys; species Pholidichthys leucotaenia. The sequence continues at coordinate 274,688,813 of CM035844.1, read as the reverse complement.
CCCCATTCATTCTTTCCTTTACACGGATCAGTCGTCCTGGTCCCTTTGCAGAAAAACAGCCCCAAACTATAATGTTTTCACCCCCATGCTTCACAGTAGGTATGGTGTCCTTTCTCCTCCAAACACGACAAGTTGAGTTTTTACCAAAAAGTTCTATTTTGGTTTCATCTGACCATATGACATTCTCCCAATCCTCTTCTGGATCATCCAAATGCTCTCTACCAAACTTCAGACGGGCCTGGACATGTACTGGCTTAAGCAAGGGGACACATCTGGCACTGCAGGATTTGAGTCCCTGGCGGCGTAGTGTGTTACTGATGTAGCCTTTGTTACTTTGGTCCCAACTCTCTGCAGGTCATTCACTAGATCCCCCCATGTGGTTCTGGGATTTTTGCTCACCATTCTCGTGATCATTTTGACCTCACGGGGTGAGATCTTGCATGGATCCCCAGATGGAGGGAGATTATCATTGGTCTTGTATGTCTTCCATTTTCTAATAATTGCTCCCACAGTTGATTTTTTCATACCAAGCTGCTTACCTATTGCAGATTCAGTCTTCCCAGCCTGGTGCAGGTCTACAATTTTGTTTCTGGTGTCTTTTGACAGCTCTTTGGTCTTGGCCATAGTGGAGTTTGGAGTCTGACTGTTTGAGGTTGTGGACAGGTGTCTTTTATACTGATAACGAGTTCAAACAGGTGCCATTAATACAGGTAATGAGTGGAGGACAGAGGAGCCTCTTAAAGAAGAAGTTACAGGTCTGTGAGAGCCAGAAATCTTGCTTGTTTGTAGGTGACCAAATACTTATTTTACCAAGGAATTTACCAATTAATTCATTAAAAATCCTTCAGTGTGATTGTCTGGATTTTTTTTTCCTCTCATTTTGTCTCTCATAGTTGAGGTATACCTATGATGGAAATTGGAGACCTCTCTCATCTTTTAAGTGGGAGAACTTGCACAATTGGTGGCTGACTAAATACTTTTTTGCCCCCACTGTAACTGCCCACCTAACTTATTGTACATTATTTGCACATAACGGTACTCTTAACTTTCTGCACTGCTGCAGATATTTGCTTAAATTGCACATACTGTCAATTACTGTATGTAAAGGTAGATAAAGTAAGGTTAGCTCTATTTACATGTATGGTAATTATATTGCAAAGATATGCTTTTATTTTGGTAACTTCTTCATGAACGGAAGTTAGTTAACGGAAATCGATTTGACGGACAAAGGAAAGGCGCAAAAGGGTGAGAAAAGGTTAAAAGGAAAAACGAAGAAAAGACGACAGAAAAGAATAAAAAAAACAGCAAAGATTTAGCTTCAGTCGATAAGGGAACAAGGTTGGTGATTTTATAGAAAGTTTTTATTTTTAAAGTTGTAAATTAGTTATGCTAACATAAAGGTTGCTAATGTATGAGCTATGTGGTGATTGAGGGTTATATGGTGATTACTGTCTATTTTGTTTTTTGCCATAGCTCTTACATTGGTTGATGACACGAAGGATGGAAATAAAGTCACTTAACCATCAGTTCTGGCCTTCTCTATATTGACTGGATGCTATAGTAAGAGCTTGACCGCCGCCACATGCTGCACAACGTGGGCTCAAGGTATCCGTGGTAATACCCGCGACGTCCAGCAGAGGGCAGGAATTGGTCAGAAATAAAACGGTTCAATAAAAGCTTAAAATGGAAGGTAAACAAGCTGTGTCAGACGGTCAAACGGACATAAATGAACAGATAGCATGTCAGATCTTCCAAGACGTTCTGAAAGAGCTAAAATACAAACTGAGAAGATGATAATATATCAAAAGGAAGAAATGAGTAAAAAAGAAAAAAAACAATTAACTCTTTATGAACAATGGAAAATACAGGTACGTGAAACGAGAGAAAAGTTAAAGTCCGATATCACTGAAAGGGAGATGGCAGAACGTGCAGACATGTTAGAACTAAAAAGAGATGATGTCATAAAGCTGTACTCAGAAATAAGAAATCAAATGGCACCTTCAGCTGATATAAGGAGAAAGACTGATGCATGTGATGCAGTTACTCATGACATTGTGAGAATAATTCTGGAAAGGATAAGTGGTGTCGATGGAGATTTTGATGCAGAGTGTTGAATATTTAATAGTTCATAATGGTTCATACACATAAGTTGATAGTTATTACATATTGAAATACACGTGAAAACAAACAGATATTATAAACATTTTATAGTTAATCAGAAAAGCTATTTATAGTAGTAATTTAATTAGAATCCCAAAGGTGTTTTCCTTCAATGCAGTCGCTAGACATTGTCCACTAGACGGCGCTGGTGCTGTACCTTTGGCCATGAAATGTTATTGTTCAAGCTGCAGACCGAAGAAGAGGAAGTCAATGCTAAGCAATGCAGTGCTATCAGAGAGACGGACGCATGTTAGTCAGGGGGAACGACAAATGTGTTGTAAATTGAGATGCAGCATTCTCCAGTAAAGCCAAATGAAGGTAAAGTTGGGTGTTTGGACATTCTTTCCTTATAACAACTAATGTTACAGCTAAATCCACAACATATTTTTTGGTGCCGAAACCCGGGAACCGGAAGCTGGGAAGCGGGAAAAGTGAAGAGAGAACGTTGTTGGGATTAAGCCGATAGCTGTAACAACACGGAGACGAAAGGAAAAAATGTCGGAGCGACTTCAAAGGCTAAAACAGAAACGGACCGTGCTGCGGACGTCCGTTACAAAGCTGCTGCAAATTATACAAGATGAAACAAGTAAGACTGATATAAACAGTGACCGTTTGCGGGAGCTGTTAGCCATGTTGTCACAGAAAGAGAAAGGCCTGCAAGACATTGAACCAGATATAGAGCAGGAGATCCCTTTGGACGAGTTAGATGCGGACATGGTGCGGACACTTGAGTATCAGGACAACACAAATTTATGGAGGACGCGGGCAGAGAGAGCGATTGAACGGGCTGCCTTACAGCAACAAGAACAGGCAAGAGACGCCACCGTATCAGCGAATCCACATCGGCTGAGTGACGTGAGTACACGGTCAAATACAAGCAGACCCTCGGTAAAGTTACCCAAGCTCTCAATAAACAAATACAACGGAGAAGTGTGCATGTGGCAGGAGTTTTGGGACCAATTCGAAAATGCAATTCACCAAAACCCAGATTTGAGCAAAACTGAAAAGTTTGCTTACTTGAAGTCATATCTCATCGGGCCAGCTGCACGTGCCGTCGCAGGGCTGAAAGTAACTGACATGAACTATGATGCTGCAGTAGACATGCTTAAGCAAAGATTTGGAAGGAAAGAGCTCATTGTAAGTGCACATATGTCTAAGTTACTAAATCTAAGCCCAGTTAAAAGGTCCTCAGACATTGTTGCCTTGAGACAACTTTTTGATGATGTTGAAGTACAAATCAGAAGCCTAGAAGCTTTAGGAGTCGTGTCAGACAGTTATGGAGGTTTACTGTGCCCCATACTGTTCAAAATGATTCCTGATGATCTTGCCCTTGAGTACACCCGCAAGACAGATATAGGGCAAAAGTGGGATGTTGATGGCCTTGTAAAGTTTTTGCAACAAGAAGTTGAAAGCAGGGAGCGTGCTGCACATTTGACACAAATAAGAGAGAATCATAAAGAGGCACATGCAAATCAGAAACAGCACTGCAAACCAGATTCAAGCAGAGAAAGGTGGAAAGGACCTAATGTGCCCTCAGTTGCAGCCCTCCACACAGGCAGTTCGAATACACCATTTGTGCACAGTTGCATATTCTGTAACAGTACCAGCCACAAGTCAGAACAGTGCACTGAAGACACAGTCACAAGCAGGAAGGAAAAGCTAAAGAAAATGGGAAGGTGTTTCATATGCCTAAAACCCAGACATCTTGCTCGAGACTGTAGATCCAAAAATGTGACATGCACTGATTGTGGAAGGAGACATCATGCTGTTGTGTGTGACAAAGGTGAGCAACCAATAGAAAGGACAGATGCTGCTGAAAACACGAGTGATGCAGTGGTCTCCTCAGTATTTCCATATGCAGCCAAACCAACACCAGAAAAATGTGAAACAGTACTGTTGCAAACTGTTAGAGCAAGGATTGAAGGACCTGGAGGAAAGAAGATTGTGCGTTGCTTAATTGATGGAGGAAGCCAACGGAGTTTTGTCCATGAGAAACAAGTGAAGGATTTAAAACTGCCAATACTAAAACAAGAGACATTAAACCTTCACACGTTTGGCTCAAAAAACCCAGTGACCACAAAATGCAATGTCATAAAACTAGTCCTGGAGAATGTGAGAAACAAAGATCAGAAAATTGAGATTGAAGCTGTTCAAACCCCACAGCTTTGTACTGCAGTCATGAAAGTCCCCAGTGAACACATCCAACGGCAGCTGGAGAAAAAAGGGCTACCAGTAGCAGATGTGTCAGCGGGAGACAAAGATGGTTTGGAGCTATCAGTACTGATCGGAGCAGATTACTACTGGAGAGTAGTCACAGGTAAAACTGAGAGACTGTCAGACGCTTTGGTTGCCATAGAAACCAGATTCGGCTGGGCAGTGCAAGGACCAGTTGTCATGTCCAGTATGAATGAAGCAACATGCATGCACATTGGACTCAGTGAAGACTCAGTGGAGATCTCAAACCAGCTAAGAGCATTTTGGGAGATCGAGTCGCTGGGCATCACTACTAAAGGTGAGGAAACACCTGATGACAAGAAAGCCAAGGAGAGCTTTGACAGGTCAGTCAGATTCATTAATGAGAGATATGAAGTGGCGTTGCCATGGCGCCAAGACACACCCGAACTCTCAGACAACAAGAAGGTTGCACAAAAGAGGTTTGAAACCCTGAAAAGAAAGCTGAAATCTGACGTGACACTGTTTAAAAGATACAATGATGTAATAGAGGATTACACAGAACAAGGAATATGTGAAGATGTGCCAGAGAGCAGTCAGTCAGCAGAGACAGAGAATGTAACCTACTACTTACCTCATCATGCTGTAATCAGAGAGGACAAAGTAACTACCAAGTTAAGGGTAGTGTTTGATGCTTCGTCACATGAAGAAGGTTGTTCCTCTTTAAATGACTGTTTATTACCTGGCCCAAACCTGAATGCTGACCTCATGAGCATTTTGATCAGATTCAGACAAAATCCTGTAGCTTTCACAGCGGACATTACTAAAGCTTTCCTTCAGATATCTATAACTGAAAGTGACAGAGATGCTGTGAGATTTTTGTGGCTTACAGGACCCCCAGATGTTGAAGGCACCAACACGCGTATAATGAGAATGGCACGTGTTGTGTTTGGAGTAACTTCAAGTCCATTTTTACTTGCAGCCACTATCAGACATCATCTGGAGAAATATGAAGCTAACCAACCAGACACAGTAAAACTAATGAGAGACTCACTTTATGTGGATGATCTGATCGCTAGCTCAAGTAACTCAGACGAGGCATACAGACTTACTACAGAAGCAAGAGAAATACTGGCTGCTGCCAACATGAACCTCTGTAAGTGGACAACAAACTCCCTTGAACTGAAAACCAAGTGGTCAAACAGCAAGCTTGATTTCACACAAGAAACAGAAACACATGGAAGTGTGTTGAAGGTACTTGGTTTGGTGTGGAGACCGGACACAGATGACTTTGCCTTTGACCTCAAACATTTGATGAACATTCTAAAAGGAAAAGAAAACACAAAGAGGAGTGTTTTGAGATCATCCGCCAGAATCTTTGATCCTATAGGGTTCCTAACGCCATTTACCATTCGAGTTAAATGTCTGTTTCAGGAAATGTGGCGACGGGGCCTGAGCTGGGACGACGAGCTGCCTCCAGACCTTTCACAGGCATGGCAGCAGTGGTGCATGGAGCTTCCTCAGATCCACCAAATAGTCATTCCGCGGTGGTATGGAACAGAAAAACTGTCAGATAAATCACAAGTTCTCCATGTCTTCACAGATGCAAGCGAAAAGGCGTATGGCGCAGTTGCGTATCTACAAGGACAAACAACAGAAGGAGAGACTGTTACTGCGCTCGTTGCATCCAAGTCAAGAGTGGCACCAATCAAAACAATCACACTGCCACGCTTGGAACTGATGGGAGCTGTGATTGGATCAAGGTTGGCAAATAACCTTTTGAAGGCACTGAATATGCAGATCACTCAACTCAGAATGTGGTCAGACTCCATGATAGTGATTCACTGGATTCGCAGTTCATCAAAGAAATGGAAACAGTTTGTTGCCAACAGAGTGATGGAGATACAAACTTTGACACCACCAGAACTATGGACACATTGTAATGGAAAGGTGAACCCAGCTGATCTCACCACAAGAGGTCAGTCCGCATCAAGGTTGAAAGAGGAAAATCTCTGGTGGTCAGGCCCATCATTTTTGAAAGAAAAGGAGCTTCAAACTACACCGCCAGAAACAGCAAAAGAAATACTATCAGAAGAAGAGGTTAAAGCTGAGCTAAAGGCAAGTCAAGTCGCAGTACATCTCAGTAACAGTGAAAGAGTGCAATCTGAACCATTGCTACAGCTGGACAAATACAGCAAACTACAGACCGTATTAAGAGTAACTGCATAGATTCAAAGATTTCTCCACAACTGTCATTCAAAGCAAAGACAAAGGGGAGAACTAACAGCAGAGGAAATGGCAAAAGCTGAAAGGGTATGGATACGTGAAGCGCAACTTAACAGTTTTGAAAGAGAAATAACAGAGTTGAAAACTGGAGAAAATGTGCACAAAGACTCAAAAATCAGAGACTTTAAACCCTTTCTAGACGAGCAAGGTTTAATCTGTGTAGGAGGAAGGCTGCATCAGTCAAACATGAGTTTCAATGAGCAGCACCCATGGTTGTTACCCTCAAATCACAGATTTGCACAACTTCTGATAAAATACAGTCACGAAAAAGTCATGCATTCAGGCGTGAGAGACACTCTAGTTCATCTACGAGAGAAGTATTGGATTCCACGCGCGAGACAGTTAGTCAAAAAATGCATTTCAGACTGTACTATCTGTAAAAGATTCAAAGTAAAAGCAGCACAGCAAACAGCTGCACCTCTACCCAAAGACAGAGTTACTGAAGCACCGCTGTTTGAAGTCACAGGTGTTGACTTTGCAGGCCCACTGTTTGTAAAGTCCAGGAATTCTGCAGAGAAGGCGTACCTAGCACTTTTCACCTGTGCAGTTACACGTGCAGTGCACCTTGAACTAGTATCGAGTCTATCAACAGAAAGTTTCCTTTTGGCATTCAAGAGATTTATTTCACGGATAGGACTTTGTAGAGTAATCTACTCGGACAATGCAAAAACGTTCAAGAGAGCAGATCAAGATCTAAAGGAACTGTGGAAGGCTATAAAAGAGCCAGAGCTGCTGGAATATTTTTCTGAAAAGGGAATCAAGTGGAAATTTATTGCAGAAAGAGCGGCTTGGTGGGGTGGTTTTTGGGAAAGGTTAGTGCGCTCTGTAAAGGGATGCCTCAAAAGAGTAATGGGCAGAGCATCTCTGAGCTTTGAAGAGTTAACTTCTCTGTTGACAGAAATAGAAGCCACTATTAACTCAAGACCACTCACATTTGTTTACAACGATTTACAAGAACCAGAACCTCTGACGCCAGCTCATTTCCTCATAGGGAAAAGACTTACCTCTTTACCACCAAAGCCATTTTCCACAACAGGTCAGATAGCAAATGCAAATAAAGAAAAGCTGACCCGAAGATGGAAATATCGCCATAGACTTGTCAAGGAATTTTGGAACAGATGGAGGAGGGAGTATTTGCTGGACCTCAGATCGACTCACACTCATCATACCCCAAATCCAACACAACTCAAACCAGGAGATTTGGTCCTCATTGGAGATGACAAGATACCACGTCAAACATGGAAAACAGGACTAATCATAGAGGTGTTCCCAGGGAGAGATGGACTAGTCAGATCCTGCGCTGTGCGCACTCCAACTGGGACGACGTTAAGAAGACCAGTTCAGCTACTATATCCTTTTGAAGTTAATATTTGAACTGTCTTCTTGGGGGGGAGGGTGTTGAATATTTAATAGTTCATAATGGTTCATACACATAAGTTGATAGTTATTATATATTGAAATACACATGAAAACAAACAGATATTATAAACATTTTATAGTTAATCAGAAAAGCTATTTATAGTAGTAATTTAATTAGAATCCCAAAGGTGTTTTCCTTCAATGCAGTCGCTAGACATTGTCCACTAGACGGCGCTGGTGCTGTACCTTTGGCCATGAAATGTTATTGTTCAAGCTGCAGACCGAAGAAGAAGAAGTCAATGCTAAGCAATGCAGTGCTATCAGAGAGACGGACGCATGTTAGTCAGCGGGAACGACAAATGTGTTGTAAATTGAGATGCAGCATTCTCCAGTAAAGCCAGATGAAGGTAAAGTTGGGTGTTTGGACATTCTTTCCTTATAACAACTGATGTTACAGCTAAATCCACAACACAGAGCGTGAAAGAATTCGTTTACGTGGACTTCTAGAGCATGAATACGCTCTCTCCATATATGGATCAGCCACAGCATCACATCACAGTCAGCAGTCCTCAGCTTCACACCTCACCGTAAAACGAGCCGATGCAGCGGCAGAACTAGCAGCAAAACAGGCTGAGTATGAGTTTGCAAAAGAAGAACAAAGGCAAAGAGAAAGGATTGCAATTCAAACAGCAGAGTTGGAACGTTTGAAAGCACAGAAGGATATGAAAGCAGCTCAAGCCAGGCTTGAAGCATATGACAGAGAATTATCACAGATGGGTGATGTACAGTCAATAAAGAGCGAACAGGTGAGCCCAGAATTCACACCCAAGTCTCCCATACTAGCATCCGCTTTCATTCCTCAGCAAACAGCTCCCCCTAGTGTCACTCAACTCGCACAAGCAGTTCAAGACAGCATAAAAATAAACAGACTTCCTACACCAGAGCCAACAGTGTTTAGTGGTGAACCAATAGGGTTTATTGAATGGAAATCTATATTTATATCACTGATTGAACAGAGGGGCATCTCAGCAGCAGATAAACTGTACTATTTGAAACGATATGTAATGGGCCCAGCTCGCAAATGCCTTGAAGGAACTTACTTTAGAAACGATGAAGAGGCATATAACGATGCTTGGAACAAACTAAACCAAAGATACGGCCAGCCATTTCTGATACAGAAGGCATTTACAGAAAAGCTTTCAAACTGGCCAAAGGTGCAGCCTAGAGACGCTGAAGGATTAAGGACCTTTGCAGATTTCATAAATGCATGCATGCTCGCTATGCCACATGTAAAAGGATTACAAATACTTAACGACTGCGAAGAAAATCAAAAACTGTTGCACAAGCTACCAGACTGGATAAACGCAAGATGGAACAGGCAGGTTACAAAGACTTTAATGGAAGGTGGTGAGTTTCCAAGCTTCAGTGATTTTGCATCCTTCCTCTCATTAGAAGCTGAAGTCGCTTGCAACCCAGTCACCTCCATTCACGCACTTCGCGGCACTGAAACAAACAGTGATAAAAGGAACACAAAGGAAACCAAAAGGAACAAGGCAACTGTATTTAACACAAACACCACTGAACAAAGTGGCAGATGGACAATAACAAAAACACCTAACTGCTCTCCTTGCACATTATGCCAGGATACTCATCAGCTCCACAAGTGCCCAGACTTCTTGAAAATGCCTCTAGAAAACAGAAAGAAACATGTGAAAGACAATAAACTTTGTTATGGTTGTTTAAAACAAGGACACAGTGCTAAGGACTGCAGACGCCGCCTCACTTGTGAAACCTGCACAAAAAGACACTCAACCTGTCTTCACGATGAGAACTACAGTAACAGTCAACAAAGAGAAACACATTTGAGTACACATAACGCAACTCAAAGTAACTCACCTGAAACAGCAACAGCCATGTCACTTAATGTTGCCAGATTTGAGCAGACAGTCAGCACCTCAATGATGGTTCCAGTGTGGCTGTCAACTGCTACCAATCCACACAAAGAAAAATTGGTTTATGCGCTATTGGACACAGAGAGCGACACAATCTTCATTGATCAAGATGTGACACATGAACTGCAGGCAAATGTTTGTCCAGTAAAGCTGAAATTGACTACTATGATGGGCAAAAATGCAGTTGTAAGCAGTGGAAAAGTATCTGATCTCTTGGTGAGAGGTTATAACTCAGCCACAGTCATAAAGCTCCCCACTGCATACACAAAGGACTACATACCTGCCAACAGAGAACACATACCAACATGTGAAACAGCAAAACTGTGGAGTCACTTGCTGCCTATTGTAGATGAGGTTCCCCCACTCCTCAGTTGTGAAGTAAGTCTCCTCATTGGTTATACTTGTCCTAGCGCTCTCGCACCCAAAAAGTACTATTAGGCAAAGAAAATGAACCCTATGCCATTCAAACTGACTTAGGATGGAGCATAGTTGGCAATTCAGTACCCTGTAATGAAACAGACATGGCAAGCAGTCTCTGTCATCGAGTGAGCATTAAGGAAATCCCTCCCTCCACTCCAGCAGATGCAATACGTGCTTTGGAGAGAGATTTTAAAGAGACTGACAGAAATGAAAAAACTGTGTCACAAGATGATTTAGTGTTCCACCAGAAACTTGAGCAAGGCATAACACAAACTGAAAATGGACATTATAAAATGCCATTGCCGTTTAAAGAAAGGCCACAAATGCCAGATAACAGACAACTCGCTGAAAACAGACTCAACCAGCTTAAACGCAAATTCATGAAGGATGAAATATACAAGGAGGATTACATGAACTACATGAGTGACATCATCAGAAAGGGTGATGCCAAAGAGACTGATGATTATGGACCGCCTGGTGAGACATGGTACGTACCGCACCACGGCATCTATCATCCAAAGAAACCCGATAGGTTGCGCGTTGTCTTCGACTGCTCTGCAAAGTACAAAGGCACTTGTCTTAACAAACATTTACTGAATGGTCCCGACATGATTAACAATCTAACTGGTGTTCTTGTGCGCTTCAGAAAGCACCAAGTAGCTTTGATGTGTGACATTGAAAAAATGTTTCACCAGTTTCAAGTCAAAGAAAAAGATCGTAACTACTTGCACTTCTTATGGTGGAAAGATGGAGACATAAACAGCCAACCACAAGCATACAGGATGACAGTACATCTCTTTGGTGCCGTCTCATCGCCTGGCTGTGCGAACTATGGACTCAAACGTTTAGCCAAAGAGAACAGCCTTGCATATCCTGTAGGCTCACAGTTCATAACCAGAGACTTCTATGTAGACGACGGAGTCACCAGTGCAGAGACGGTAAACGACGCTATTGAACTGGCAAAGGAAGCACATGAACTATATGCAATAGGTGGACTAAGGTTACACAAGTTTGTGTCCAACAACACTGATGTTCTAAACAGTATTCCAACTTCAGAGCATGCAACAAATACTAAAACAAAGGACTTAACATTTGGTGAAACACAAACAGAAAGAGCACTTGGCATTTATTGGAATGTGGAGAAAGATTCCTTTACATTCAACATCACGCTGAAAGACCAACCACCAACCAGGCGTGACATCTTGTCCACAGTCACAGCAATATACGACCCCCTTGGTTTCATTGCTCCCTATGTGCTTAATGGCAAAGGAATTCTCCAAGAGATGTGTCGTCAAGGAACGGATTGGGATGACCCACTACCTGAACTTCTTAAGCCACAGTGGGAGTGCTGGAAGGGAGATCTACACAATCTGAAAAAACTGCAAATAAACAGATGTTATGTTCCTGCAGATTTTGGAGATGTAGTGAAAAGAGAAATACATCACTTTTCCGATGCAAGCACCACAGGATATGGACAATGTTCTTATCTCAGACTCATAAACAAAAACAAAGACGTTCACTGTACCTTCATCATGGGCAAAGCACGTGTCTCTCCCACAAAGGTCACCACAATCCCAAGGTTAGAACTTACCGCAGCCGCAGTGTCAGTCGCCGTGAGCAATATACTAAAAGAGGAACTGCTCTATAACAACATCGAGGAGTTCTTTTGGACAGATTCAAAGGTCACTCTAGGATACATAAATAACGAAGCAAGACACTTTCACACGTTTGTTGCTAATAGAGTGCAGAAAATCCGCAACAGTACCACTCCACAACAATGGTTTTATGTGCCTACCAGCGAAAACCCTGCAGACATGGCATCCAGGGGTACATCGGTAAATGAACTGCTTTCATCCAACTGGCTCACAGGCCCTCAGTTCCTGTGGGAAAAGGAGATACGATTTCCCACAAAAGAGACGATTGAACTTGCAGTAGGAGACCCAGAGGTGAAAAAGGTGCAGACACTAAGCACACAAACTGTTGAACATCCAAGTCTTAGTGACCGCCTCACAAAGTTCTCATCCTGGTCCTGTGCAGTCAGCGCAGTAGCACGCCTTAGACGTTATCTGCTCAAAAACAAATCAAAGACACTTACTACTGTGACTGTAAGACAAAATGCAGAAACTGTGATTATCAAAGATTTACAAAGACAGGCATATCAAAATGAAATAGAGACATTAAGCAAAGGCAAACAACTACCAAAGAACAACAAAATGTACAACTTGGATGTTTTCTTGGACAAGGACAATGTACTCAAGGTGGGAGGAAGGCTATGGCACTCATCTCTTCCCAACTCATTCAAACATCCAACAATCATTCCCAGAGAACATCACATCACAAAACTGATAATTACTCACTGTCACAAAAGGGTCAACCATCAGGGAAAGGGCTTCACAATGAATGAGATATGATCCAGTGGCTATTGGATTCCAAAGTTAAGTCAAACAGTCGCATCCTACATCCGCTAGTGTGTGTTTTACCAGAAACAAAGGAGACCTGTGGAAGGACAAAAAATGAGAGATCTGCCCACAGAAAGAACTGAGCTCTCTCCACCTTTCACTTACTGTGGTATGGACGTTTTTGGCCCGTTCCTGACCAAACAAGCATGGAAGGAATACAAAAGGTATGGCCTCCTTTTCACATGTTTCTATTCACATGCAGTTCATGTTGAAATGGTAGAGGACCTATCGACAGACGCCTTTATAAATGGACTCAGATGCTTTATTGCTTTAAGAGGCTCTGTCAGGCTGATAAAATGTGATCAGGGCACTAACTTTGTAGGTGCCAAAAATGAACTGAACGCAGCACAAAGTGTCAGAAAAATTGTTATGTGTATACATATTATCCATCCATCCATCCATCCATTCATCCATCCATCTTCTACCGCTTTTCCGGAGGTCCGGGTCGCGGAGGCAGCAGTTCAAGCAGAGAAGCCCAGACTTCCCTCTCCCCAGCCACCTGCTCCAGCTCTTCAGAGGGGATACCAAGGCGTTCCCAGACTAGCTGGGAGACATAGTCTCTCCACCGAGTCCTGGGTCTGCCCCGGGGTCTCCTCCCAGTGGGACGTGCCTGAAACACCTCAAGTGGGAGGCGTCCAGGAGGCATCCTAATCAGATGCCCATACCACCTCAACTGACTCCTTTCAATGTGGAGGAGCAGCGGTTCTACTCTGAGCCTCTCCCGGATGACTGAGCTCCTCACCCTATCTCTGAGGGTGAGTCCAGCAATCCTACGGAGAAAGCTCATTTCAGCCGCTTGTATCCGCGATCTCGTTCTTTCGGTCATTACCCAAAGCTCGTGACCATAGGTGAGAGTAGGAACGTAGATTGACTGGTAAATCGACAGCTTTGCCTTAGAACTAAGCTCCCTCTTCACCACAACAGACCGGTACAACGTCCGCATCACTGCAGATGCTGCTCCAATCCGTCTGTCGATCTCTCGCTCCATTTTCCCCTCACTCGTGAACAAGACCCCAAGATACTTAAACTCCTCCACTTGGGGCAGGAGCCTGTCCCCAACCCGGAGAGGACAATCCACCTTTTTCCGGCTGAGGACCATGGACTCGGACTTGGAGGTGCTGATTCTCATCCCAGCCGCTTCACACTCAGCGGCAAACCGTCCCAGCAAGAGCTGTAGGTCATTGCTGGATGAAGCCAACAGGACAACATCATCTGCAAACAACAGAGATGAGATCCTGTGGTCACCAAGCATGACACCCTCCATTCCCTGGCTGCGCCTAGAAATCCTGTCCATAAAAATTATGAACAGGACCGGTGACAAAGGGCAGCCCTGGCGGAGTCCAACTCTCACTGGGAATGACTCTGACCGAGTGTTGGCAATGCGAACTAAACTCTCACAACGGTCGTACAGAGACCGAATAGCTCGTAACAACAAGCCCGATACCCCATACTCCCGAAGCACCCCCCACAAAAATCCACGAGGGACGCGGTCAAATGCCTTCTCCAAGTCCACAAAACACATGTAAACTGGTTGGGCAAACTCCCACGAACCCTCAAGAATTCTCGAGAGGGTAAAGAGCTGGTCCGATGTGCCACGGCCAGGACGAAAACCACATTGCTCCTCCTGAATCCGAGGTTCGACCAACGGCCGGACTCTCCTCTCCAGTACCTTGGCATAGACCTTCCCAGGGAGGCTGAGGAGTGTGATCCCTCTAAAGTTGGAGCACACCCTCCGGTCCCCTTTTTTGAAGAGAGGAACCACCACCCCGGTTTGCCATGCCAAAGGCACTGCCCCCGACCTCCACGCAATGTTGCAGAGGCGTGTCAACCATGACAACCCAACAACATCCAGGGCCTTGAGGTACTCGGGGCGAATCTCGTCCACCCCCGGGGCCCGGCCACCAAGGAGATTTTTAACCACCTTGGCGACCTCAGCCCCTGTGATAGGCGAGTCATCCCCCTCGTCCCCAAACCCTGCTTCCTCTGTGGAAGGCGTATCAGTGGGATTGAGGAGATCCTCGAAGTATTCCTTCCACCGCCCGACGATATCCCCAGTTGAAGTCAACAGTGTCCCATCCGCACCATACACAGTGTGGACGGGGAGCTGCTTTCCCCTCCTGAGCCGCCGAACAGTTTGCCAGAATCTCTTTGAAGCCGACCGAAAGTCTTGTTCCATGGCCTCACCGAACTCCTCCCATACCCGGGTTTTTGCTTCAGCAACCACCCGAGCTGCACTCCGCTTGGCCTGCCGGTACACCTCAGCTGCTTCGGGAGTCCCACAAGCCAACCAAGCTTGATAGGACTCCTTCTTCAGCTTATACATATTATCATTTTATATAATTCAATGAAGTGTATATGTAACTATATGTAACTGTCTGCTGAAAAATACTAAAACTGTCTGTGTGTTAGAGGTTTTGTACATGATGCATGAAGACTAAAGTTGTTTTTTATATTTTTAATTATGTTGAAATTCCAGTTGTCCTTTCATGGTAGATTTTATCTTAAAACACATGCCTGCACCTGCCTTAGAGACAGCTACTCCCTAGAGCACAGGACCACTCTGATAAAATGAAACTGTTCTACTTTCTTCAGTGTCAGCATGTTTTATCTATCTGACCATGTAACTGTTATGTGTTTGACCATGCAACTGCTGTGTATAAAATGACTGAACTGTGAGGATTACCTCCAGTACCTACTTCCTGTAACCAGAAGTTCGTACTCCTTGTGCAAGTAAAAAACTCTTAAAAAGAATATTCTTATGTCTCGAATCTTTATTGAGGTAACGAACTAATATACGATCACTTTCTTGAGTTCCTAGATTCCTGACATACGTGGTGCTGGTGACCCGGATGGCCGACAGCTGGACGAGCCAGGAAAAAAACGCCTTCCCCGGTCTGACAAACCCATGCATGGTCTGACCAGCAGTCAGTTTTGGAAACCCGCCTTCAGGGAACGCCGAGGAGGAGACTGACATCCTGGCTCTTCCAGTGACGGTCATCCTCATTGGTAGAGTCATAAAGTAAGCGAAATATTTTTTGAAGTAACAAAGAAATAAGGATTGTGTTGTTTTCCGGCTGAAGAGTCAGGTTTAAAAAAAAAAAAGGTAAAGGTGCTGCGTATTGACTGATAGGTCAAGCTTTAACTAGTAATGGTAATATAAGGCGGCGCCCTATATTTTTTCTCTAGTAGTGGTGGTGTGGGGCGGCGCCCTATATTTTTCCTATCTGATCATACCAGGTAATGATTCTGTAGGAAACTACAGAAGTCCTAACGCGTGAGCATCTAGTTCCATCAAAAAGGTGAGCGCATTTAAAGGTCGCGTGAGCATCTAGTTCCATCAAAAAGGTGAGTGCATCTATTGGGTAGTAATAGTGTTGCAGTGGGCAAACTGTAACGTCCCTGGCTAAATAAGAATGGGTAACTGTACAGGAAAAACAATTAAAATAAAAAATAAGCAAAAGAAAAAAGCGGAAACTGCGCTCCGAACGGTAAAAAATTACAATGACAAACTAAAAGAAAAAGAGCAAATAAAGGATCCTGAAAAATATCTAAATAAATGGGAAAAAGATTATTCTTTCAAACCCACATTGGATGTGGACGAATGTGCGGTCCTAGTGTCAACTGTAAAATTTACAACTAAAGGTAATAAGAAAGGAAGACCAAACTCTATGTTTTTGAGTAATCACCTGGAAGAAGTGTTTGCTGCACGGATGGTGCAAGGTGGGGTTAGACCCAAGACAGGCAGGTCAATGAAAGAGAATGATGGAAATCGGGATGTTTGTTTTAACTGTGGCAAACCTGGTCACTGGGCCCGTGATTGCAGGTTTGGCCAAAGAGGTGGATTTGGAGGCAGGGGACCAAGTAGAGGTAGAAGAAGATTTCAGAATGATCAGAGAGGCAGATTTCAGCAAGGCAGAGGAGGTAAAAATCAAAATGACTATGGAGGTGAAAATAGACAAGGACCCTCAGGGGGTCAAGGACCTTCAGACAGAAGAGCACGACTAACCGACTGTGACGAACTCTCTTCTGAGGACAAACAGATAGTACTTGACCAACAGAAAAGACTATCTGAAGTGTTAACAAGGCCTAATGAGACTTTGGACCTGACTATGTACAGCAGTGCGTTGTCTGCCCCTACAATATGGTTACTGGCGAATGGAAAAGAGGTTGAATTTCTTTGTGACACAGGAGCCACACGCACTACTGTTCGCAAAATCCCCAAAGGTGCTAAATTTATTGGAAGAACAATTAAAGTTCAAAATGCGGGAGGTGGAAGAATAACTGAGAGCCTTTATGGCCCAATTACATTAACAGACTCCTCCACAGGCAAAGTATGCATTTCAGAAGTGATTGTGGCACCCTCCTGCCCAGTAAATTTGCTTGGGAGACATGTATTATTCAAACTTGACATTACATTAGGCCCAAATTTGAAAAAAAAAAAGATGACTACACTGATTTAAAGGACTCTGACTTTACAAATGCGATGTTTATATGATTTTGCACTGCAGGATACATTTATAATGGTGTAACAACATCATATTTCAGAAATGTGACAGCAATGAGGAATGTGCTTCTCCTGATTCAGTGGTGGCCAAGCTGGATCAGGGTGAACTACATTGCACTCCATAATTTACCAAGGAATGTATGAAATAGGGGCATTCCTTGTAAAACATTAAATCAAATTCTAATTAGGCAAAACGTCTGCCTTTCCTTTGACTGAAAGAGTGTGACACAATATTTCAAATTCAACCCATCTGTGTTCAACTGGACAAACTGATCTTATTTATCAATGCTGAAGCATATCAAAAATGCACAGATAGTTATTTTGTTTTTCTGAAATAGAATTTGTAAACTATTTCAAGAAACGTCACAAAAGAAGCTATAATTATTGAAATCTTATTTTTGAAGGAACTGGGCTACCTGCAAATTTTATTTAAAATTAAAAATGGTAGCACACTTCCTTTCAGTAAAAGAATCAAACAAATACCCTGTAACTTTGCTGCATGTGAGTCTCCATGTATCAAAACAGGGGGTATTAAAGAAATTAATTAGCAAATAATTAGCAATCCTCAGAAAAATAGATAATGCATAAAAATTATCAATAAATGATTGATGATGAATTCAATTTAACTTTATTTACATAAGCGCTTTTCATTTCATTTTCTGTAGTGCCCAGGATAAACATATGGCTGCAGTTATAACTCAAATGCATGCTGGGCAATACAGACCACTTTTTTTATTATTCATGGGATAATACAAATAATAAGATCATGCCCTCTATTATCCTACACATTCCCCATGCCGTGAAGGGGGTTTTGCAGCAGGACAACCATTCCATATTGTTACCAGCTAGACTGTTGTCGTACACTATAACCTTGTTGTCACAGCCACACATTAAGCTTGTACCAAATTCCTTGTGGTTATTTACTGATGGCTCATTTAAAAAAAAAAAAAAAAAGGCAACAGAGGGGCGAGTGGTGGTTCTCTCTCCCATCAGCAAGGGGGGGGGGGGGGTAAACGGCAGCTCCTTCTCTCTACTTAGCAAGGGAAGAAGCGAGCAACAGGCTTGCTCTGTAAAAAAAATAGAAGTGTGAACAGTACAGAGTTGTGGAATGTGAAAGGAGGGGCTGTTGAAGGAGCAGCTCTCGCTCTCTCCGTGACTTGTGAGGACAGGAACTGGGTTGGACTCCTTTAGCCTTAACGAAGGCTATAAAACCTGGGTCTTATAGGTGACGCCCTTGGTTTAGTACTCCGAAAAAGTCCAGCGCAACGGAGAGTATCCGTCGCCGTCCGACGGGAAGGCGAGAATTGGGGTAACGCCCCGAGGAAGTGGCGCCCTTGAACAGTTTGCTTGCACTTTGATTAAGACGTAAATCATAAACGGGGTGAAATTCCCTGGACTTAGTGCACCCAGAATACTATTTAATCACTGCTTCAATTGCTATTTGTTTTATATTGGTAACGCTGTGAGTGTGAAGGTAACACTCAGTTAAAAAAAAAAAAAAAGGCCTGATGGACCAACATCCACTGCTTATGCTGTAACAATGTTGTCTAGGGTTCTGATTGTGTAAAAATTCCACAACCTGCATCACCTCCAACAGCTGAACTATTGGCTTTGATTACAGCACTTACATGAACTACTAACCTGAATGTAACTATCTGTACAGACAGTAAATATGCTTATAACGCATGCCACCTGTATACTGCTACCTTGAACCTGCGGGGGTTTGTCACCTCCACAGGAAAACCAGTAAATATCGATAGCAATTATTGCAGCTACATAATGTTTTGATGCTACCACGTTATGTGGCAGTTATTCACTGCCCTGCCCACACTAATGGCACTGACTTGTTTAGCTGCAGTAATTGCTTGGCTGATAACGCTGCTCACTGTACTGCTATTAATCTTTTAGGAACCGTCTGTTTTGTTAATAATGTTGATGTTTTAAAAGACTGTTAAAATAATATGGACCTTCCTCCTGTTTCATGTGTAAATAATTAGATATACATTTGGCTTGCCTGACGAAAATTTGCTCTGCCACCCACATTATATAAATGAGCTGTCCTGGTGGCACATGGCCAATCATGTGCCAACAGGAGGGAAATCAATGAATGATGAGGATGTTGGAAAAACTGTCATAATATTTTGAAAGAAGTAACAAAAACATGCCAAAATGCCAAAAGTGCATTATTTGTTTATAAAATAATGCTCAAGGAGCAATGGAAAGCTACAATATTGCTTGGTGTTGATTGACACCTTCACAAAGTGGACAGGAATTCATCACACATCCTCAGCAAATGCCGTATCTGTGTATGTGAAACTCTATTGAATGATGCTCTTTCCGTTTTTGGGGTTCCAGAACTGATTTTTGCAGATAATGGAACTCATTTTACAGCACAAACAGTTCAAGACTTAGTCCAAGCTGTAAGAAGTAAAATCTACCACCCACAGAGTACAGGCTTTGTAAAAAGAAAAATGATACAATCAAACAAATGCTGGCAAAAACCACACATGGAAAGGGTATTACTTGGCCAGAAGCCCTGAAATTAGTCAGACTAACCATTAACTCTATACTAGACCCAAAGACAGGATTATCACCCTTTGAATGTGCTTTTCACCGTCCTTATGTATTACCTGACCTCTCACCACTAACCACGCCTAATAAATACACAGATCTTGGTGAACATCTCAGAGAATATATTGATTCTGTCAGAGCTCTCTCTGCTCCACAGAAAGAAACAGATAACCCGTTGCAACCTGGAGACTGTGTCTTCATAAAGAACCACCACCGACAACACTGGACACTCCCACTCCCACTGCTATACGTATTGCTGAATGACCATCTTGGATTCACCTTTCACACGTTAAAAGACTACGGGTGCCTGTAACAGCTCTTTTCCACCAAACCGGTTCCAGTGCTAGTTTGGTGCTGGTGCTGGTGCTAGTGCTTAACCAGTGCTTAACCAGAGTGCTCATAAGAACCAGTTGTCTTTCCACCGATATGGAGCTAGTTGGGAATTATGTCAGAGCTACGTCATTACGTACTGTGAAGCGCCCAAACCTGCAGAACACCAGAGAAGACGGAAGGTGGCGGTATGCACCTCTCACTTGTTTGCTATCCGCCAGTAACCGAGAGAAGAAGAAGAATGCTATCCGCCAGTAACCGAGAGAAGAAGAAGAAGTAGTAGCGTTAGCTTGTCAACATATAGGAATTGTTGTCTTTGGGAGCGCTGCTTTTATTATTCCAAACCTGTATTACCATTCAAAAACAGTTTTATTCTTAATGGCAGAGAACGGCGGCTACGTTTAAGGACACCGGTAATCATCAATATTTCAGTTATCAGCCGTTGTTAGATAAAGTCTGTAGCGCGAGCATTGACTACACTTTTAAACATAATATTTATGTCATTTCTGTAATAGGTGGTGTTACGGCGCATTACGAGACGGAGGTCGCCTGTTCTGTCATGCCAAAAAGTGATCAGCTATCCCAAAAAAATGATCGCCAGGGGCCATATTGTTATGGGTTTATATTAGCCGGTAAATATATATATTTCAACAGATAAACAGTACTTAGTTAGGTATAACAAGATATATTTAACACTTACGATGCATTTTGAACCCTAAACAAACTTGATCTGGACGGTACTGCATATATACATGAAGATACTGTATAAATGCATATTCTATGCACCTCCAAACTACAGAGCTGTGAAAGGTATACCCTTCTGTACTTGTGTCATCTATTTTGGTTAAAGTACTGATTCAAGTTTTTATTCATGTAGGGATAACAAGAGACAGACTGTAAAGTGTTCAAGTTCAAAGTTTTTTCCCCAGAAATGATCTTGTCCAGAGCTGACAGAATGTCACGTGGTACGTTGTCAACAGAATATAAACTTATCATTTTTAAAGCTGGCAACTTGGAACATTTTCCACAGAAAAAGTACATAGATTTAAAGTTTGTTGCTGCTGGTTCTTTAAAAAATGTGAAAGAAATTGTCCAAAATATGTACAAGTCCACAAATACCTGATATATTGTCCAATACCTGGAAAAATGAACTTAAGTGCAGTAATTCAGTACTTGTACTTTCACTTCCCACCACTACAATGTTATAGTGATTTGCATTGTCCTAAATAACTTTATATATGAAATGTAAAGTCTTTAACTTTTTAATATGACCCTTCTCTCATGTTTTTTCTCTTATCTCTTTGTCTTATGTCCTGATTGATGGAGCCTTGAGCACTTTTATCATGTCTATAGTCAGCTTCATGTGTGCCTGTGTTTGTCTTCATGTTGAATGTAACTGTAGTTTGTAAATATGGACGTCACCTGACTGCAAAACAAATCTACCTACGGGTACAAATAAAGGAACCTGAACCTGAATATGGTTGGTGTGAGGATAACAATGTAGAAGAAGAAAAACACTTAAGGAAAGAAAGCTTTTATTTCCAAAATGTGCAAAAACTTCAGACTGCTACATATGAAATATTATGTACACACAGACAAAAATATCAATGCTGTGATAGTTACTGTTTTTACAGTGCCTCAAGCACAGACAACACGTCCCATCAGTCCAACAAGGGTGTTGGTCTGCTTTGCAGCAAAGCGAAGTTCAGCTGCTCCTCCCTCCTGCTCTGCTCCTGCTGTCTCATCTGACCGTAATCAAGAAGGAGGTCCATGTCTGTGTCACACTTCTGTTTCCCTGTTTTAAAGTACAAAAATAAGCAATATAAAATAACCACACACTGAAAAATGCAGGAATCGTCAATCCAAGATTGAATGTGTCTATTCAACATCCATTTACTGTTAGTGGCATCACAACATTCAATTCAAGTGTATAATTGGTTTAATTCACTCCCTCCTTTGTGTGACTGGGTCATGATCCATCCAGGTGGATGCCCTCAATTTCCCCTATGGGGATCCATAAAGTACAGAACATAAATTACCTAATCTGGTCTGATTAGAAGAGCAGGAGGAACACAAGCTTGGAGCTGGTGAAGGTGAGCTGGACACCACAGGTCTGGCTGGTTCTCCCTCATCATCCAGCTGTGATAAATCTATAAAAAAAAGTGTTTTAGTTTGTGCAGTGAACAACTTAAGCCTTCCATTAAATGTGCAGACATAGAAGACAATTTTATTCAATATCAATGTTAGCAAAGCTTACATGTCTGATTATGGAATAGAAGAATAGGAATAGATGAAACTTCATTGTCACTGTACAATTATACAGTGCAATGAAACTGTAGGTGATCCACCAGGCTACTGCGCAATAAAGTAAGAGAAGGATTAGATAAAATACGGCTACACAACATACAATTAAACACGAGTGACATTTTTTTTAAAAAATGGCCTAAGATTATGGAAATATTACCAAAATAGTAAAAAAAAGACGACGCTACTAGTGTCTGGTAGAAAAATCTCCCATAACACAACGCAAGGCACCCATTCATACACAGTATTCATACCACAAAAAACGTATTTTGCACTGGATGTCTTTATAAAAAAAAGTATTCTGTAAGATGCTAAGATTTCTGTTCTAGTTTCTCAAACGCGCATTTCTGCCGAGGAGAAGCGTTCGTGCTAAAAACAGTTAACTTGTTAGCATCACTAACCGAAAATACTATGGCCAAAAAATTAGTTTAAAAAAAAAAAAAATCTGCACTTTGGCCGTTATATATCAATACAAGCGGTATACATCTGTCAGCAGAGACGACCTGTTCATTTCTTTATGGCGAGGAGAAACGTTTGGTCGTAGTAAAAGTAGTTAGCTTGTTAGCATCGCTAACCGAAAATATACACAAAAATGAGTTAAAAAAAAAAATCCGCACTTTGGCCATTATATATCAATACAAGCGGTATACATCTGTCATCAGAGACGACCTGTTCATTTCTTTATGGCGAGGAGAAATGTTTGGTCATAGTAAAATTACTTTTAGCTTGTTAGCATAACTAACCGAAAATACTATAGCCACAAGTGACTAAATATCCGCACTTGGCCGTTACATATCAATACAAGCGGATATATATGTATACATACTGTATATTGGTTAACATCTGGCATTTTAAAGACAATACACTTACCAGCATGTTTTAAGCAGTTTGTTGTCCAGACTAATCCAAGGCAGTGACAATGGTCCAGCTGGCTGGCCAATCCTCCAAAACAGTTCAGATGAGTGGCCCCCTCCAGCTGATCTTGTACTTCTGCTTATGTCCATAGAGCCAAGAAATATGTCTCCACTTCACTCTAAATCTCTTTGGTTTTGGAATCCGTTGCTTGCTCCGCTGTTTGGAAAGCAACATGGCGGTCAGTAATGTTTTGAAGCTGGTCGGTTAACCACGCCCATGGCTGTGGACCTAACCGATGTAAACTGGTGCTGCTGCTGGCCCAGCTAGGAGTTGGGGCCGCGATAGCCCCATTTTTGGGAGCCGGGGACTGGTGCTTTAGTCGGTGGAAACCCAAAGAACTGGTGCTAATGACGCAATAGCTCCAGTTAAGCACTGGAACCGGTTTGGTGGAAAAGAGCCCTAAGTGAACTAACTAACTTGTTTCCCTGAGTAAGTCCAGTTACAAAGGGGGCGTGTCCTTTTAAAGACAAGGCCGTCTTAACCCTGGTGAAGAAAGAGGCCCGGAGGGGTGCTCTCTCAGGTGGAAGCATGGCACCAAAATTATTGATGACTCTGTGTTCAGCACTTCCCATGACAGTGGGGTGGTAATCTCTTTCTGATTCAAGGACAAGGAGCCCACGAAGCACGGACAATGGACAATACGTGGATTATATGCATAACCTGTGGTACCAGACAATGGTGGTTTTGGTGAGAGGACTGGGAATCAATACTTCTTGCTATGTGTGTTCATTGCTACCCCATTCACACAAGACTGCAATACCCATGATCCCTGTTCCACTAAGTAAAGAGGAAACGCCTGGAGCGACAATAGCAATGAACTCTCGTCTCAGTCTGCTTAATACAAGCAATAATGTTGGACATTGGTTGGTGGGGAATTTGTCAGAAAGGTATCTTTTTTTGTAACTTAAGATTTTTATTCATTTTTCATTATATATATTGCATTCAGATCACAGTCTACATTTAAAAAAAAAAACAAAGGGGCTAGAGTAAAAAAGAAAAAGGAGAAAAAAAAAAAAAAAAAAAAAAAGGGGGGGGGACAAATGTTGGAGCATCAAGTTTTTAGTTTCCATCTCTTAATTCTTCTGGTTTTTCCAGCGTCTTTGGTTATTCTTTCAATATCTGTCTCGTTGTTGCACTTTGTAGTGTGTCCATTTCCGCCATTTTTTTTCCCATAGTCCTTCTTGCATTCTTTGTCGATATGTTAGTTTTTCCATCATACGTATGTCCTCAATAATGTCAGTCCATTGCTCTTGGTCAGGAAGAACTTCTGATCGCCATTTTTTTGTGATTGTTTTTTTACATGCAATCAACAAGATTTTAACTAGATATCTGTCCTCAGCCTGTATAACATTGTCTCTTTTAAGATCACATAGGTACATCAGGTTACAGTTCATTGGTATATTATATCCTAATATCCTCTGTATTGTCACATGTATAGATTTCCAGAATGATGAGATTTTGCAGCATTTCCAAAACATATGCGAGTGGTCTGCTTTTTGAGCCCCACATCCCCTCCAGCATATAGATTGGGTATTTGTATACTTTCCTTGAATCTGTGGTGTAATGAAAAAGCGAATCAGGTTTTTCCATCCAAATTCCCTCCATGTTCTTGAATTTGTTGACGTGTGTTGTGTTTTCCATATTTCCTGCCAGCTTTCTTCTGTTATGTTTAAATTGAGCTCTTTCTCCCATTTCTCCTTTATATAGTTACTTGAATGATTGTTTGCCATAAGTTTCTGATATAGCTTTGAAATAATTCTTGTTTTATTTCCTGTATATGAGCTTAAAATGAATTGTATAATCTCGCTCACATCTGTTTGGAGGTTATGCCTAATCTTCTTCATATAATAGTCTCTCATCTGCAGATATCTGAAGAATTCCGATCTTTCTAGTTTAAATTTTCTCCTGATGTTTACAAAGCTCCCGAGATCTTTTTTTCCGATATTGCCCCATGCTGTGATTCCCTTGTTCACCAGATTTTTGTATCCCCTATCTTGTTTTGCCAGTTCAAACTGACTGTCAAATGCTACCCATTTCAATAGTTTTATGTCTTCCTTTATATTATACTTTTGTACTATTTTATACCACAGTTCTAAAGTAAATTTAGTGATTGGGTCTATTTGTTTGATTTGCTTATATGCATCTTTATCTCCTATTATGCTTTGTACTGGGAGTCCCTCAATTTCCTTTTCCATTTCTTTCCATTTTGCCTCATATCCCTCGTCGCACCAACATATGATATATCTTATTTGTGCTGAGTAGTAATATTCCTTTAGACTCGGTAGGCCCATGCCTCCTTTCTCTTTTGGTAACTGGAGAGTTTTATATTTCACTCTTGGTTTTTTACCTCCCCAAACAAATCTCGATATCATCCTGTCCCACTTTGAGAATTGGGCATCTGGAATCTCTGTTGGTATAGCCTGGAAGAGGTAAAGTAATCTAGGTTGTATGCTGATTTTGACTGTCTCAATTTTTGAATTCAGATCCATATTTAAGATTGACCATCTATCAATATCTTTTTTTATTTCTTGTTCCAACCTATCATAGTTTGCTTTATAGATTTTGCTTAGATCTTTAGGTATGTTCACTCCAAGGTATTTTATTTCTTTTTGTTTCCAGTTTAGTTTGATCTTATCAGTTATCTGGTTTAGAGGGTTATAGTGGAATGTCAGTATTTGTGTTTTTGTTATGTTTATCTTGTATCCTGATAATTTTCCAAAATTTTCTATCAAGTTCATCATTTCCATTATTGATTCATCTGGTTGTTCAAGGTAAACTATAATATCGTCTGCAAATAGCCCAATCTTGTGTTCCGCCCCCTTTATTGTTACACCTTTTAATTTCTTATTTTGTCTTATCGCTTGAGCCAGTGGCTCTATGAACAGAGCAAACAAGGTGGGCGATAAGCAGCATCCCTGCCTAGTTGATCTTTGTATATTTACTTTGTCTGTTAAGCTACCGCTTATCTTGATTCTTGCCACAGGTTCTTGATACAGTGTCCTTATGCGTTGTACTGATTTTTCGTTAAATCCAAAGCGTTCCAGCACACTATATAGGAATTTCCAGTTAACCCTGTCAAATGCTTTTTCTGCGTCTAAACTCATTATTACTGCGCTTTTCTTTTCTTTATGTATTTGATTAATTATATGTATTGTTCTCCTGATATTGTCATGTGTTTGGCGTCCCTCTATGAAACCAGTTTGATCATCTTCTATCAATTCCGTCAAGAATGTCTTTATTCGTTTACATATAATTGTTGTATATATTTTATAATCCACATTTAATAAAGAGATTGGCCTATAGTTTCCGCATTGTTCTCTATCTTTCCCTGGCTTTAAAATGACTGAAATAATGGCTTCGTTCCATGATGGAGGTATTTTGTTGTTGTTCAACGTCCAATTAAATGACTTTAGAAGCTGTGGCGTGAGTCCTTCTATAAACAGTTTATAAAACTCAGAGGGGTATCCATCACTACCTGGTGATTTACCGTTTTTAAGTGACTTAATCACATCTCTAATCTCTTGTGTTGTTATTTCTGCTGTTAGCTTTTCATTTTGTTGATTTCCTATTGATGGCAAGTCCAATGTGCATAGAAATTTTTTAATATCTTTAGTATTTGTTTCTTCAGGTTGCGAGTATAGTTCTTGGTAGAAATTATGGAATATTTCTTCGATGTTTTCTGGGTTAACTGTGGTTTTATTTGTGGTGGGGTCTTTAATCTTATATACATTATTCATTGTTTGTTGTTTTCTTAACCGTTTTGCCAGCAGTTTTGTGGCTTTTGGTCCCGTTTCATAATATTTTTGCTTTAGATATCTATTTTTCCTTTCAATTTCATCCATTTGTGTTTCTTTTATCTTTATTTTTTCTTCTTTAATTTCTTGATATATTTTTGGGTCATTTGTGCTTTGATGTTTATGTTCTAATTCCCTCAGTCTCTCACATCTTTGTTCATACGCTTCCAGTTTAGTCTTATTTGCTTTTCCTGTTTCAACAATTAATTTACCTCTTAACACGGCTTTTAGTGCATCCCATAGTATTGTTGGGTCCACTTCTTCATTGTCATTCTCTTGGATATATTCATTTATGTTTACTTTTATTCTTTCTTTCATTTTATCATCATTTAACAGTCCTACATTAAGTTTCCATGTTGTTTGTCGTTTTCTATTGTTTAAATTTATTTCCATGTATATAGGATTATGATCTGATATTTCTGCCCCTCCAATCCAACAATTTCTCACCCTGTGTCTGTCACCTTCATTCATAAGGAAGTAATCTATTCTAGAGTGTACTTTATGGACTGCTGAATAATGTGTATAGTCTTTTTCGAGTGGGGTGCAGGTCCCTCCAAATGTCTACCATACCCATTTCTGCCAGTGAGGTTCTTATGAATTTTGTTACATGTTTTTTTGTCTTCTTAACACTTGTTGTATCAATTTCATGATCCATGACAGCATTTAAGTCTCCTCCACAAATTAGGACTCCTTCACTGTGTGTTGCTATGAGATCAAACAGATGTTGAAAAAAACCCTTGTCACTTTCTGGTGGGGCATAGATGCTCACTAATGTGATCTGCATTCCATCTATGCTACCCTTTATTATTACATACCTGCCTTCTTTATCCTGGATTTCCTGTTCACATTCAAATTGTATTTTATTTGAGATTAGTATCATAATCCCCCTTTTAGCTCCTCCCTTAAATGAACTGTAGTAGGAGTTCTTATAGCCAAATCTCTTTAGTTTCACATGTTCTGTCTTGCTCAAATGTGTCTCTTGCATAAATATAATTTCGGCTTTTTCTTTCTTGAATTTTCTTATTATTCTTTCCCTTTTAACAGGTGAGTTCAGACCATTCACGTTTAGTGTTATTATCTTAAGATTTTTACCCATAATCATGTTTTTCCATTTTTTTAACTTGTGCTCCTAGCCCCTTTAACAACAAAACTAACACATATTTATATAAAAACACATTAAAAAATCTCGACCTCCGTACTTTGGGCCTTTCTTCTGCCCACTGGTCCCTGTTGGTGGGTGGAGGGATTGTCCTCACCGAGTGTAGGGCCCTCCCTAGACCTGTATTTACTATCCAAGAAATAGTCATTAGTCTAGAAATGTCCAACAAATATCACTTAAACCTCTCCTAGCCGTCTGTTTCTCTTTTACCTTGTCTTCTTGGCCTTCATTTCTTCTGTGTCTTTCTTAATCTTTGTTATAATCTAGGCTTTCAGTTGAAAGCCTTGTAGTCTTTCCTGGGCCCGCTGCGCCACGTCTCCCCCCGTCTTCTGCCGTTCACTCGCCTCCACTCCGGCTGTCATGATGCGTTCAGGGCCTCCGCTGCTCCTACCGTTTCCTCCGGCACGTACACCTCAAGGCCCCGCTCCATCATGTCCTGCGCTGCCTCTCTGGCTGTGTTGTAGGTTCTTACGCCGTTCTCCCAATGAATCCTCATCTTCGTTAGCGGCGTTTGGAATCTAATTTTTTTTTCTTTCAGCGTTTTTTTAATGTTGGCATATTTCTTCCGCTGCTGCACAATTTCCGCCGGGTAGTCATGATCAAAGAATATCTGCTTGTCGCCGATTCGTATCTTTTTTTTCCACGCTCGTGTCAGGATTCTTTCCTTTACATCATATTTCAGAAAGTTTACCACAACTGACCTGGGTGTAGAGCGTGGGTTCGGGTTCTGTGCCGAGGCTCTGTGCGCTCGTTGAATCTGCAGATCCGCTTCGCTGGGCAGTTCCAGCTCTTTTTTTAAGAACTGATCCATGAATTTCGTCATCGAGTTGCCTTCAATGCCCTCCGGGATCCCGAAGATGCGTATATTGCCCCGTCTGGACCTGCTCTCCAAGTCGGTTACTTTCTCCTGCATCCTCTGCATTTGTGCCGTCAGGGTCTGCAGCTGTTCGCTTGCCTCGCTATTCCAATCTTCCAGCTCTGATATTCGGGCCTGCGCTTCTGTCATACACGCCCGCTGGGAGCGCAGCTCCTCCATGTTTTCTGCTAGCTTGCGCTCCATTTCTCTTCGGAGGCCCATAATTTCTTCCTTAATCTCTTTTTTCAGCTCCTCCTTAAGAGCCGCTAAATCCTGTTGTAGCTGCCGTTTGAAGTCTCTCAACTCTTTACCCAAACTGGCGATGCCGGTGTTCATGGTATCGAGTGCGTCTTCCATTTTCTCTGCTGCGGTCACCTCGTTTTTTTGGGCCCCGTGTTCAGCGGTTTCTCCTGCGTTGTTGAAGAGGAATTCTTTAATTTTACTCTGCTTTTGTCCTTGTGCCCGGCTCCTTCGTGTTTTCATCCCTTAGTTTATTGATCCGCTTATGTCGAGTTGGCCATTTACCGATGATTTTTAATCCGGCTAGGGAGAGCTCTCTGTTTAAGCGTTATGTCTCTCCGCCATCTTCCAGGAAGTCGTCAGAAAGGTATCTTAATAGATTGAATGTCACTGTTACTGATTACACTGGGTCTAAGATTAGAATATTTAATACTACTGGGATTGGAACTTCTTTGCTTGCAGTTAAGAAGCCTTTAATGAAAATAAATCCTACACTGTTTATTTCACCAATCTGCTTTCACAAAAACTGTAGCAAAAAACAGTTTCAACCTGGGTTTTTCACATAGATGCAATGATACAAAGGAAGTGACCTGTGGAGTGTGATTTCATGATTCTGTTTGTAGAAATGTATTTCACTTTCCCTATATTGCTGCTGGAAATTTCACCTTAAATAGCAAAAATTGTACTTTTAACTGTAGCAATAATCGTACTGTTTTTTGGCCAAATGATGATGGGTATGGATGTTTGGAAAACCATGTTTGGGTTTGTGGATCTAATGTTTACTCATTGCTTCCTCCAGGATGGTGTGGCTGGTGTTACATGGCTATATTGTTCCCACACATCAGCATAAGGTCAAATCTTACACACAAAATGAAAACATCATACTCCCATTATTATCCTCCTGAACAAACTAAAATACACACCAGGGCAATAAAAAAAGAAAAAAAAAAGACATGCAACAGTTGGTGGGTAAACTATCTGGAAAACAGAGAATTAGTGATTTTAAAGGTGTTATGGGTACCCTTTTTCCAATATATGGCAGTGCTCTAGCTATACACCACATAAATGCATTAGCATGGACAATGGAAAATCTGACTGTATTAATGGAGCAAGGATTCACAACTTTAAATGAAGAACAAAAATTAGCCATTTGAATGATATTTTACACTTACAGCATGGGTTAGATGAAGATAAAGGTTGGTGCTCCTGGGATTGGTTTCAAAGTAGAACTTGATGGCAGATTCTTTTGAAATGGTTAACCCCAATGATTGTGATATTAATCTTATTCTGTGTGCTTTTCATGTGTGTCATGTGTGTCATTCCCTGTATAAGGTCCATGATAAGTAGAGCTCTTGCTCAACACACTTTCATGTTACAATCTGTTATGCTCCAAAGAGAAGTTCCTGTACAATATACTGCCTTAAGACAACAAGTGATGTGATGTGATGAAGTGATGCTCAATGATGTCAATGTAGAAAATCGTGAGAAAATACATTGTACTGATGATTGCACGTGATTAAAATTGATAAAAATGATAAACAGGAGGGAATTGTCAGAAAAATTGTTATGTGTATACATATTATCATTTTATATAATTCAATGAAGTGTATATGTAATTATATGTAACTGTCTGCTGAAAAATACTAAAACTGTCTGTGTGTTAGAGGTTTTGTACATGATGCATGAAGACTAAAGTTGTTTTTTATATTTTTAATTATGTTGAAATTCCAGTTGTCCTTTCATGGTAGATTTTATCTTAAAACACATGCCTGCACCTGCCTTAGAGACAGCTACTCCGGACCACTCTGATAAAATGAAACTGTTCTCCTTTCTTCAGTGTCAGCATGTTTTATCTATCTGACCATGTAACTGCTGTGTGTTTGACCATGCAACTGCTGTGTATAAAATGACTGAACTGAGAGGATTACCTCCAGTACCTACTTCCTGTAACCAGAGGTTCGTACTCCTTGTGCAAGTAAAAAACTCTTAAAAAGAAAATTCTTATGTCTCGAATCTTTATTGAGGTAACGAACTAATATACGATCACTTTCTTGAGTTCCTAGATTCCTGACACAAAGTGAAATAGACACTGACAAACTGACATCCTTCCTTGCAGACAAGCAATGTGATTTTGACCTAAACACACCTCATGCTAGTCACGCAGGTGGAGTATGGGAACGGCAAATACGGACCATGAGAAGCGTTCTTAATGCAACATTGGCTCTCATACCAGGTCGACTCACTGATTCTTCACTCAGAACCTTCTTCTACGAAGCAGCTGCAATAGTAAACAGCCGCCCCTTAACAACAGACAATCTCAATGATCCAAACAGTTTGGAGCCACTAACTCCAAATCATCTTGTCACAATGAAAACCTCAACTGCTCTGCCTCCCCCAGGACAGTTTGTTAAGGAAGATTTGTATGCACAAAAACGATGGTGTCAAGTACAGTACTTACTCGAACAGTTTTGGAGCAGATGGAAAAAGGAGTACCTTCAAAACGTCATGGTCAGACGAAGATGGCACACGACAAAAAGGAACATGCAAATAGGAGACATAGTAATGGACAAAGATGAAACGCAACCACAATCTCGATGGAAACTTGGACGAATCTTGGACACTGCAAAAGACACAGATGGACTTGTCAGAAAGGTCAAGATCACTTTTGCAGACAGAAATCTTACCAAAAAGGGTCAGCGTGTGAATAAAATGTCTATAGTAGAACGCCCAGTTCATAAGTTGGTTCTGCTATTAGGAGATTAGAAAAAGTAAATATAGAATGTTAAAGGGTGTTTTGAAATGTTGAAAGTTGTATTTATAACATGTTTACAAAGTTATTGTTTTTTGTTAAGTAATTTGAAGAAATTATTTGTGTTTTATATGTGTGCCACAGCAAATAATTTGGTGGGAGTGTAAAGGTAGCTAAAGTAAGGTTAGCTCTATTTACATGTATAGTAATTATATTGCAAAGATATGCTTTTATTTTGGTAACTTCCTCATGAACGGAAGTTAGTTAACAGAAATCGATTTGACGGACAAAGGAAAGGCGCAAAAGGCCGAGAAAAGGTTAAAAGGAAAAACGAAGAAAAGACGACAGAAAAGGATAAAAAACAGCAAAGATTTAGTTTCAGTCGATAAGGGAACAAGGTTGGTGATTTTATAGAAAGTTTTTATTTTTAAAGTTGTAAATTAGTTATGCTAACATAAAGGTTGCTAATGTATGAGCTATGTGGTGATTGAGGGTTATATGTGATTATTGTCTATTTTGTTTTTTGCCATAGCTCTTACGTTGGTTGATGACACGAAGGATGGAAATAAAGTCACTTAACCATCAGTTCTGGCCTTCTCTATATTGACTGGATGCTATACTGTGTATACTGCACTGCTGTCCTTTGCACTTCTGATTGGATGCTAAACTGTGTTTCGTTACCTTGTATTCATACATCTGTAATGACAATAAAGTTGAATCTAATCTAATCTAATCTAATTAATGAATGATACAAAGTACAGTATATAGTGTGGGTTGATTCAGCAAATATTTCACTCTGTGTAGTATTGCGATTGATTTGGATATTTTACCTTTAATATAATTAATATGTGACTTCCAACACAGTTTATTATCAATTATTACTCCAAGGAATTTAATTTCGGATTGTAGGGACACTAGACACAGCTGGTGGATGATCTTCTCACACCCAGAAGCAGGAAGAGGGGCAGAACAATGGACTGAAGGGGTAGCCCCCCCCCCAAGAAGTAACTTGACAGACAATGAGGGCAGGGGGGTGAATATATGGTCAGGAAGGTAGCAAGTGTTATGTTAATGTGTCACACATTCTCTTTGTACAGGAATGTAGTAAGTGTTATGTTAATGTGTCACACACAAGCATAATGCACTAGCCCACTAGCCCAGCTCTTTGTGCATACCATTGGGGCTATTTAAGCAGAATGCAGAGAGAGTTGAAGATACTCTCCTACCAGACACTCGGCCCCAGCAGGCAACGGTGGGGTCCACCGGCTGTATTTATGTTAGAGGGTCAATAAAGAACCTGTGTCGATCTACTCTCGTGCCTCGCCTCCACATCCTTTCCTTACAACCTCTACACTGGTGACCTGATGTGAAATGGACTATCTGTCCCTTTCGCCGCGCTGTGGACTCCTATTTCTGCACATTGGTGACGTGACAGAGATGAACTGTCTCTCCCTTACGCCGCACACCACATGGTGACCTGACGTGGCATGACCATCTGCTCCCTTTCACCGCGCTGTGGATTCCGGAGACCGGAGATCGCCTACATCCTTCGCATCCACACTAGAGCGCGCGGACCTTATCCTCTCTCCACAATGGCGACCTCCAGGGCCAGACGGAGATCGTGGCACTGGGACCGAGACACATGAGGATCAGCGACACGAGCAATGCACAGAAACAGCCCAAATGGGGAAGATCATTGGCGCCATCTGCGTTGATTTCCATCAAGCTCCCCGACCCTGACTCACCTCCCGACAGCGGACTTTCCAGCGCACAGAAGCCCCGCGCACACACCGTAGAATTACGAGGACAGCGCAACTTCCAGCTATGTGGTCATTGCGCCAGGCGCATGCCACGCACCAGGGACAAGCCGGCTCCACAGACTTATACATCATCCTCCGCCGCTGCACATGCCCGAGGAACATGGCCGATCGCCATCCTTGGAATCTTTAGGGCTGCTCTTGCACCTAAACCAGACGGCAGATGGCACACAGGACTTTGTATGGGTTTCTCAGCCACGGCGCACAACGAGAATTTAGCAGATTGCTTTCCCCGATGACTTTAGGGCTGCTCAGAATCAGAATCAGAATCAGAAAAAGCTTTATTGCCAAGCATGTAAAAAACACACGAGGAATTTGACTTGACATTGGCACGCTATGTAAGCGTATCACAATGACACGGCGGCCGTGACATGGCGCCTAATCAAAAAGATGGGGGATAAGGGAAGATAAGGTAAGGGAAAAATGACACAATGGGCGGAGAGAAAAAAAAACTTCATCATCAAAATACAGCTTATAATTGTAAGCCAAATTATGATTACAGAGAAAAAAACCTCTCTATGGCACAGAGCAGACAAACAAACCTCACAAAAACAAGACAGCAGAGAGAGGGCAGTGTGTGTATATCAGTATGATGATGTCAGTGTGTGTGCAGTGTTGAGTGTATCAGTTACTGGAGTACAACAAATAGTCTCCTAGGCAACGATAGATGTTATAAGTTCATGTCTCATGAACGCTGTCCTTGAAGAGTTCTGTTTATTGCACAGCAGCAGTGTTTGGGTTAGCAGAGCCAGCTGACACATCCGCTTATCTCAACTCTGGAGGAGTGAGTTATCCAGGGGCGCCGATCAAGGCCGAATCTGCACAGACACTTAGAGTGTAGGATTTTCCTCTCTCATGCGATTCTGTGCTTTACAATTCAAATTAACATTCACTGGCTTTAAATTCATATCATTCCCTGGAGAGTACGAAGCGACTCCAGATGTTTCCCCTTCTAAACACAGATAAACATGTCCGGTAGAGTCCATCTCTCTACAGTGCATGCAGATGGTAAATTCCATGTTGGTCATTTGCCGCTATCAGTGCACTCCCCATCTGGTCGAATTGTTGAAGAAGCAGCTACGCCGGGTCCGCATTTTGATTAGCTCTTCCAGTTAAATTTTCGATACACCAGGAAAACTCCAGAGCCAATCAGCAGAAAATCCTGTGATCGTAAAGCCAAAACAGGTAGATGTTTTCCACATCTTCAGTCGAATCACACAGACACATGAGTTCCAATCCATGGGTCTCTCCACATTTGGGCTCCCCCGGGCCTGATTTTCTGTTTGAAAAGGTGGTGTCAATTGCGTTTAAAGCCCAGCTTATATCCATTTTCCGTATTTTCCATTTGGGTTGAGATCAGCGAGATGGTGAGACGGCACAGACACTCACTCAGATGCAGCAAGCTGGGATTTAGGTCAGGAGGGCAGGATAGGAGGAGGGAGGAAAAATGCGACTGCTCTCTCTGAAGGCAGCGGCCACACCTAAAGCCAAACTGCCACGTCCCCCACATAGCTTCAGTTTTTTCACAGCCGCTACGCATCCTCAGGGAATTTGGCCATTCGCCCTCCCCACATCCTCGTAGGATTGAGCCACAAGAGCAGTCAGAGACTTGATTTTTTTTTTCACAGCTGCTGCGGATCACCGCCAAGTTTACCGGGAAAGTCCCTCACCATGGCGGATCCACATACAATTTATGCGCGGCCCAGACACTTTTGACGTCCCGGGCCGGCACTCCATTACTTCCCACCCAGCTCCCCCTCGTCCTCCACATCGCTACGCCCACACCTCACTCCCTAAAGCCGGCCGATCACCGGATTCTTCCTTTACGCACGATGCGCACCGGCCCCGTGTGCCCAAGATCCACGGCCGTTCAACGTGCTGGAACTCGGAGCAGAGCACACTGTCTTTTCCATCCCTCCCCTTTTCCCCCCACAGACTTACATGCCCTCCGACACTCCTCACCAGCAGACAGTTAGACCGGAGCGGCAACCCCCCACTGCAGCCTCCACTGGCGTCGACTTGAGCCCAAACGACACAGGGGGTCACAGCCCTTTCTGGGTGTTCGGGGGGGGGGGGTGGCTGTGTAGGGACACTAGACACAGCGGGTGGACATTCTTCTCACATCCAGAAGCAGGAAGAGGGGCAGAACAATGGACTGAAGGGGGTAGCCCCCCCAAGGAGTAACCTGACAGATAATGAGGGCAGGGGGGTGAATGTATGGTCAGGAAGATAGCAAGTGTTGTGTTAATGTGTCACACACACGCATAATGCACTAGCCCACTAGCCCAGCTCTTTGTGCATACCACTGGGGCTATTTAAGCAGAATGCAGAGAGAGTTGAGTATACTCTCCTACCAGACACTCGGCCCCAGCGGGCAGCGGTGGGGTCCACCTGCTGTATTTATGTTAGGGGGTCAATAAAGTACCTGTGTCAACCTACGCTCATGCCTCGCCTCCACATCCTTTCCTTCCACCCTCTATAGGATACCCTTTCAGTCTCTACACCATTTACACTGAGTTTAGATACTAAGTTGTTGTGATGGTTGTTAAAAATTATAAATTTTGTCTTACTTAAATTGAGTGTTCATTTGTTTGAATCAAACCACAGTTTAAGCTTTCCTAATTCCTTTCAGAGTGTATCCAAAAGTTGTTCCAAATTGCTTCCACTGCATAATAAATTAGTGTCATCTGCAAACAATATTAAATCCATTTTTTCTGAAACTTTACATATATTATTTGTATACATATTGAATAACAATGGCCCCGAAACTGAACCCTGTGGGACTCCGCAAGTAACCTTCAGAAACTGCGAATTTTTGCTACCAACACATACATACTGATATCTGTTCTTTAAGTAACTACATAACCAGGACAGTGCTACCCCCAATACCATAATTTTGGAGTTTCTTTAACAATAATTTATGATCCACTGTATCAAATGCTTTTTTAAGATCCAGGAATACCCCAGCTGAATAGTCTTTATTTTCAGCAGCAGTTGATATTTTTTCTATAAATTCCATTAGAGCAAATGCAGTTGTCCTCTTGTGTCTGAACCCATATTGCTGCTCACACAATAAATTATTCTTCAGTATAAAGTTGTCAATTCTCTCACAGAATATTTTTTCAAGTATCTTAGAAAATTGCGGCAATAGTGAAATCGGTCTATAGTTTGAAAATTCCCCTCACCTGTCTTGTATATCAGAATTACTTTGGCTATTTTCATTGCACTGGGAAATATACCTGTTTGGAGAGACAGGTTACAGAGATACATCAGTGGCTTCACTAAGCATTCAATGATAATTTTGACTAAAAGCATGTCAATACCATCACAGTCCATAGATGTTTTACTTTTAAACGATTTAACAATTTTAATGACCTCTCTCTCGTCTGTGTTCTTTATGAAAATGGAGTCTTTTATAGCAATGTTTTGGCTTATTGTATCACCCGTAGGTGCCGTAATGGGTATTTCTCGAGCCAGATTAGGACCAATGTTAACAAAAAATTTATTAAATTATATCAAAGGGAAAAATAAATTATGGTATAATATCCCAGAACTTATTTTTGGAAAAGTACGTGGTATAAATCTTCTTCTGCATTATAATTTGATATAGATAAGATCCCTCTCAAGCTGTCTAGCTTCCATAAACAGGCTTTATTCAAAGCCAAAGTCAAAGTGCCTTTATTGTCATTCCATTGCTAAAAAAAAAAACTCAATACAACGAAACTGAGATGCTGCTCCCTAAAAACAAACTGTCACACTCAGTTCATTCATGCATTTAACATCCTCATAATTACAACAATAAATAATGCCTAAAACAATAATACCTAAAAAAAAAAAAAGTTAAATACAATACATAACTATTGTCATGGTTAATTGTTTTAAACACATTTTGTCTCCACATAAATGTTTAATTTGGAACAACAAAGATATTAAATATACGAACAAGACATTGTATATTGATAATTGGGTTAAAAATGACATTCTGTTGGTGAAACAATTATTTAATGAAAATGGCTTTTTATGTACTTATACAGAGTTTTTGAATAAATTCAAAATTCCGGTCACACCTAAAGATTATGCAGTTGTCTTTGATTCAATTCCATCTGACTTTTTAAAATTATTTCAAGGAAATTACATGGTTTCAAACTACCAATTTAACTCTAAAATTACATTAAATGGCATATCTATCACAGACAAAAAATGTACAAATAACCATATTGGAAAACTCTGTTATGAGTCCACCACTGTTCTACTAAACTTTATTGGAATGCCAAATTTGACAATTTGAATTGGAATTTAACTTGGACATGTAGGAAACTCGAAATGAAGAGACTGAATGATTTTTCAGTATTGGTTTATTCCATCTCAAGCCGACAGCTTCTCTCTCAGTCAGGGAATGAAGAGGGTGAGCTGGGGGCTCACCACATACCTTTATACTGTAACACCAGACACAAAACACATTCACATCAAACACAGAATTCCATTCATATCTTATCCTCTTATTGTCCTCTCGGCTTCTCTGTCTGACCCTATGAGTCAGACAGTCTCTTCAGGTCCACTCTCAGATCTTCTCACTTCGTCTCTAGTCCGCAGGGGGTCCAGATTCAATGTCCATATGAGGCGTGATGTCAATACACACTGCGAGCTCCAAGTTCCCTCATGTCTGAATCTCTGCCAAGGAATATGTGAGCTACATAATGTTACGCCACATCACTCCCCCCGAAACACCCAAGAACGGACATACACCAACCTTAAGTCAATAACGGACAGTCATACACACTATGTCAAGAGTGGACACACACACACCGACTTCCTGTCCATAACGGGCAGTCATACACATTACACCCTTACATCACCCCCCCCCCCCCTTTGTAGGATCTACAGCACAATTTACACGGGTTGATCAAAATACACATCACTCTGCCCGTTGCTTAGGCTTCAATCTCCTCCCGAATCTGCTGAACACAGGCTTTGCAGCCTGTGTTGTGCCATCCTGCTGTGCGCCTGTGGAATGAGGGGGAGAAGGGTTATTTGCCCCCTGCTGGGGAACTAGGGGCTGTCCCTTGGGAGGCCTGCCGCATCGAGGTGCCCCCGCCGGCCGTACAGGTTCGTCACGTAACACAAAAGCAGGCTTTAATCTGTCAACACTGATTGTCTCTTTCCTGCCCCCCAAGTCCAGTACAAAATATTTCTCCCCGGTTTCCAGCACTCGGAACAGACCATCATAAGGTGGGCGGAGACTGTGATGCTGGGCGTCATGCCTGACAAAAACAAACTCTTTTTTTTTAGATCAAATCCTGGACATTGACAGACAATATGCTCAATCTCCATCACCCGCTCTGTACAAGGAACGTATGACATTACAAACTAAACTTAATTTACTTTCTACTCGACAAATTGAAGGTTGTTTAATAAGGAACAAGAGTGAATTTTATGAACATGGCGAAAAAACCAGTAAACTTCTAGCTAATCAACTACGTGGTATTAGAGCTAAGCAAATTATTACTGGAGTTAGGACAGATAAAGGAGAGGTGACATCTGACCAACAAGCGATTAATGATATTTTCAGGTCATTTTATTTCAAATTATATACCTC
This sequence comes from Pholidichthys leucotaenia, assembly GCA_020510985.1. Classification (NCBI taxonomy): domain Eukaryota; kingdom Metazoa; phylum Chordata; class Actinopteri; order Cichliformes; family Pholidichthyidae; genus Pholidichthys; species Pholidichthys leucotaenia. The sequence goes on along the minus strand of CM035844.1, from coordinate 274,649,170 downwards.
AGAATATACAACAAACTTAAAGGATTTGGAAATTTTTTTTGATTCTATTGATATTCCTTCGATTTCTTCAGAATCTCGGCAAATTTTAGAAGCTCCCATCACAAAAGAAGAAATTCAGCTGGCAATATCATTCATGCAATCAGGAAAATCTCCAGGACCTGATGGGTTTTCCGCTGATTTTTTCAAAAAATTCTCTGATGACCTCGCCCCTTTCCTTTGTCAAGTTTTTACAGAGTCGCTTGACTCTGGTACACTTCCTCCTTCATGCTATCAGGCCTGTATCACTGTGTTGCTTAAAAAGGATAAGGATCCTGTTGATTGTGCTTCTTACAGGCCTATTTCCTTGTTAAATACCGATGTTAAAATTTTGTCAAAGTTGTTAGCTTCAAGGTTGGAAAAGATTCTTCCTTTTATAATTTCACAGGACCAAACCGGTTTCATTAAAAATCGCCATTCTTTTTTTAACTTGCAGCGGTTGTTTAATATTATTTATACTCCTCACCACAACATACCTGAATGTCTTATTAGTTTGGACGCTGAAAAGGCATTTGATAGGGTTGAGTGGGAGTATTTGTTTTTTACTTTGGAGAGGTTCGGTTTTGGTCCTTCCTTCTGTTCCTGGATTAAACTTCTCTATGCTAGTCCTTTAGCTTCAGTGTTAACTAATTGTCGCTATTCTGACTATTTTAGACTTTACCGTGGTACGAGGCAAGGCTGTCCTTTGAGCCCGTTGCTCTTTGCTTTGGCAGTTGAGCCGTTAGCTATTGCAATCCGTGGGAGCCGGGACTTTCTAGGCATTCGTAGGGGTAGCATTGAGCATAGGGTTTCACTCTATGCTGATGATCTTTTATTATTTCTCTCCAACCCACTTACTTCATTACCCGCTATACTTAATATTTTGGATAGTTTTAGTAGGTTTTCTGGTTATAAAATTAATCTTAATAAGAGTGAACTGTTTATGATTAATGAAAAGATTCAAGTTCAGGATTTTGAAAATTTTCCTTTCAAGGTTGTTATTGATCATTTTAATTATCTTGGGATATGTGTCACTAAACAATTTAATTACTTGTTTAAAAATAATTTTCTCCCCTTACTTGACCAGTGCAAGTTAATACTTTCCAAATGGTCCCCATTATCCTTGTCTTTAATTGGCAGAATCAATTCTGTAAAAATGATGTTACTTCCAAAGTTTTTATATTTGTTTCAATGTCTCCCCATTTTTATTCCTAAATCCTTTTTTAAGTCTTTGGACTCTCTGATTACCTCATTTATTTGGAATGGTAAACATCCGAGATTGAGGAAAGTTTTTCTTCAAAGACCCAAATCAGTAGGTGGCATGGCTCTGCCTAACTTTCAATTTTACTACTGGGCAGCAAATATCAGGTGCATGTTATATTGGAAACATTTTTATCTGGAACCCAAATCACCTATTTGGATCCTTATGGAGTCACATGTGGACAATCAAACTTCCCTACCGGCAATTTTAGGTTCACCACTTCCCCTTGCTTTGTCTACACTGGGTAATAATAAAGTAGTTCGTCAGTCTCTTAGAATTTGGTCTCAATTCAGGAAAAATTTCGGTCTTCAGTTTTTTTCCATTAGAAGTCCAATTGCCGCAAATCATTTATTTACCCCATCAACTATTGATAGTGCATTTCGTATATGGCACAGAAAAGGTTTAAAATCTTTTGCGGATTTATATTTTGATGGTCAATTTGCAAGTTTTTCTCAACTTTCCACCAAATTCGACATCACTTCTACACATTTTTTCCGCTTCCTCCAGGTCAGGCATTATGTGCAAACCATGACAAAACAATTCCCTCAAAAACCTTCTGATAATCCTCTAGATGATTTTTTATTAGTTAAACCAACTTCTAAGGGGGTAATGTCAGTTTTATATAATTTAATTTCAAATTTACAATCTTCTTCTCTGGCCGCTATCAAATTGAACTGGGAACAGGATCTTAATTTTACTTTTACTGATGAACTGTGGGACTCTATTCTTGGCCAGGTTCACACTGTATCAATGTGTGCTCGTCACGCTCTTATTCAATTTAAGATTGTACACCGGATGCACCTGTCCAAGGTTAAGTTAGCACGTATTTACTCGGATATAGACCCAACTTGTGAAAAGTGTGGTAGCGCTCCTGGCACTTTGCTTCACATGTATTGGTCCTGCCCTGCATTGATGAATTTTTGGCATTCTGTTTTTATCACTATGTCTGAAGTCCTGCAATATCAAATTAAACTTGATCCATTATGCGCCATTTTTGGTGTGGCTCCAGAACTTGTCTTGCCAAGTTCCAAATTAAAAGTATTCAAATTTTCATTATTATTGGCCAGACGTGCTGTATTACTGAAGTGGAAAGACTCTTCACCCCCTTCACATTTACAGTGGATAAAAGATATAATGTCCTGTTTGGATTTAGAAAAAATCAGATATACAGTCTGTGGCTCTGAAAACAAATTCTATAAATTATGGCGCCCGTTTCTTGATTTCTTTGAACGACCCACGATTATAGTTTCTGAGTAGCTCATATCCCCTTTACCCCACCCCTACTTCACACACACAATTTTTCTTTGTATTTTTTTTTTTTTGTTTGTTTATTTAAAGGTTTTTGTGCTTTGAAGCATTTACATTTGTTGGCTTTAAGTTCTAGTTTTTTACTGTTTGGTTGAAACAAAAATGAAAATTTCTAATACTTTGTATTGTATTGATACTTTAATTAATAATAATAAAAAGACCTTTGAAAGGACACTTCCGGTTATGGCTGCCACGTAGGACGGACGTGTCTCGCTCTGCTCTGCTCCTGGAAAAAAAAAAATCGGCAAATAACTCTCTCATTTGGGACAGAACGTATCCCAGCATTTGGGCGAGGATATGTCGGCGAAGCCTAAGGCTGGAAAACCAGGAAAAGGAAGCCTTTAGCTTCAGTGTTAACTAATTGTCGCTATTCTGACTATTTTAGACTTTACCGTGGTACGAGGCAAGGCTGTCCTTTGAGCCCGTTGCTCTTTGCTTTGGCAGTTGAGCCGTTAGCTATTGCAATCCGTGGGAGCCGGGACTTTCTAGGCATTCGTAGGGGTAGCATTGAGCATAGGGTTTCACTCTATGCTGATGATCTTTTATTATTTCTCTCCAACCCACTTACTTCATTACCCGCTATACTTAATATTTTGGATAGTTTTAGTAGGTTTTCAGGTTATAAAATTAATCTTAATAAGAGTGAACTGTTTATGATTAATGAAAAGATTCAAGTTCAGGATTTTGAAAATTTTCCTTTCAAGGTTGTTATTGATCATTTTAATTATCTTGGGATATGTGTCACTAAACAATTTAATTACTTGTTTAAAAATAATTTTCTCCCCTTACTTGACCAGTGCAAGTTAATACTTTCCAAATGGTCCCCATTATCCTTGTCTTTAATTGGCAGAATCAATTCTGTAAAAATGATGTTACTTCCAAAGTTTTTATATTTGTTTCAATGTCTCCCCATTTTTATTCCTAAATCCTTTTTTAAGTCTTTGGACTCTCTGATTACCTCATTTATTTGGAATGGTAAACATCCAAGATTGAGGAAAGTTTTTCTTCAAAGACCCAAATCAGTAGGTGGCATGGCTCTGCCTAACTTTCAATTTTACTACTGGGCAGCAAATATCAGGTGCATGTTATATTGGAAACATTTTTATCTGGAACCCAAATCACCTATTTGGATCCTTATGGAGTCACATGTGGACAATCAAACTTCCCTACCGGCAATTTTAGGTTCACCACTTCCCCTTGCTTTGTCTACACTGGGTAATAATAAAGTAGTTCGTCAGTCTCTTAGAATTTGGTCTCAATTCAGGAAAAATTTCGGTCTTCAGTTTTTTTCCATTAGAAGTCCAATTGCCGCAAATCATTTATTTACCCCATCAACTATTGATAGTGCATTTCGTATATGGCACAGAAAAGGTTTAAAATCTTTTGCGGATTTATATTTTGATGGTCAATTTGCAAGTTTTTCTCAACTTTCCACCAAATTCGACATCACTTCTACACATTTTTTCCGCTTCCTCCAGGTCAGGCATTATGTGCAAACCATGACAAAACAATTCCCTCAAAAACCTTCTGATAATCCTCTAGATGATTTTTTATTAGTTAAACCAACTTCTAAGGGGGTAATGTCAGTTTTATATAATTTAATTTCAAATTTACAATCTTCTTCTCTGGCTGCTATCAAATTGAACTGGGAACAGGATCTTAATTTTACTTTTACTGATGAACTGTGGGACTCTATTCTTGGCCAGGTTCACACTGTATCAATGTGTGCTCGTCACGCTCTTATTCAATTTAAGATTGTACACCGGATGCACCTGTCCAAGGTTAAGTTAGCACGTATTTACTCGGATATAGACCCAACTTGTGAAAAGTGTGGTAGCGCTCCTGGCACTTTGCTTCACATGTATTGGTCCTGCCCTGCATTGATGAATTTTTGGCATTCTGTTTTTATCACTATGTCTGAAGTCCTGCAATATCAAATTAAACTTGATCCATTATGCGCCATTTTTGGTGTGGCTCCAGAACTTGTCTTGCCAAGTTCCAAATTAAAAGTATTCAAATTTTCATTATTATTGGCCAGACGTGCTGTATTACTGAAGTGGAAAGACTCTTCACCCCCTTCACATTTACAGTGGATAAAAGATATAATGTCCTGTTTGGATTTAGAAAAAATCAGATATACAGTCTGTGGCTCTGAAAACAAATTCTATAAATTATGGCGCCCGTTTCTTGATTTCTTTGAACGACCCACGATTATAGTTTCTGAGTAGCTCATATCCCCTTTACCCCACCCCTACTTCACACACACAATTTTTCTTTGTATTTTTTTTTTTTTTTTTTGTTTATTTAAAGGTTTTTGTGCTTTGAAGCATTTACATTTGTTGGCTTTAAGTTCTAGTTTTTTACTGTTTGGTTGAAACAAAAATGAAAATTTCTAATACTTTGTATTGTACTGATACTTTAATTAATAATAATAAAAAGACCTTTGAAAGGACACTTCCGGTTATGGCTGCCACGTAGGACGGACGTGTCTCGCTCTGCTCTGCTCCTGGAAAAAAAAAAATCGGCAAATAACTCTCTCATTTGGGACAGAACGTATCCCAGCATTTGGGCGAGGATATGTCGGCGAAGCCTAAGGCTGGAAAACCAGGAAAAGGAAAAAGCGAGCCGCCGAAACAGTCCAAATTAACGGACTTTCAGGTCTGTGACGCAGTAAACAAAACTCCATATATGGCGGAGGAGGCTGGCAACGCTGCGATATCTGCGGGGAATGGCGCAGATGCGCTGATGGCTGCCATGAGTTCAATGAGAGCGGACTTTTCCTCTAGATTTGATGGGATTATGACAGCGTTGGAAGGAATAAGAAAGGAATTGGGTGACTGTGTAGAACGAACGGCGCAGATGGAGCTCCGTCTCGCTAGTGCTGAAGATGACGTCACCCGTCTTCAATTAAAGGTGCGCACTTTGGAAAAAAAAAATAAATCTCTGGAAGATAATATTTTGGATTTGGAATCTCGGTCGAGACAGAATAATTTGAGGCTGGTGGGTCTTCCAGAGGAATCAGAAGGTCGGGACGTATGTTCCTTTCTGGAAAAGTGGATTCCGGAGGTGCTGGGCAGCGAGGAGTTGCAATCAGCAGTGGTTCTGGAAAAAGCACATCGTATTGGCCCACGGAGAGATAAGGGACCGCCGAGGACCTTAATTATGAAGTTTCTTAGCAACAGAGACAGGATGAAGATCTTCAACGCTGCACGAGCTAAAAAAGGAGAGATTAAACACCAGGACCAGCAGGTGCGGTTCTACCCAGATTTGGCCACAGGAATCCAGCAATTGAGGAAGCAGTTTGATCCCGTACGTAAGGAGCTGCGCAACCTTGGGATTCGTCATGGTGTAATCTATCCTGCGAGACTGCTGACCACGTATGAGGGCAGAACCCACATCTTCAAGACCCCAGAGGAGGCGCAGGAGTTCATCAAGAAGATCAAAGAAGAAGAAGAGACTGGTGGGAGCTAAGCATGAACAAAATATAAGGTAGAATAATTAAGCATTTGCACAGGCATCTGACTGACTTGAAGTAAATAGTAAGTTTACAAAATATAGATTGTATTATATATTAAAAAAACAAAACAAAAACAAAACAAACAAACAAACAAAAAAAAAACTATGACGTACAAAGTTGTTAAAAATTTTGGAGTTAAGTTGGAAAACTACAGAGGAGAGTTAATGTTACGTCATTAAAAGCAGTAGAGTTAGGGTGATTGGGAGGATGAAGAAGGAGTGGCTTAGGCTGTTCCCCGTGGGTGTGGAACGGTCGATGGCTATATCGGGAGACAGAATTTTTTTTTTGATTTTGGGGGGTTTGCCACAAGTGTGGGAAGGGGAAATTTGTTTGTGTGTAGTTTGTAGGATGAATGTTCAACCACTCATGTTTTTGCTTCTCTGTATGAGCATGTTTACACTGCAAGGTAATCCCAAACTCTCTATTGATCATGGACCAAAGTGTTAATCTTAATTTAACTTCATGGAATTGCAGAGGTCTACAAAATTTAAAAAAACTTAAACAAGTTATGAATAAAATAAAGGACATGGGTTCAAGAATTGTGTTTTTACAAGAAACTCATTTGATAGAGGAGGATGTTAAAAGAATTAGGAGTAGATGGCAGGGAAGTGTATTCACCTCTTCATTTTCATCCCGAGCCAGGGGAGTTATGACTCTCATACATAAATCAGTTCCTTTTCAAGTGAAAAATGTAATTGGAGACAAATTTGGAAGATATGTAATCATTCAAGGTCCTTTGCTATTAGAAAATATAAATCTTGTGAACTTATATGGTCCCAATATAGATGATCAGAAGTTCTTTGCTAATTTATTTCTCATCTTATCATCACTTACAGGGCAACATATAATAGCAGGGGATTTTAATTGTACATTGAATCCAGGTGTGGATAGATCAACAGGACTGGATTGTACGCACATTGGATGTAGGATGACTATTAATCATTTTATGAAAGAATTGAGATTGTTAGATATATGGAGAGAAATGAAACCACAAGTTAAAGCCTATTCTTGTTATTCCAGTACCTACAAGACATTCTCACGTATTGATTATTTTTTGATTTCCACAGAATTAAGGTCCAAGATTCAAAACTGCTTTTATGATAACATTGTGATCTCTGATCATGCACCCTGTTGTCTAATATATGTAGATAAAAAATTGACAAAGGAATCAGGTAGATGGCAATTTCAGCATAAATGGCTTCAGGATGAGGAATTTGTCAAGTATATAGAAAAACAGATAGACGAGTTCTTTGACATCAATACTACACAAACATCAGCATGTGTAAAGTGGGAGGCTTTCAAAGCTTTTATTAGGGGACATATTATTAGTTATACAGGATCAAAATCTAAGAAGACTCGAGAGGAGAGAGCTAAATTGGAACATAAAATAAAAAGTCTTCAGGAAAAAGTGTATACAGGAAGTGACCCAAGGTTGGAGAATGAATTACTGATTTTGAGAGCTGAATACGACAAAAAATCAGCGAATAGAGCTGCCTCGAGTCTTCTAAGATTGAAACAATCTTTTTATGAACAAGGTGAAAAATCAGGAAAATTATTAGCATGGCAGATTAAACAATTGGAAATTAAAACACCAATTACCAGTATTATAAGTAACGGACAGGTAGTTATAGATCCTTTAGAAATTAATAGAGCCTTTAGAGATTACTATGAAAAATTATATGATACCAAAAATGAACCTGATTTAACAAAACTAAATGGGTTTTTGAACGGACTATCTATACCGTGTATACCAAATGAAAACAGGGAGATATTGGAGTCTAAAATTAGTCAAGAAGAAGTTGGGCTAGCCATTGATAATATGAAATCAGGAAAAAGTGCAGGACCAGATGGTCTTCCAGTTGACCTTTATAAAAAATTTAAGAATAAATTAATAAAACCTTTTTTGGAAATGGTTTTAGAAGCATTTCAAAATAATAATTTACCATCATACATAAATAATGCCTTAATTATACTGCTGCCAAAACCAGGTAAGCCCTCTAATAAATGTGAAAATATGAGACCAATAAGCCTATTAAACGCCGACCTTAAGATAATCTGTAAAATTTTAGCAAGACGAATACAAGAAATTTTACCAAATATTATTAATCGAGATCAGAATGGCTTTATAAAGGGTAGACAAGGCTTCCATAATGTAAGAAGACTATTTAATATTATTTATTTTAATAAAGAAGCACCGGATACAGCTCTCCTATCATTGGACGCCGAAAAGGCCTTTGATAGAGTTGAATGGCCCTTTCTTTTTGAAGTCCTACAAAGGTTTGGACTTGGAAATAATTTCATAAAATGGGTTCAAATAATATACAATAATGCTACAGCAGAAATCCTAACAAATAACAATATTTCAAAACCAATAAAAATCAATAGAGGATGTCGACAAGGCTGTCCACTTTCACCTTTACTGTTTACTATGGCAATTGAACCTTTAGCGATAGCGATACGTTTACATTCACAAATATATGGAATTAAAGTTGGACCAACAGAACATAAAATCTCCCTGTACGCCGATGATATAATTTTGTTTATGTCGAATCTAAAAAAATCAATTCCAACCTTGTTGAATTTAATAAAGAATTTTGGGGAAATATCAGGATATAAAATAAATAAAACTAAATCTTCAATATTAATGCTAAATGAGACCCAGAGAAATTACCCAGCCCCTGAGGCAAATCAATTCAATGTTGTAAATCAGTTTAAATATTTAGGAATCCAAATTATGCCTAAGCTAGAATCAGTCGCCAGCGTCAACTATGAAGCCTTAATGTCAGATATCAATGAGTTAACTCAGAGATGGATGTCACTACCAATGTCGATGATCAGGAGAATCAATATACTTAAAAGTAATATTTTACCTAAAATACTTTATTTATTTCAATACATTCCCTTATCACCACCTTTAGATCTATTCTCAAGAATAAAAAAAAAGTTAGTGGAATTTATATGGAACAACAGGAGGGCTAGATTACGTCTGTCTTTATTATATTTACCATTTGATCGTGGAGGTCTGAAATGTCCAAATTTTATGTTGTATTATTGGTCGGCACAACTGAGGTCTATGACATATTATTTTTCATCAAATGATCTCCCTCACTGGACTGAAATGGAATCATACAATTTACCTTTACCTCTTCCCATATTCATATACTCAGATTCGGCAAAAAAATTACAAAAACAAGTTAAAAATCCATTTGTAAAGCATATGATCAAAATATGGTGTGAAGCTAAAAACTATTTAAAAGAACCACAGTTATTGTCACAATTTAGTCCAATATGGGGTAATCAATATTTTAAACCAGGGAGAGCAGACGCTGTATTTAAAGTATGGAATTTAAAAGGGATACAAAAGATTCAGGATTTATATTTGCCATGTGCAGACAACATAATGTCTTTTGAAGAGCTGAGGATCAAATTTAATCTCAATAGAACACATTTTTTTAAATATCTTCAACTTAGAAACTTTATTCGATCAAATCAAAATAAAGCTCTCACTCGACCTATTTATTCATCCTTGGAAAAAATGATGATGAAAGATAGTAAAAGAAAGGGTATTATTTCAGAGTTTTATAACTCATTGACACTATCTTCAAGTGAAAATTCACTGAAAAGATTAAACTACTGGAAAGAAGATCTGCAAATTGAAATTTCGGAGGAACAATGGGAATTGGCTTGTACAGAAGCTCAAACCAAATCAATAAATGCACGCCTTAAATTGATACATTTCAAATGGTTAATGCGGATGTATGTTACACCGGAGGAGTTAAATAGATATAACAAAAATATACCAGATACATGCACAAAATGCATGGAAAGTAAAGGAACCCTATTTCATTGTTTATGGGAATGTAGATTAATAAGAATGTTTTGGGAAGAGGTGAGGGTAACAATTGAAAAAATAATCTCAAAACAAATCATACTGAATCCTAAACTGTTTTTGTTGGGTCTGTACCCAGAAAAGCATAATTTTAATAAAAGTGAAAGAACATTCATAGACCTCAGTTTGCTTAATGCCAAAAAATGTATTGCACTATTATGGAAAAAGACTCATAGACCAGATGTGACTCAGTGGTTAAGACAGATGTTAACAAACCTTCCATTAGAAAGAATAACATATATACTGAAATCAAAGGAAATTGTGTTTGAGAATATATGGAGACCTTTTATTGATTATGTAAAAAATTTAAACATAACTCTTGAAGAAGAAGGTGAATGATGTGTGTGGACCTTGTAAATTCCAAACTGGTGAACATAATATGTATACTTATGTATTGGATTGTCTAGACTAAACAGAGGAGCATTGTTGAAGACTTGATTTTGTTGGTGGTTGTTGGTGTTTTTAGTGCATTTTTTTTTTTTTGTAGTACTTTAGCGTTAGTGTTTGATTGTTTGTATCATGTTTGTTAAAAAAAAAAAAAGGTTCAATAAAGATATTGTGGAAAAAAAAAAGACCTTTGAAAGAAAGAAAAACAAACTCTGCGTTTTGCAAAGCCTTGGGAACAAAAACCCGTGGAAAAGTGTGATGAGCGGGACCCGGGAGCATTTCTGCCTCCGTGCTGCGTAGAGGTCCCCGCAGCGGGGGGGGGGGGGGGGGGGGCTCGGGTGCTGCATGGGCTGGCAGGAATTCTCCTGGCAGCTTGAGAGGTTGAGTAAACACTAATTCAGCAGGTGAGGCATCTAAATCCTCCTTGGGTGCCGAACGTAACCCCAATAAAACCCATGGTAGTTTGTTTACCCAATTTGTATCCGTGAGCGATGCTCTGAGGGCTACCTTCAACGATCTGTGAAAACGTTGGCATAAACCGTTGGCCTGTGGGTGATAAGCGGTGGTGCGATGGGCTGTTGCCCCTAAGCCGCTGGCCATGGCTGACCATAGTGCTGAAACGAACTGCGGACCCCTATCGGACGTAATGTCCGACGGGACTCCGAACCGCGCTACCCAGGCTGTTAAAAAAACTCGAGTTACCTCTGCTGCTGTGGTAGACTGCAATGGGACCACTTCCGGCCAACGCGTGGTCCGGTCCACCATTGCTAGGAGATGTGTGAACCCCTGCAAGGGCGGCAGGGGTCCCACTAGATCAACGTGCACATGATCAAACCTCTTAGCGGGGATGTGGAAAGGTTCTAAAGGGGCTTTTGTGTGTCTGTGAACTTTGGCCCGCTGGCAGGACATGCAGGCTCTCGCCCACTCCTTCACGTGCTTGCGCAGGCTCGGCCAAACAAACTTCTCTGCCACCATCTTCACCGAAGCGCGTACTCCCGGGTGTGCTAGGGAGTGCACCACGTCAAAAACACGACAGCGCCACGTGGCCGGTACCACTGGGCGAGGTCGCCCGGTGGATACATCGCAAATAAGCGGGGGTGAACCGGTTTGTAAACTTACGTTCTCCAGCCTTAACCCTGTTGGTCCAGACAGGAGCGCGCGCACGTCTGTGTCCTCGACCTGCTCTGCTGCCATGGCCGCGTAATCTATCCCTACGTGCACCGGAGCCGCGTGCGCGTCTTCGCTGTTACCGCGCTCCGCGTCTGCGGCGCTACACCCCCCATCCGTGCGGACAGGCGCTGTTACCGCTCGCGAGAGGCAGTCCGCCACCACATTAAATTTACCAGCTACGTGTTGTATATCGGTGGTGAATTCTGAAATTGCGGCCAGCTGCCTCTGCTGTCGGCCTGACCATGATTCAGAGACTTTGGACATTGCGAAGGTTAACGGTTTGTGGTCGACAAACGCGGTAAAACGCTGCCCTTCCAACCAGAGCTGGAAATAGCGAATGGCCAGGTGGAGCGCTAGCAGTTCCCTGTCAAACGCGTTATATTTTCACTCAGCATCGCGTAGGGACCTGCTAAAAAAAGCGAGTGGTTGCCAAGCCCCGGCGACTTGCTGTTCTACCACGGCTCCTATGGCCACATCTGACGCGTCTGTGGTTAGCGCTATTCGGGCTGCCGGGTCTGGGTGAGCCAGCAGTGCCGCGTTTGCTAGTGCTTTCTTAACCTCAGTGAATGCGCGCTCCCGCTCCGGGGACCACTCAATCGCATTGGAGGGCTTTTGTTTTTTTAGCGCAACATACAACGGTTGCATGAGCTGCGCCGCATGAGGTATGAAACGGTTGTAAAAGTTTACCATACCTAAAAATTCCTGCAACGCTTTTACCGTTTGTGGCTGGGGAAACTCAGCCACTGCGCGTACTTTGGAGGGCAGCGGAACTGCACCCTCTGGGGAGACGCGGTGCCCTAAAAAATCGATCTGTGCTGCGCCGAAATGGCACTTGGCTGGGTTGATTATCAACCCGTGCACTCCCAACCTCTGAAAAACAGTTCTGAGGTGACTTTCGTGCTCCTCCTCAGAGGCGCTGGCGACTAAAATATCATCTAAGTAGACAAAAACAAAAGGGAGGTCGCGCAAAACGGCATCCATCATGCGTTGGAAGGTTTGCGCAGCGCCTTTAAGGCCAAAAGGCATGCGTAAAAATTCAAAAAGCCCGAAAGGGGTTATTACCGCTGTCTTGGGAATGTCCTCTGGTCGGACCGGGACCTGGTGACAACCGCGGACCAGGTCTATTTTAGAAAAAATTTGCGCCTTGGCCAAATGCACCGAAAAATCTTGGATATGCGGAATTGGGTAGCGGTCCTGCGCTGTGGCATTGTTTTACCTGCGATAATCGCCGCACGGTCTCCACGAGCCGTCCGCCTTAGAGACCATGTGGAGGGGGGAAGCCCAGGCGGACTTCGAGCGGTGAATTATGCCCAACCTTTCCAGGTTGGCGAACTCCTCACGCGCAATGGAGAGCTTAGCTGCATCTAAGCGCCGAGCCTTTGCAAAAACCGGTGGGCCACTTGTGGTTATAAAGTGCTCCACCCCGTGCTTCGCCACCTTAGCTGAAAACGTGGGAACTGTGAGTGCTGGGAACTGGTTTAGGAGAGTGTGGAACTTACCTCCTGCTGCGGCGGCGTTGGCCTGTACTGACGGCGGGGACACTCGCGCTGCATAGGGAATAGAACAAAAAGAGAGTGCATTAACCAAGCGTCTATTAGCCAGATCTACCAACAAGCCATGTGAGCACAAAAAGTCGGCGCCCAACATGTTGAAACTCACTGCCGCTACTATGAAGGTCCATTCATAGTTGCGGCCGTGCAAGGACAGGCGCAGGGTTCTTTCGCCAAACGTCTTGATCGACCAGCCATTTGCGGCTGTTGCTCCATCTCCGCGGGGACCGGCCGCCCGGTCCGCGTAGGTTGCGGTGATGAAACTCCTCTGTGCTCCGGTGTCAACAAGGAATTGCCGTCCGGAGCTCGCGTCCGTCAGGTAGAGCAGCTTGTTCCGTTCGCTGAGGGTCGAAGCTGCCAACGACCTCCGGCTCTTTGCGTTTCCCTGCTTCCTGAAGTTGCATGGCGGGACGCATCTGTGAGCCTTGTGCGCGAAACTTCGATGGTAGAAGCACATCTCGTTCTCTCCTCTGCTCCGGGACCGCGCTGCTGCTGTTGTCGCCGGGGTCGGCTCTGCTGCCACCGGTTCTCCATCACCCTGGGCTGCCGCGCCGAGGTCCGCTGCTGCCGCTGCCGTCTCCTGCTCGCCACATGCGTCCAGGAGTCGCTCTGCTTCCAAAGCCAGCGCGCGGAAGTCCTGCTGGTCCGCACACCTCAAGCTAGACAGGGAGCCTCTCATGTGTGCTGGAAGGGTCCTCAAAAAGATGTGCTTAAATAAAAACGCATCGTTGCCTGCCCCGATCATCTGCAGCATGTCCTCCATGAGGACGGTCGGCCTGCGTCCTCCTCTGTCACGCAGGTCCAGGAGTGTTCTGGCCCTCACCTCGGCTGATGGCACAAAGCTCCGAATAAGGGCGGCTTTCAGGGCGTCGTATTTGCCAGCAGCGGGCGGCTGCTGCACCAGGCTCTGCACACACCGGGCTGTGCGGCTGTCGAGTCTTGCGATGACATTGTGGAACTTAACGTCATCCTCCGATACCCCGTTAAGCACGAACCGTGATTCCACGTGTTGGAACCATGAGCGCGGGTCCTCTTGCCAGAACTCGGGGAGTCTAATGGAGTTTAGCCTTTCCATATTTCTCACGTGTGGGTCACCAATGTAGGAAACTCGAAATGAAGAGACTGAATGATTTTTCAGTATTGGTTTATTCCATCTCAAGTCTACAGCTCCTCTGTCAGTCAGGGAATGAAGAGGGTGAGCTGGGGGTAAACCACATACCTTTATACTGTAACACCAGACACAAAACACATTCACATCAAACACAGAATTCCATTCATATCTAATCCTCTTATTGTCCTCTCGGCTTCTCTGTCTGACCCTATGAGTCAGACAGTCTCTTCAGGTCCACTCTCAGATCTTCTCACTTCGTCTCTAGTCCGCAGGGGGTCCAGACTCAATGTCCGTATGAGGAATGATGTCAATACACACTGCGAGCTCCAAGTTCCCTCATGTCTGAATCTCTGCCAAGGAATATGTGAGCTACATAATGTTACGCCACAGACATATAATAAAAAAAATACTGCATTACCAACAAAATTAGATACATTTCTTTTAAAATAACTCATTTAAAATACCCTGTTAAGCAAGTTATTTCAAAATTTAAGAAAAACCCTGACTTTATATGTGTATTTTGTCAAAATGATATTGAAATTGTATATCATTTATTTTATGAATGTTTGTACAGTGGGGCAAAAAAGTATTTAGTCAGCCACCAATTGTGTAAGTTCTCCAACTTAAAAGATGAGAGAGGTCTCCAATTTTCATCATAGGTATACCTCAACTATGAGAGACAAAATGAGAAAAAAAAAAAATCCAGAAAATCACATTGTTTGATTTTTAAAGAATTTATTTGCAAATTATGGTGGAAAATAAGTATTTGGTCACCTGCAAACAAGCAAGATTTCTGGCTCTCACAGACCTGTAACTTCTTCTTTAAAGGCCCTTTTCCACTAGCCCAGCTCGCCTCGCCACGCCTCGATTCGCTACAACACGGTTCGGCCTCGGTTCTGTCTCCATAGCAGCCGGGTAAAGCGGGGTTAAGCTGGGGTGGGCGGGATTTTTTTTACAGCAAGGCAGCACCACACTCCCGTGACGTAAAACACGCGACCCAAGCAAAACATAACACATGGCGGCTGTACAAGGCGACTCCTCGGTCTGTGGCTTTTTTCACTGTAAATGCCAAAAGGGACCGCCAGACAAGGGGACAGGCAGTGAGCTGAAACACTCTGGAATAGTTCTGCAGCTTCTGGGAGAGCCGAAGACGTGAGGATACAAAGTAGTTCATATATGACGGTAAGCTAATGGTTGCTAATGCTAGTTTGCTGTAAGTACGTCGTACTACACTGTAATGTCTGCAAGTTAGTGCTGTTAGGTACTAAAATATGTATGCTGTGTGTGTGTGTTTCAGATGGTTCTGTTGTGGGGAAATTACCGCTTCAAATGGTCGGTCTGGGCGTTCAACACAGCCTGTCACTGATGTCAACACAGCCCGTCACTGATGTCACCCCAGCTTCACCAACGATCAGTGTTTGTAGAGCTTAAGAATGTCTGTAGAAACGTTTATTTCCTGTGCAAAAAACTGCTCTGATCTGCGTGAAAATCATGGAGAGACTGTTGAGACATCATGGGACATACCTGCTCCAGCAGCACTGAGTCTGAGGTGTTGTCATGGCAAAAAATGATCAGCTGACACAACTTGATCGTCATGTTAATAACTATATTAGCCACAAAATATATATTCAAAAAGTAAACAGTACTGAGTTACGTATAATAAGATATATTTTGACATGTTTCAGGACCCAAGAGACAGACACAGACACGGGCAGATACAAAATAGTTATTCTTTATTGTCAAGTGTGAGTGAGTGTAGTGCAAATGTGAGTGCAGATATAGAAGCCTGGTCACCGGAGCTGAGCGATACAGAAGACGACCTGGCAACCCTAGAACACACAAGCAGAAACCGTTAAGGCTGTTCAGCACAAAAGGACAAGTGCAGGTGTGCAGCTTACTTGAGGTTGTCTCTGACTGTATCTGGCAGTTCTCCGATGTCTGTGAGCTGTGATGGTTCTGGTGCTTGAAGCTGTGACAATGATAACTCCAGTAACCGTGGTGGAGTTTGTGGCGTGAGCAATGACTGCACTGACAGCTGTGACGTTGACTGCTCCCGTTGCCGTGACAGTGATAATGTCTGTAACCGTGGTGACAATGACTCCTGTGACTGAGGGAGTGACAGTACCTGCAGCTGCAGTGGAGAGAATTCCTGAATAAGCGTAGGCCAGGAGGAGCTCCGGAAGGGTGAGGGTAATTCTCCGTCTGTTGGAGATACCGGTCCGCCGCCAGGGAGGTCCTCCTGTGCACAGGGGTGAAGGTTAGGCGTAGAAAAACAAATCGTCTTCTTACGTGGTTGGTCTTGTCGTGGCGTTCGTGACTTGGCTGTAAAACGAGACTCTGACTCCGTAGACCAGGAGGAGCTCCGGGAGCGTACCGGTCCACCGCCTGGGAAGTCCACTTGAGCACAAGAATAAAATTTGGCGTAGAGAAGCAAATAGTCTTCTTACGTGGAAAGTCTTGTCGTGGCGTTCTTGACTTAGCTGTGAAACGAAGCTCTGGCTCATACTCAGTCGAGGTAGACAGACGACTCCGTGCCGGGCTGTCCATGACGCTGGCTTTTAAGAGCCGCTGATTAACACCTGTTGGTCTGTGCGCAGCTGGAGCTGATGAGCTGGATGACGGCCCAGCGGCCGCCATGACATATTTGACAGTTTTGATGCATTTTAGGCCAAAACAAACTTGATCTAGGATTAAAAGCAATTAAAATAATGCAGTCACAAGGTTACATGGAAAATACTTGATTTACTAAATACATGTACTGTAGAAATATATATTCTCTGCATCAACAATGTACTATACATGCATTCATGTAGTATTGCACTGGGAATTGCACTGACAATAAACCTGTGAAGTTTTTGCAGATGTTGTTACGACCCGAGCGCTGGTTCTGATCGCGCTCGGGCTAAGTTCAACTCGCTGCCGGCCTTGACAGCTGTGGGTTGTATTCTGGCCTCACCGGGCTCTTATTGTGAAGGTGCTCAGTGGGGCTTCCGCCTGTCAAGGCTGGTCAGCTGTGCATCATTACTGCTCGTTAGTGTTCGCCTTTAAAAGCGAGCGCTGGCAACGGTAATGTCGCAGGAGTATTGGTCAACACCTTGTCAGATTGTCTACAACTTGTCTACGTCTTGTCAAGTTATGGTCTACACCTCGTCAAGCTTTGTCAGAGCATCGTAAGACCTTCATGTCAGGTTCGTAACAACAGTGTGTGAAAACCTTGTGAAGACTTACAGAAAATGTTTGACCTCTGTCATTGCCAACAAAGGGTATATAACAAAGTATTGAGATGAACTTTTGTTATTTAACAAATACTTATTTTCCACCATAATTTGCAAATAAATTCTTTAAAAATCAGACAATGTGATTTTCTGAATTTTTTTTTTCTCATTTTGTCTCTCATAGTTGAGGTATACCTATGATGAAAATTGGAGACCTCTCTCATCTTTTAAGTGGAAGAACTTGCACAATTGGTGGCTGACTAAATACTTTTTTTACCCCACTGTATGTTAACCTGTTTTGGATGGATCTGGAACATTTATTCAATGGGTTGACTGCTTCTTCTGTTTGTTTAACAAAACATATTCAATTTTTTATGATAAAAAGGATAGTAATTGTAAAAAAAAATATGTATTTTAAATCTTTTTATTTTATTTGGCAAATTTATTATCCACAAATGTAAATGGACCAACACCACCCCACACATACAACAACTGAAGATTCATATTGGACATTATTTATTTTAGAAATACTCCAAGGACTAAATAATAGTAAAGCCAAAAAAACATTGTGTGGGGGCACGGAGTGTGGGGTTCTCCACCCAGAGTCAGTAAGCTGGGGGGAGGGGGGACAGAGGGCTGAAGGAGGAAGTGGCACCAGGGGGTCTCAGATGTAACAGAAAGGACTGGCCGCACCCCGGGGAGTCAGGACACACTGGAGTTCATGAGAGTATGAGAGAGAGTGAGATGCACGGTCCGTGTTCTGTAATGTTAATGTGCCAGAGAGGCTTTGTGCACTGTGTGTATTGTCTTTGGCTCCCTGGGTCTCATGGGGCAGAAATAAAGTGGTATAAAAGGAGGTGCCCAGAGACCCTGGGAAGAGTTTTTTCTGTGTTTTATGTTGGAAGAGGAATAAATTTTGTGAGTCCTCCAGCTCGCAGTCTCGTCTGCTTTCATCTTCCACATTGGTTACCCTAAGACGTGCAATGGAGAATGAGCCGAGCACCACCCCGGAGACAACCCAGAGGGAGAAGACCAAGCTCCCAGACTTCTGGCTTCACAATCCGACTGCTTGGTTCCTACATGTTGAAGCCCAATTTGCACTCCATGGGATCACAACGGACAACACCAAATACTACCATGTGGTCGCTTCGTTGGACGACAGCAATTAACAAGCCTGCTCCAGGAACTGCCGGCCCAGGGGAGATATGAAGTGCTCAAGCAGATGCTACTCCAGCGTTATACCCTGTCGGACAGTGAGAGAGCTTTTTCCAAATCCACATTGACGTGGTTGAACGTCCTGACCAGGATTTGGAATGGCTTGAGGGGGGCTTTAGTGTGCTTGTGCACTTGGGCCCGCTGACACACGACGCACGCTGCAGCCCACTCTTTCACATCCCTGCACAAGTGACGCCAGACAAATTCTGCCCCAACCAGTTTAACCGAGGCGCACACATCAGGGTGTGAAAGGGAGTGGACTGACTCAAAATGTACTGTATTTGCGTTCGTTGTCGTGCAAAGTACGGCTGAAAAATGCAAGCGGCTGCCATGAACCAGAGACGTACTGCTCCACCACTGCCCCTATGGCAACGTCAGATGCGTCCGTGGTGAGTGCTATCCGCGCTGACAGGGTCGGGTGGGCAAGCAAGGCGGCGTTAGCTAGCGCTGTTTTGGTGCCTGCAAAAGCCTGGACTCTCTCTGGGGTCCAGTTGATGTTTTCTGCGGGCTTCTTTTTTTTTTAGCGCGGCGTACAATGGCTGCAGCAGCTGGGCTACCCGAGGGAGGAAACGGTTGTTTGTTGACCATGGCCAAAAGTTCCTGTAGGGCCCTCACGGTCTGCAGACATAGAAAATCCAACATGGCGTGCACCTTATCAGGCAGAGGAATTGCACCCTCCAGCGAAATGTGGTGACCCAAAAAATCAATCACTGGCACACTGAACTGGCACTTCGCCGGGTTAACAATAAGCCTGTGTGCTTCCAACCTCTGGAAAACTATTTTGAGATGGGCGAGGTGCTCCTCCTCAGACACGCTAGCCACCAAAATGTCATCCAAGTAGACAAAAATGAAAGGCAGGTCATGGAGCACCACATCCATCATTCTTTGGAAGGTTTGCACCTCCCCCTTTAACCTGAACGGCATGTGAAAAAACTCAAAAGGGCCAAAAGGAGTTATTACAGCTGTTTTGGAAACGTCCTCCACGTGCACCGGGACCTGGTGGTAACCATGGACCAGATCCACTTTCGAAAAAACACGCATACCGGCCAGATGCACAGAAAAATCCTAGATGTGTGGCATGGGATACCGATCGTGTTCCATGGCGTTGTTCAAGTGCTGGAAATTGCTGCACAGTCGCCACGATCCATCAGCCTTGGGGAACCTTGTGAAACGGGGATGCCCACGGGCTGTTAGAGCACCTCATGATGTCTAGCTGTTCTAAGTTGGTAAACTTCTTGCCCACGCTGCCTAGTTTAACCTCGTCCAGGCACCGAGGTTGCGCGAACACCAGCGGGCCTTTAGTGGTTATGAAATGTTCGACCCCGTGTTTGGTTACTGTAGCCAAAAACGTCAGAACCATGAGTGCTGGGAACTGTGAAAGTAAATGCTGGTACTTACCCCCTGGAGCTATAATGCTAGCCTGTGCTGTTGGCCCAACTCCTCGAGCTGTGCAGGGCAAGGAGGAAAAAGAGACAGCATCCACTGAATGTCTGTTGGCAACATTGACTAACAACCCATAAACATATAAAAAAAATGTGTGCCTAAAATGGGACAGAACATGCCGCCGCCACAAAATCCCATTGATAATTGCGTCCTTGTAAGCATTCCGTCAATGTCTGTTCGCCAAACATCCTGATGCTGGATCCATTGGTGGCCGTGAGCTCGGGACCATTGCTTCCTGCCGATCTGTTTGTGCTGACCGGCAGAATGAGGCTTTTCTGGGAGCTGGAGTCCACCAAGAAACGTCTCCCCGAACGTGTGTCTGTGATGAACAGCAGGCTGTTCCTGTAGCCAGCAGTCGCAGCTGCTACTGACTGCTGGCCATGCCGTTTCCCTGGCTTCTTGAATTGGCACGGCGGCAGACAGCGTTGGGCATCCGAGCCAAAGCGGCGGTGATAGACACAGAGCGTACCATTCCTGCGTCTCTTGGCATTCGTCGCAGCCACCACCAACGGCTCCTCGACCTCACTGGAGTCCTTCCCGGATGGCGGTGCCGTTGTGTGCAAGGTGAGAGTTCTGGTTGCTAGGATGATGCGGTCTGCTTCCTGCGCCAGAGCACGGTAGTTCCTGGTTACAAGCAGCAGTGAGTTGGCCAGGATTGCCCTCACTGTAGCAGGTAGGTTTCTGAGGAAGAGGTGGGCGAAAAGGAAAGATTTGTCGTTCTTCCCTCTCAATGCTAACATGCTCTCCATCAGCTCCACTGCTGATCTGTCACCTAACTCTGAGCTCGTTAGGAGTCTCTCTGCTCTCTCACTGTCCGAAAGGGTATACCACTGAATCAGCATCTGCTTGAACATGTCATATTACCCCTAGGCCGGCGGTTCCTGGAGCAGGCTCGTCACTTGCTGCGTGGCGCGCACATCCAGCGCAGCAACCACATGATAGTATTTGGTGTCATCCGTTGTGAACCCGTGGAGTGCGAACTGGGCATCAACGTGTAGAAATCAAGCAGTCGCATTGTGAAACCAGAAGTCTGGGAGCTTGACTGTGACAGCACATGGCACGCTGGTGTTCTCCCTCTGGGTTGTCTCCGGGGCAGTGCTTGGCTCGTTCTCCATTGCACGTCTTAGGGTCACCAATGTGGAAGGTGGAAACAGACAAGGCAGTGAGCAGCTGGATGACACACAAACTTTATTCCACTTCCAACATAAGCACAGAAACTCTAAAACCCGAGTGCCTGAGTGAACTCCTTTATACACTTTCATTCCCGCCTCCGGCACTCAGGGTAAACACATTAACATTCAGACTGCAAGACATGCACACACATTAACATAACATTGACTCACACATCACAGAGCAGGCCTTGCTACAATACATTCACACCCCTGCATCCTCAGCTGTCAGTCTGGTGCGGCAGGGAGAGAAAGGCACATCTTTGTTTGGTTGGCTCCTCTACCATTAGATAGGTAGTGGTAGGTGATGCCACCATCAGGTACCATAAGCATCTGAAACTATCTTCTCCCCCACCAACCCCCTTGTCCTGGGTGGAGTGCCATGTGTATTGTGTTCACCACAGTATACATTCCAGAGTTTTGTGAGTTTAGTGATCTCAAAAAGACTCTCCAACAATATATCTGTGTATACAGCAGAGATGGTGGCAATAATTGTTGGTTTGCAGTGGGTGGAGGAGGTCAGACCGGACCGGGTGGTGGTGTGCACAGATTCACTTGCAGCTTTAAAAACCATACAGACACTAAAATCTACAAGGGAAGACTTGGTGATTGAACTATATCACAGTTTATTTAGGATACACAGGGGTGGTGGAGATGTTCAGTTTTACTGGGTTCCTGCACATGAAGGGTTGAAAGGGAATGACTGTGCAGACAAATAAGCAAAAAGTGCACTTGGGAAAGAAATAACTATACCATTGTCAGTTGGAAAAAGAGAAGGGAAAACAATAATCAAGAAAAAAGGAATTGAGATATGGCAAAAAAGATGGGCTGAAGATCACAAAGGTAGTGTGGAGTGTGTGAAATAAGAAGCTGATTCATGGCAGACGGTTTATTACACACTTCACATCTCTCAAGCACAGAACAGACTGGCTCATTTCAGCAGGCACTCTTCTTTTACCCAAATCTCTTCTCACAAGTTTCATGGCATTTTCCCACACACAACATGACATTTGCATTACACTGTATTCAACCCCCTACGTCCTTGACTCCTTCCTGCTATCTCGCCAGGAACCTCCTGAGCATTGTTCTCCCATGCTTATCCACTGTCTCTTGTCTGAGATGCTAAATAATCTGATTCCCCCAAGGTGCTACACTCCCCCCCCCCAGCATCTTAGATAGAACAATAGAACATCAGTCCACACGCCGTTTGGGCTTCCGTCTCCTCCCGTATCTGCTGTAACTGGGGTTTACTGCCTCCGTGGCGCTGCTGTGTTGGTGGGGGGCTGCTGGGAGTGTGTCTGACTGCGGGTGGGCCGTGACGAGGGGGGGCCACTTTCGGTCTGTCCGTGTGGCTGCTCTGGTGAATCGTTTCCCTGGGGAACTCTCCGTGGGGGTCTTCCACGCCGAGGGGCCCTAGCCAACAGCACTTGCTCGTCCGCCACAACAAAGGCGGGTTTGAGTCTGTCTATGCCAGTTTTTTCCCACCTACCCCCCAAGTCTAGCAAAAAATGCTTATCCCCTGTTTCCAACACTGAACGGTCCATCATAGGGTGGGCACAATGGAGGGTGGTGGGCGTCGTGTCTGACGAACACGAACTCCGCGCTCTTCAAAGTTTTAGGCATGAAAACACGCAGAAAACAGTGGTGGGCCGGGCCCGGCAGCGTGCCTGTGTTTGCGCTACGCTGCAAAAGCTGAGACAGGCAGCTGTCCGGCACGGGATTATCTGGTAGAAATTCCCTGTGCAGCCGTAGGGGCTGCGCAAAAACCAGCTCTGCCGGGCAAGCTTCCAAATCCTCTTTTGGCGTGGAGCACAACCCCAATAAAACCCACGGCAGCCTGTCTACCCAATTTGCATCTGGCAGTGAAGCCCTGAGTGCTGCTTTCAGTGATCTATGAAAACGCTCGCATAAACCATTGGCATGTGGGTTGTATGCGGTTGTCCGGTGAATTGTAACACCCAGGCTGTGGGCCATCGCGGACCAGAGTTTGGAAACAAATTGAGGGCCCCTGTCGGACGTAATGTCCGACGGGACTCCAAAACGCGCCACCCATGCTGTTAAAAAAGCGTGTGCTACGTCTGCGGATGTGGTTGCCGCCAGTGGGACTGCTTCTGGCCAGCGCGTGGTGCAGTCCACCACTGTCAGGAGGTGCGTGCACCCCTGTGATGGCGGGAGGGGGCCCACGAGGTCCACGTGAACATGGTCGAACCTCTTAGCCGGTACCCGAAACGGCTCCAAGGGAGCCTTCATGTGTCTGTGTACCTTGGCTCGTTGGCACGCCACGCAGGCTGCAGCCCACTCTTTTACTTGTTTGCATAGGCTCGGCCACACAAACTTCTCTCCCACCATTTTGACCGACGCGCACACTCCTGGGTGCACCAGAGTGTGAACCGACTCAAACACACGGCGGCGCCACGCGACCGGGACCACCGGACGCGGGCGTCCCGTGGAGACATCGCAGATTAGGGGGGGGGGCGCCATCTTGCAGCACCCTGCTCTCCAGCCTTAATCCTGTTGGTCCAGATTGGAGTGCGCGCACGTCTGCATCGCTAATCTGCTCCGCGGCCATGGCTGCGTAATCTATCCCCACGCAGACCGGGGCCACCACGGCGCGCGAGAGGCAGTCCGCCACCACATTCAGTTTACCCGGCACATGCTGAATATCAGTTGTAAACTCTGAGATTGCAGCCAGCTGTCTCTGCTGCCGGCCCGACCATGGTTCTGAAACCTTGGCCATCGCGAATGTTAGCGGCTTGTGGTCCACGAACGTGGTGAAGCTGCGCCCTTCCAGCCAGAACTGGAAATGGCGTATGGCCAGGTGGAGAGCCAGCAACTCCATGTCAAACGCGTTGTATTTACGTTCACTGTCGCGCAAAGTTCTGCTGAAAAAGGCGAGCGGCTGCCAAGCCCTGGCGACGCGCTGCTCTACGACAGCCCCTATGGCCACGTCTGAAGCGTCGGTGGTGAGCGCTATCCGGGCCGTCGGGTCCGGATGCGCCAGCAGTGCGACGTTTGCCAGGGCTGCTTTAACTTCCGAGAACGCCTGCTCTCGCTCCGGGGTCCATTCGACCCTATCCGCGGGTTTCTGTTTCTTGAGCGCGGTGTACAATGGTTGCATGAGCTGCGCCGCACGGGGAAGGAAACGGTTATAAAAGTTCACCATCCCCAAAAATTCCTGAGGCGCCCTGACCGTCTGAGGCTGGGGAAAATCCGCCACAGCGCGCATTTTGTCGGGCAGCGGGATCGCTCCTTCCAGAGAGACGCGGTGCCCCAAAAAATCAATTTCCATCACGCCAAACTGGCATTTCGCCG
Organism: Pholidichthys leucotaenia; assembly: GCA_020510985.1. NCBI lineage: Eukaryota > Metazoa > Chordata > Actinopteri > Cichliformes > Pholidichthyidae > Pholidichthys > Pholidichthys leucotaenia. The sequence continues at coordinate 274,624,608 of CM035844.1, read as the reverse complement.
GGTTGATTATTAACCCATGCTCCTCCAACCTCTGAAAAACCATCCTGAGGTGGGTTTTGTGTTCATCTTCGGATGCACTGGCTACGAGGATACCGTCCAGGTAGACGAACACGAACGGGAGATCGCGCAGCACTGCATCCATCATGCGCTGGAATGTCTGTGCCGCTCCTTTTAACCCGAATGGCATGCGCAGGAACTCGAATAGACCGAACGGAGTTATTACCGCTGTTTTGGGTACGTCCTCCGTGCGCACTGGGACTTGGTGGTAACCGCGGACCAGGTCTATTTTGGAAAAAATGCGCGCTCCGGCGAGGTGAACGGAAAAATCCTGTATGTGGGGAATTGGGTAGCGGTCGTGCGCTGTGGCGTTGTTCAACCTGCGGAAATCACCGCACGGTCGCCACGATCCCTCAGCCTTAGGGACCATGTGTAGCGGGGATGCCCATGGGCTGTTCGAATGCCTGATGATGCCCAACCTTTCCAGGTTGGCGAACTCCTCACGCACTATGGCCAGTTTCGCTGCGTCCAAGCGCCGAGGTCTTGCAAAAACGGGCGGCCCGGTGGTGGTGATAAAGTGCTCCACCCCGTGTTTAGCGATGGCCGCCAAAAACGTTGGGACCGTGAATGCTGGGAACTGAGTGAGCAGTGTGTGGAACTTACCGCCTGGAGCTGTGACATTGGCCTGTGCTGTTGGCCGGGTCACTCGAGCTATACAGGGGAGAGAGTCAAAGGACAGTGCATTAACCAGGCGTCTGTTAGCAACATCAACCAGTAAACCATGTGCACACAGAAAATCAGCCCCCAGGATATGGTAATTCAGTGCTGCTATGACAAAAGTCCACTCATATGTACAGCCGTGTAGAGATAAGATCAGTGTCCTCTCACCAAAGGTCTTAATTTCCGAGCCGTTTGCTGCCAACATCTCGGGGCCGCTAGGTCCTGCCAGCCGGTCAGCGTAGGTTGGCAGGATGAAGCTCTTCTGGGCTCCGGTGTCCATGAGGAAACGCCTCCCCAAGCGCGCGTCCGTCAGGTAGAGCAGCTTGTTCTCTTCACCGAGGGTCGCAGCTGCTACCGACCGCCGGCCTCGGCGTTTTCCCGAGCGCTTGAATTGGCATGGTGGCGCACATCTGCATGCGTTCTCTCCGAAGCGGCGGTGGTAGAAACAGAGCGTGTCTCTCTGGCGCTCCTTGGCCCCCGCTGCTGCTACCGTCGGTGGCTCCTCGCCTCCTCTGGTCGTCTTGCTGGGCTCCGCTGCTGCTGCGTTGACTGTGATCGCCCTGGTGGTGAGGATGATCCGGTCTGCCTCCTGGGCTAGCGCACGGTAGTCACGCGCGGCCAGCAACAGCGAATTGGCCAGAACCGCTCTCGCCACTGTTGGAAGGTTCCGGAGGAAGAGGTGGGCAAACAGAAAGTGCCTGTCGTCCGTGCCCATTAATGCCAGCATCTTCTCAATCAGGTCTACGGCCGAACCATCTCCTAACTCGGCCCGCGTCAGGAGCCTCTCCGCTCTCTCACATTCCGAGAGCGTGTAGCGCCGGGTCAGCGCAGCCTTGAGCGCCTCGTATTTGTTGCTGGCCGGAGGCTGATCGAGCAGGCTCGCTACCTGCTGAGCTGTGCGGGCATCCAGCGCTGCAACCACATGGTAGAATCTGGTGTTGTCTGCCGTTACTCCCCGGAGGGCGAACTGGGCCTCGGTGTGGTGGAACCAAGAGCGCGGGTTGTGCTGCCAGAAATCCGGTAGCTTGACTGAAACCGCACACGCGTGGCTGGAGGTTCCAGTCCGGGCTGTCTGTGGGATGGCTTCTGCCTCGGTGGAGCTTCCTGACCGTGCCAGCTCCAGGGTTCTTGCCTCGTGTTCCATAATACGTCTTTGGTCACCAGTGTGGAGTGTGTGAAATAAGATGCTGATTCATGGCAGACGGTTTATTACACACTTCACATCTCTCAAGCACAGAACAGACTGACCCATTTCAGCAGGCACTCTTCTTTTACCCAAATCTCTCCTCACAAGTTTCATGGCATTTTCCCACACACAACATGACATTTACATTACACTGCATTCAACCCCCTATGTCCTTGACTCCTTCCTGCTATCTCGCCAGGAACCTCCTGAGCATTGTTCTCCCATGCTTATCCACTGGTTCTTGTCTGAGATGCGAAATAATCTGACTCCCCCAAGGTGCTACAGTAGAGCGTATTACAAAATACAAAAATCTATTGTAATAAAGAATTATAAAACAAACAGGAGGGAAGGCATCATTATGCCAAGACTCAGACTGGATCACACAGGTTTAAACAGCACTTTATCCATCGTGGGGAAAAGCGATAGTGACAAATGTAGAGAATGTGGAGTAAAAGAAAATGTAGAGCATGTGGAGCGTGAAAATAATGAGGCTGATTTGGTTCAAGCGGTTTATTACACGACTCACACAAGGAACATAGACAGAATGGCATACAAGTAGGAACTCTTCCCTTAAATAACATGACATCCTTCTAGACTCTTCTCACACACAAAAGATAATCCCCGTCTAGACTCTCCTCACACACAAAAGATAATCTCCCCGTCTGACTGCAGTCAGTCCATTCATCCTTGACACCTCCCTGTTATCTTACTAGGGCATCTAGAAACTTCTCACACACAAAAGGTTAACTTCGCGTCCTTTGTTCCTGTCTAAGGTGGTAAACCATTATGCACTCCCCAGGTTGCCACAAGCATGTGGCACACATATATGCACATATGTTGGTTTCAGATGCTCCACAGATATATCACTGTATGCTTATTGTATACTTCCCGTCTCAGGGGAACAAAGGGACTGAGCCTTCCAGAGGTAACGGGAGGGTGTGAGATCTGGCCTTTTGTTTCAAGGAGATGGCCTTGAGAGATTTCCTGACCACCGGAGACTAGGAGGTGGATGGTGTTAAGATCGGGGGAAGTTACATTGTGACTGGGATTAAGTACCATGTGACTGTATGTTTGATTAAGCACCATGTGATTGTATGTTTGATGTCCTGGTATAAAAGGACAGATGTGAGAAGATTCATCCTCTTTTTCTGCTTTGGAATGTTGGAGAATGTCATTGTGAATAAAGCTGAACCTGAGGAATACACTCAGTCTCGTCCTTCACAACTGGTATAAAAGGACAGATGTGAGAAGATTCATCCTCTTTTTCTGCTTTGGAATGTTGGAGAATGTCATTGTGAATAAAGCTGAACCTGAGGAATACACTCAGTCTCGTCCTTCACAACTCTCCACACTGGTGACCTTACGACAAAGCATGAGCAGAAGTAATTCTCCTGAGCCGGACTCGTCAGAAGCCAGCCTGACGAATGCCGCCACGTTCCAGCTGCTGGACTTCTGGCAGAACAGTCCGCGCTCCTGGTTTAGCGCGGTCGAGGCGCAGTTCAACCTCCGGAGAATTTCGAGAGACAACACAAAATTCTACCATGTGGTGGCGAAGCTGGACAACCACACAGTCCAGAGGGTGGAGAGCCTGGTCAACCACCCACTGGACAGCAACAAGTACGGCACATTGAAAGCACCATGGTGCTTAATCACATTATCACGTCTCGGCGCCACACCAGTCGGCTGCCTTTTGCAACAGCGGCTTGATTCCGAGTTTTTTTTCCCTTCCTCTCTCTTTTGATCACTTTTTTTTTTTTTTTTTTTTTTCACCCCACTTATATCACGGACACACAGATCATCCCAAATGTCTCCTGAGCCGGTGGACGGAGCCACTGTTTATAGCAGGATACGATATAACAGGGAAGAGCTGCTAGCATTTAACCGCCACCCGGTCCCACTGGAAAAACTCGACATACCGAGAGAACTGAGGCGAAAACGCCGCGGCTGCCGGGCTGGAGTAAGGCGGAGGACAAAAAATATAAGGTACAGACCCTCCCTTCCATCTGTTGTCATGGGAAATGTACGGTCGATACTGGGAAAGTTAGATGAGCTAGCGGCTATCTCCCGTTATGATAGCACTTACCGGGAGTGCTCTCTCCTTTTGTTTACTGAGACGTGGCTAACTGAACTAGCAGCAGATGCTAACATTGAGCTGGAGGGTTTTCACACGATACGAGCTGACCGAACACCAGAGAGTGGCAAAACTAGGGGCGGTGGAGTGATCATGTATGTTAACAACAACTGGTGCAGACCGGGACATATCACTGTTAAACAACGACACTGCAGCAAAGACATTGAGTTGCTAGCTGTTAGCATGAGGCCTACATATCTCCCGAGAGAATACTCACACGTGATCTGCATTGTTGTTTATGCAAATCCGACGGCGAACGCTGGGACAGCGCGTGACGTCATCCATTCAGTAACCAGCAGGCTGCAGACAGAACACCCAGATGCTCTTCTCCTCATCTCAGGCGATTTCAACCACGTTTCACTGTCTCCCATTCTGCCCACTTTCACCCAGTATGTCACATGCCACACTAGAGACAATAAAACACTGGATTTGTTCTACGCAAACACTAAGGAGGCGTACACCTCATCACAACTCCCCCCACTTGGGAGATCGGATCACAACTTGGTTCATCTCCGACCGGTGTACAAACCTCTAGTGCACAGACAACCTCCGGCCATGCACACAGTGGAGTTATGGTCTGAGGAGACAATGGACACTCTAAAGGACTGTTTTGAAGCCACTGCCTGGAAGCAGCTCTGCGATCCACATGGTGAGGACATTGATGGCCTCATTCACACCTTCACGGGCTACCTCAGCTTCTGTGTGGACAAATCCGTTCCCACCAAGACCATACGGCGTCACTCAAACAACAAACCCTGGATCAACCCTGAGATAAAAACACTTCTGAGAGAGAAGAAGAGGATCTTCAGGTCGGGGAACAGGGAGATGCTGAAGTCCGTACAGAGGGAGCTGAGGAGAAAGATCAGAGTAGGCAAGGACAGCTTCAGGAAGAAGATGGAGGACAAGCTGCAACAGAGCGACATCAGCGGGGTCTGGAGAAACCTCAAAACCATCTCGGGGCTCCAGAATACCTCCCCCCAGGCCACGGGGGCAGGGAGTGGGCGAACAACCTGAATCTGTTTTTCAATAGATTTGACCAACCGCCCTCCCCCCTGTCTGCACAACAACCACTGCTGCCTCTAAGAAATCAAGTCCTGCTACCCACTCCCCACTCCACCGACACCCCCCCCCCACTCCCAACACACAGCCCCCCATCCTGACCCTGACCAAGACCCAGGTGAGGACGGAGCTGAGGAAGATCAAGGCGAGGAAGGCGTCGGGACCGGACGGCATCAGCGCAAAGCTCCTCAAGTCCTGTGCAGACCAGCTGTGTGGGATTGTGACGTATATCTTCAACATGAGCCTGAAACTGGGGAGGGTACCACAGCTGTGGAAAACATCTTGTGTGGTACCTGTACCAAAAACTTCCCACCCCAAAGACCTGAACAGCTTCAGACCGGTGGCCTTGACGTCCCACTTGATGAAGACCCTGGAGAGACTGCTCCTTGCTCATCTCCGCCCCCTGGTGGAACCAGCGATGGATCCACTCCAGTTCGCCTACCAGCATGGCATTGGGGTGGAGGATGCGGTGATCTTCCTCCTTCATCGTTCTCTGTCCCACCTGGAGAAGCCCGGGAATATGGTGAGGATCATGTTCTTTGACTTCTCCAGTGCTTTCAACACCATCCAACCGATGATCCTGAAGGACAAGCTGCTGCGCGCAGGGGTGGACCAGCACCTGTCATCATGGATCCTGGACTACCTCACGAACCGGCCTCAGTTTGTGAGAACCCGGGACTGTGTTTCCGACACGATCATCAGTAGCACGGGGGCCCCCCAGGGAACGGTGCTGGCTCCCTTCTTGTTCACTCTTTATACTGCGGACTTCTCACACAACACAACACATTGCCATCTACAGAAGTTCTCTGATGACTCTGCGATCGTTGGTCTCATCTCCAGCGGAGATGAAGCTGAGTACAGAGGGCTTATCCAGGACTTTGTGGACTGGTGCCATCGGAACTGCCTCCAGATCAACGCGAGGAAAACTAAGGAGCTGGTGGTGGACTGCCGCAGGCATGGGCAGCCCCTCACAGCACCAGTAAATATACAGGGAACAGACATCGAGATGGTGACATCCTACAAGTACCTGGGTATTCATCTGAACAATAAACTAGACTGGTCACACAATACTGACGCACTCTACAAGAAGGGACAGCGCAGGCTGTTCCTGCTGAGGAGACTCAGGTCTTTTGGTGTACAAGGGGCGCTGCTGAAGTCATTCTATGACACGGTGGTGGCATCAGCCATCACTTTTGGAGTGGTCTGCTGGGGCAGTGGCATTACTGCAGCCGATAGGAAGAGACTGAACAAACTGATTAAGAAAGCTAGCTCTGTCCTGGGGCAACGCCTTGATCCGATGGAGGAGATAGGAGAGAGAAGGACGGTGGCTAAACTGTCATCTCTGCTGGAGTCCGAGTTCCACCCTATGCAGGACATACTGGATGCACTGAGGAGCTCATTTAGCAGCAGACTACATCATCCCAGGTGCACAACCGAGAGGTTTCGTAGGTCCTTCCTACCAACGGCTGTCAGACTGTACAACCTAAGCAGGGCTGCTCGCAGAGATAGCAAAAAGACGTAACAAACTAATAGTTTTTGAATGCAAAAGATGCAATAGACTTACACAATGGTCCTCTCCGGCATACAACTAGGAACATACCGGTCGCTATGGAGGGTGAGAATATGTATGGGCACATAATCATACCATGTAGGATAACTAAATAGACGGTTATGCTGTTTCATCCCACCTAGCAACAATGCTCTGCACTGTGTGTGTTTATATATTTACATACTTATTCCATCTAGCTACAATGCTCTGCACTGGGTGTGTTTATATTTATATATCTATATTTTTATTCCATCTAGCTACAATGCTCCGCACTGTGTGTGTTTATTTACTTGCATATTTATTCCACCTAGCTGCAATGCTCCATACTGTGGGTGTTTATATATTTACATATTTATTCCATCTAGCTACAATGCTCTGCACTGTGTGTTCATATATTCATATATTTATTCCATCCAGCTACAATGCTCTGCACTGTGTGTCTGTGTGTGTGTGTGTGTATATATATATTTTATAGTAATATGTACATATGTATATTAGCTGCTCTTGCTTGCTTTTTTTGCCTTCTGATTGTTGCTCTGAGTGTTGCTATCCCTGTGCTGTTGCAATCCTGGAATTTCCCCGTTGTGGGACTAATAAAGGCTTATCTTATCTTATCTTATCTTGAAGGCTGCACTTATCAGCCACTTCACCCCCTCGGTGCAACAGCGAGCAGAGGGGCTCCTGGCGTTGACGGAGTTTGAGAACAACAGACCCGCAGACCTGATGGGGAAGATGCTGAGGTTGAGAGACTCCGATGATGACAGCTTTATCTTCACCCACCTTTTCCTCAGGACCCTACCGTCAGCGGTGAGAGTGACCCTGGCCGGTTCACCGCTGTTGGCCCGACGAGACTACCACGAGCTGAGCCAGGAGGCGCAGCGACTCGTCGACGCCCACAAACGGAGCGCAGCTTTGGCCGCAGCAGCAGAGCGAGGCGCGACGTCCGGAGACGGCATGGGGCCAGAGGCTGCAGCACCAGACTCACCGACGACGGCAGCAGCAAGGGCCAGGCGACATGGAGCGGACGATGTCCTTTGCTTCTACCATCACTGTTTCGCAGAGAGGGCACACAAGTGCATCCCACCGTGCCACTTCAAGTGCTTGGGAAACGCCAAGGCCGGGGGTCGGTAGCAGCTGCGGCCCTCGGAGAAGAGAACAAGCTGCTCTACCTGAAGGACACACGCTCGGGGAGGCAATTCCTCATGGACACAGGCTCCCTGCTGAGCTTCATCACGTCTTCCTACGCGGACCGGCTGGCGCCTTCCAGTGGTCCCCGGGTGACAGCAGCGAACGGCTCGGCGATTAAGACCTTCGGTGAGAGGACTCTGCTTCTGTCTTTGCAGGGCCGTACATTCGAGTGGACTTTTGTTGTAGCGGCAGTCAATTTCAACATGTTAGGGGCTGATTTTTTGTGCTCACATGGTTTATTGGTTGATCTTGCTAACAGACACCTGGTTAATGCACTCTCTTTTATTCTATTCCCTGCACAGCTCGAGTGGCCCCGCCAACTGCACAAGCCAACGTCACAGCCGCGGGTGGTAAGTTCCACACACTCCTCACTCAGTTCCCAGCACTCACGGTCCCAACGTTTTCGGCGACAGTGGCTAAACATGGGGTGGAACATTTTATTACTACCACTGGCCCATCCGTTTTTGCAAAAGCTCGGCGCTTGGACTCAGCTAAACTGACCATAGCACCCGAGGAGTTCGCCAACCTGGAAAAAGTGGGCATTATCAGGAGGTCGAAGAGCCCCTTGGCTTCGCCGCTCCATATGGTCCCAAAGGCTGATGGCTCGTGGCAACCTTGCGGTGATTTCCGCAGGTTGAATAACGCTACAGCGCACGACCGCTATCCGATCCCGCACATCCAAAATTTTTCGGTGCATTTGGCAGGGGCGCGCATTTTTTCTAAAATAGATTTGGTACGCGGTTACCACCACGTTCCAGTGCGAGCTGAGGACATACCCAAAACAGCGGTAATAACTCCTTTTGGGCTTTTTGAGTTTTTGCGCATGCCGTTTGGGCTTAAAGGCGCAGCGCAGACGTTCCAACGCATGATGGACGCAGTTCTGCGCGACCTCCCCTTCATGTTCGTCTACTTGGACGACATATTGGTAGCCAGCGCGTCCGAAGACGAACACGAAAACCACCTCACAGCAGTTTTCCGGAGGTTGGCAGAGCACGGGTTAATAATCAACCCAGCGAAGTGTCAGTTCGGGGTGGCGCAGATTGATTTTTTGGGGCATCGCATCTCTCCAGAAGGAGCGGTTCCTCTGCCCGACAAAGTGCGTGCAATAACAAATTTTCCCCAACCACAAACGGTCAAAGCGTTACAGGAGTTTTTGGGAATGGTGAATTTTTATAACCGTTTCCTCCCTCACGCAGCGCAGCTCATGCAACCATTGTATGCTGCACTAAAAAACCAAAAACCCACAAACAAAATCGAATGGTCTCCGGAGCGGGAGCGCGCATTCGCTGAAGTCAAAATAGCCCTGGCAAACGCTGCGTTGTTGGCACATCCAGACCCAATGACCCGCATAGCGCTCACTACTGACGCATCAGACGTGGCCATAGGAGCGGTCGTGGAACAGCATGTAGCAGGAGCTTGGCAACCGCTTGCCTTTTTCAGCAGTACCTTGCGCGATAGTGAACGAAAACACAGCGCATTCGACAGGGAGTTGTTAGCTCTCCACTTGGCCATTCGCCATTTCCAGTTTTGGCTGGAGGGACGCAGTTTCACTGCGTTCTTGGATCACAAGACGCTGACTTTCGTGATGGCCAAGATTACAGAACCGTGGTCGGGCCGGCAGCAGAGACAGCTGGCCGCCATCTCGGAGTTTACTATTGATATCCAGCATGTAGCGGGTAAACTTAATGTAGTGGTGGACTGCCTCTCGCGCGCCGTGGCGGCTCCAGCCCGCGCAGAGGTAGATTTTGCAGCCATGGCCGCGGACCAGGTTAGCGATGCAGAAGTGCGCGCGGCCCCAGTCCGCGTAGGGATAGATTATGCAGCCATGGCCGCGGATCAAGTTGCCGACGCGGACGTGTGCGTGCTCCAGTCTGGACCAACAGGGTTAAGGCTGGAGAACAGGGTGCTACAAGATGGTATGCCCCCCCTAATCTGCGATGTCTCCACGGGGCGACTGCGCCCGGTGGTGCCGACCACGTGGCGCCGCCGCGTTTTTGACTCGATTCATTCTCTGGCGCACCCAGGGGTGCGCGCGTCGGTCAAAATGGTAGGAGAGAAATTTGTATGGCTGTGCCTGCGCAAGCAAGTCAAGGAGTGGGCAACAGCCTGCGTGGCTTGTCAGCGAGCCAAAATACACAAACACACTAGAGCTCCCTTGGAGCCTTTTCACATCCCGGCTAAGCGATTTGATCACGTGCATGTCGACCTCGTAGGACCCCTCCCGCCATCACAGGGGTGCACACACCTTTTGACAATGGTGGACCGCACCACGTGTTGGCCGGAAGTGGTCCCACTGGCATCAACCACAGCCGAGGAGGTGGTGCGCGCGTTTCTAACAGCATGGGTAGCGCGTTTTGGAGTTCCGTCGGACATTACATCTGACAGAGGTCCTCAATTTGTTTCCGAGCTCTGGTCAGCGATGGCCCGCAGCCTGGGGATAACGATCCACTGCACTACCGCGTACAACCCGCAGGCTAATGGTTTATGCGAACGTTTCCATAGGTCATTGAAAGCAGCCCTCAGAGCGTCGCTTACGGATGCAAATTGGGTGGACAGGCTACCATGGGTTTTATTGGGGTTGCGTTCTGCACCTAAAGAGGATTTAAAAGCCTCCCCAGCTGAGTTGGTTTTTGCGCAGCCACTCCGGCTGCCCGGGGAGTTTCTCCCGGATAATCCTGCGCCAGAGTGCCCCCCCGCTCAGCAGTTGCAGAGCGACACGGGAGCGAGCATGCTTCCTGGCCCAGTTCATCACAGCTTCCCACCCGTTTTTGTGCCTAAAGCTTTAAAAAATGCGGAGTTTGTTTTTGTCAGACATGATGCACACCGCCCACCTTTACGCCCACCTTATGACGAACCATACAGAGTGCTGGAAAAAGGGGACAAGCATTTTTTGCTAGATTTTGGGGGCAGGAAAGAAATGATTTGCATAAACAGGCTCAAACCCACTTTTGTGCTGGCTGACGAAGTGATGCAGTTGGCGAGGGCTCCTTGGCGCAGCAGACCCCCTAGAGAGCATTCACCAGAACACCCACAGAGATTGACTAACAGTTCTAATCCTCAAACAGCAGCTCCACAGCGGGAAGATGCCGCGGGGGTGGTAAAGCCCGCTTACAGCAGATATGGAAGGCGACTGAGGCCCAAGCAACATTTGGACTGATGTGTAATATTGTGACCATGACTTGCAAACTGTATTACACTTGTTCCATCTTAGACGTTTGGGGGGGAGTCATGTGGCACACATATATGCACATATGTTGGTATCAGATGCGCCACAGATATATCACTGTTGTGGCTCACATATTTTGACTGCATATGTATAAGCACAAGAGTGAAATGCTTAGTATTGCATGTGTGGTTTGACCTCACGTCTGGGATGGAACAATACGTCTGGACCTCCTGAGGATATCAGCAGGAGGCGGAGGTGCCGTGATAAGACTGTGAGAAGGCTTCCTGACCTCCTGGGGTCAGACGGACGACGAAGGGACTCGGGGGGAGAATTATTGCCAATGGGGGTTTGGCAGCAATGTGTGATTTTGCCTCTGATGTTACATGTATAAATGTGGGGGTTTATGGAGAGTTCACTCTCTTCTTGTCTAGAGAGAATGCTGGGGATGTGAAATCTTCAATAAACCTGAATTGAGAAATAAATTCAGTCTCCTTATTTCACGCTCCCCACATTGGTGACCAATGACGTACAATGCCTAGAACCAATTCCCCCGAACCAGACACGTCAGGGACCGCTCAAGCGAGCGCCGTCTCGATCAAGCTACCGGAGTTCTGGCAGGACAACCCAGACTCGTGGTTCCTCCAGGCCGAAGCCCAGTTCGCACTCGGGGGAATAACGGCGGACGACACAAAATTCTACTATGTCATCGCCAAGCTCAACAACCGCACAGCTCGATACGTGCAGACCCTGGTGCAGCACCCGCCCGCTGGCGAAAAATACAGCGAACTGAAGGCTGCTCTCATCCAATGTTTCACGCCCTCAGCCGAGGAGAGAGCTAGGAGACTCCTGGCGCTGCACGACCTGGGAGGACGCAGGCCAGTCGACCTGATGGAAGACATGCTGCAGCTGAGAGACACGGACAATGATGATTTCCTGTTCAAACACATCTTCCTGAGAACCCTTCCGATGCAGATGAGGGCGACCCTGTCGGGCACTCGTTGTGTGACCCAGCGGGACTTCCGTGCACTGGCCCGGGAAGCGCAGCGGATCCTCGACTCCTGCGGGGAGCAGGCGGCCACCGCAGCAGCGGCAGACCTCGGAACGGCGGCCGGGAGCAGCAGCAGGCCAGAGGCAGCAGAATCCATCCCGCCAACAATGGCAGCGGCGCGGCCCCGACGCAGCGGAGGAGACGACCTCTGCTTTTACCATCGGCGTTTCGCAGAGAAGGCGCGCAGGTGTGTGCCGCCGTGCCACTTCAAGAGCTCGGGAGAACACCAGGACCGGGAGTCGTTAGCAGCATTGGCCCTCGGCGAGTGGAACAGGCTGCTCTACCTCACAGATGCGTGCTCCGGGCGGCACTTCCTCGTGGACACGGGCGCCCAAGTGAGTTTCATCATCCCAACCTACGTTGACCGACTCGCAGGCCCCCGTGGTGACGGAGCAACAGCGGCGAACGGCTCGAGCATTAAGACCTTCGGCGAAAGGACTCTGCTTCTGTCCTTACACGGCCGCACTTATGAATGGACCTTTATTATAGCGGCGGTTTGTTTCAACATGTTAGGTGCTGATTTTCTGTGCTCACATGGGTTGTTAGTTGATCTTGCCAACAGGTGCTTGGTTAATGCACTCTCCTTTTATTCAATCCTTTGTGCAGCTCGAGTGTCCCCGCCACCAGCACAGACCAACGTCGCCACAGCAGGCGGTAAGTTTCACACACTCCTCACCCAGTTTCCAGCGCTCACAGTTCCCACTTTTTTGGCAACAGTTGCGAGACACGGGGTGGAGCACTTTATCACCACAACTGGCCCCCCCGTCTTCGCAAAAGCCCGGCGCTTGGATGCAGCTAAACTCTCCATAGCGCGCGAGGAGTTCGCCAACCTGGAAAGGCTGGGCATCCTCTGCCGTTCAAACAGCCCATGGGCCTCCCCACTGCATATGGTCCCTAAAGCTGACGGCTCGTGGAGACCTTGCGGCTATTACCGCAGGTTAAACAACGCCACAGCGCACGACCACTATCCAATCCCACACATTCAGGATTTTTTGGTGCATCTGGCGGGGGCGTGCATTTTTTCTAAAATAGACCTGTTCCGCGGCTATCATCAAGTCCCAGTCCGGGCTGAGGACATTCCCAAAACAGCGGTGATAACCCCTTTTGGACTTTTTGAGTTTTTGCGCATACCGTTCGGCCTCAAAGGCGCGGCGCAGACCTTCCAATGCATGATGGATGCCGTGTTACGCGATCTCCCTTTTGTGTTCGTCTACCTCGACGACATTTCAGTCGCCAGCACATCCGAGGAGGAACACGAAAAACACCTCACAGCGGTTTTTCGGAGGTTGGCAGAGCACGGGTTAATAATCAGTCCAGCCAAGTGTCAGTTCGGGGTGGCGCAGATCGATTTTTTGGGGCACCGTGTTTCCCCAGAAGGGGCGGTTCCGCTACAGGACAAAGTGTGCGCGGTGGCAGATTTTCCCCGGCCACAAACGGTCAAAGCGTTACAGGAGTTTTTAGGAATGGTGAATTTTTATAACCGCTTCCTTCCCCACGCAGCGCAGCTCATGCAACCACTATATGCCGCGCTTAAAAAGCAAAAACCCTCCAATGCAATCGATTGGTCCCCAGAGCGGGAGCGCGCATTCGTGGAGGTAAAAAAAGCCCTGGCAGACGCGGCGTTGTTAGCCCATCCTGACCCAACGGCCCGCATAGCGCTCACCACTGATGCGTCAGATTTGGCCATAGGGGCGGTTGTGGAGCAGCACGTTGCCAGAATTTGGCAGCCGCTGGCCTTTTTCAGCAGATCCTTGCGCGAAGCCGAGCGAAAATACAGCACGTTTGACAGGGAGCTGTTAGCGCTCCACTTGGCCATTCGCCACTTCCAATTCTGGCTGGAAGGTCGGTGTTTCACCGCGTTTGTCGACCACAAACCGCTCACTTTTGCGATGGCCAAAATTTCGGAACCTTGGTCGGGCCGACAGCAGAGGCAACTAGCCGCAATTTCAGAATTTACTACCGATATTCAGCACGTAGCGGGTAAACACAACGTAGTAGCAGACTGCCTCTCTCGCGCGGTAACAGCACCAGTCCGCGCAGAGGTAGATTATACTACCGCAGCTGCAGAGCAGAATAACGGCGTGGAAGCGCACACGGCCCCAGTTCACGTGGGGATAGATTATGCGGCCATGGCAGCAGATCAGGGTAGTGATGTGGACGTGTGCGCGCTCCAGTCTGGACCAACAAGGTTAAGGCTGGAGAGCAGGAGCTTACAAAATGGTTTGCCCCCCCCCTAATCTGTGATGTCTCTACCGGGCGACCGCGCCCGGTGGTACCGGCTGCTTGGCGCCGTCGTGTTTTTGACTCGGTTCACTCCCTGGCACACCCTGGGGTGCGCGCGTCTGTGAAAATGGTAGCGGAAAAGTTTGTTTGGCCGAGCCTGCGCAAGCACGTGAAAGAGTGGGCAAGAGCCTGTATGGCTTGCCAGCGGGCCAAAATTCACAAGCACACTAAAGCCCCCTTACAGCCGTTTTACATTCCGGCCAAGAGATTTGATCATGTGCATGTCGACCTCGTGGGCCCCCTACCGTCGTCGCAGGGGTTCACACATCTTTTGACAATGGTGGACCGAACCACGCGTTGGCCGGAAGTGGTCCCACTGGCATCGACCACGGCTGCAGAAGTGGCCCGCACATTTTTGATGGCCTGGGTAGCGCGTTTCGGGGTTCCGTCGGATATTACGTCCGACAGAGGACCTCAATTTGTGTCTGAGCTTTGGTCAGCGATGGCCAGCAGTTTAGGGGCAACAATTCACCGCACTACCGCTTACCACCCCCAGGCTAATGGTTTATGCGAGCGTTTTCATAGATCTTTGAAGGCAGCCCTCAGAGCGTCACTTACGGATACAAATTGGGTAAACAAACTACCATGGGTTTTATTAGGGTTGCGTTCTGTGCCTAAAGAGGAATTAAACGCCTCCCCAGCCGAGTTGGTTTTTGCGCAGCCTCTCCGGCTGCCAGGCGAGTTTCTACCAGATCACCCAACGCCGGGGCATCCCCCGGCTCAGTGGCCATTGATCGGCACGGGAGCAGACATGCTTCCGGGCCCCGTTCATCACACTTTTCCGCGTGTTTTTGTCCCCAAAGCTTTAAAAAACGCCAAATTTGTTTTTGTCAGGCACGAGGCTATGTGCCCGGCCCTGCGCCCGCCCTACGACGGTCCATTTTAGGGTGCTGGAAACAGGTGATAAACATTTTGTGTTAGATTTGGGGGACAGAAGGGAAACAGTTAGTATTGACAGACTAAAGCCTGCCTTTGTGATGAACGACGCGTCTGTACGGGTGGCGAGGGCCCCTCAACGTGGCAGACCCCCCAGGGAGCATGTCCTGGAGCCCCCGCAGGGATCAAATAACGATTCTCTTCCTCAGTTAGCAGATTCAATGCAAGACGGCACCACAGGGGCTGCGAAGCCCGCTTACAGCAAGTATGGAAGACGTTTGAAGCCCAGACGGCGTACGGACTGATGTGTGATTTTATCATGTTGTGTGGACTATGCTGTATTGTTCATTCTTCGACATTTGGGGGGGGGGGTGCTGTGTGGCTCACATATTTTGACTGCATATGTATAAGCACAAGAGTGAAATGCTTAGTATTGCATGTGTGGTTTGACCTCACGTCTGGGATGGAACAATACGTCTGGACCTCCTGAGGATATCGGCAGGAGGCGGAGGTGCCGTGATAAGACTGTGAGAAGGCTTCCTGACCTCCTGGGGTCAGACGGACGACGAAGGGACTCGGGGGGAGAATTATTGCCAATGGGGGGGTTTGGCAGCAATGTGTGATTTTGCCTCTGATGTTACATGTATAAATGTGGGGGTTTATGGAGAGTTCACTCTCTTCTTGTCTAGAGAGAATGCTGGGGATGTGAAATCTTCAATAAACCTGAATTGAGAAATAAATTCAGTCTCCTTATTTCACGCTCCCCACAACTGTATGCTTATTGTATACTTCAAGTCTCAGGGGAACAAAGGGACTGAGCCTTCCAGAGGTAACGGGAGGGTGTGAGATCTGGCCTTTTGTTTCAAGGAGATGGCCTTGAGAGATTTCCTGACCACCGGAGACTAGGAGGTGGATGGTGTTAAGATCGGGGGAAGTTACATTGTGACTGGGATTAAGTACCATGTGACTGTATGTTTGATTAAGCACCATGTGATTGTATGTTTGATGTCCTGGTATAAAAGGACAGATGTGAGAAGATTCATCCTCTTTTTCTGCTTTGGAATGTTGGAGAATGTCATTGTGAATAAAGCTGAACCTGAGGAATACACTCAGTCTCGTCCTTCACAACTCTCCACAAGCACATCTTATTACACTGTCACAAGTATGGAAATGAAAGAGAGAGAATGGAAAATGAAGTTGGAGAGGCAGGTAGGGAATGGGATTTAACTGGGATTCTGGGAACAGAAGGAGATGGAGAGGCAATAAGGATCAGGAGAAGGGCTCTTTTTCTCTTTTAAATAACAGGATTAAGTCATGGAATTTAAGGGTCGGGCTCAGATGACATAATGTTACACACTCTTGTACAGTAGGTGGCGGTATGTACCTTTCAGTTGTTTGCCATCCGCCAGTAACCGAGAGAAGAAGACCGAAGGACCGGATGCCGTTGTTTATCCAAGGACATACGAGCAAGCTAGCAACGTAAACGCCCATTTTGTGAAGTTTTTGCGGGAAAGACAACTTTTTCAGGTGAGTCCCCGTCGGTTCATGTAAACCTAAGCATTATGTTATTTTGGGGATTTCCACAGAAAGTTGAACACTGCTGCAGAAGTTATAAATTCGCCCGTTCGCGTTTGGTACGGAGTGGCTAGGGTACGGAGTGTCCTGCTACCCCAAGAAGAAGCTGCTAGCAGCAACATGGTGAACGTGTGTTTTCATCATGGTGAACACTCCACATGAATGAAAGTGATGCCGGATTATTCAGACTGTCTCTCTGACTTCTTCACATCATGACTCCGTGTGGCTGTTATTGAGATTCAAAGCGGTAACCGAAGAGAACCGTAAACCGTCTGATTCTTCAGTGGACTTTAATACAGTAGCATGTTAGCCTGTTAGCTCTGGCTGCTCCCTCCATGGAAGAAGGCTGCGGTTTTCCTGCTGAATGAATCTCTTCATGGTCTTTGCAGGAGAAAATCAGCACAGACGGACCTATCTAGCTTCCATGTGGTCGGTGTGGGTGGTTCTGCTGCTGTTCTGCTCCTCATGGATGAATAGCTGATGTAGCTCCGTGGAGACCTGCCATTGATGGTCTGTGCTGAGTGCTGGAGAACAAAGCACCGACGTGGAAGTGTGAGGACGAAGAGAAACCATGACTTCAGTTTCCACTATAAAATCACACAGACTGGGTATGTAGAACTAGATAGATAGATGTACTTTATTGATCCCAAACTGGGAAATTACAGTGTAACAGCAGCATGACAGTAGACAACCAAACAACAGAAACATACACATGACAGACAAAGGGATTACCCATGGAAAGTAAAAACTAACACAACTACAAAAACCTATATACATCATAGCTTAATATATGATGACCCGTATAAACACATGAATCATCCCATTGTACAAAGAACTATCAGGAGCAGAGTGAAAATGTGAGGTACCAGTCTGTAAGGTGCAGTGTAGCAGCATTGCTATGACCAGAATACAACATCATAGTGAGTTACTGTACAGTGAAATTGCATGTGGCAGGAAAGATTTCCTGTACCTGGCCGTACGACAGCGAAGCTGTAGTAGTCTTTTGGAGAAAGTGCTTCACTGTCTATCTAGTGTGTGGTGGAGGGGGTGATCAGGATTGTCTATGATGGATCGCAGTTTATTTAGTGTTCTCCTCTCCACCACTGTCTCAAAGGTCTCCAGTCTGAGACCAATTACAGAGCCAGCCCTCTTGATAATCTTGTCAAGTCTGTTGGTGTATCAGGCCCTGATACTGCTACCCCAACTGACGGCAGCAAAGAAGATTCTTCCGGAAGATTCTTCCTTCTTCCGGCCTTCAGAGAGAGCAGTCGCATTTTCTCTCCCTCCTCCTCCTCTCCTGCCTTCCCGACCCAACTGATCCCAGCTTGCTGCGTCTGAGTGAGTGTCTGTGCCGTTCTCCTTCTCGCTGATCTCAACCCAGACGGAAAAATGGATCTTGTAAGTTGGGCTTTAAATGCAATTGACACCACTTTCAAACAGAAAATCGGGCCCGGGGGAGCCCAAATGTCCCGCAGGCACTTCAGCTGCGGGTTATGTGAGAGACTCATGGGATAATTGGAGACTCATGTGTCTGTATATATCTGTTCGGCTTCATGATCACAGGATTTCTGCTAATTGGCCTGGGTGTCTTCCTTGTGTATCGTAAATTTAAAAAGCTGGAAGGAGCTACTCAAAATGCGGACCCGGCGAAGCTTCTCCATCAATTTGACCAGCTTGGAAGAGCGCTGATGGCGGCGAATGCTGAACTGAATCTGAAGGTTGGTTACATCTCGGAGTCGCTGAGTGTTCTTCAAGGAATGAATTTAAAGCCAGTGAATGTTAATTTGGAATTGTGAAACACAGAACCGCATGAGAGAAGAAAATTCTACACTCTAAGTGTCTGTGCAGATTCGGCCTTGATCGGCGCCCCTGGACAATTCACTCCTCCAGAGTGGAGATAAGCGGATGTGAGAGATGGCTCTGCTTAACCCAAACACTGCTGCTGCTGTGCAATAATCAGAACTCTCAAAGGACAGCGTTGTCATGAGACTAACATGGAATTTTACCATCTGGCATGAAGAAGAGATTAACTCTGGGACATGACTATCTGTGTTTATAATACATGAATATAACATCCACCGTTGCCTAGGAGACTATTTTTGTTGTACTCCAGTAACTGATACACCCACACTGCATACACACTGATATCACAAACTGATACACACACACTGTCTGTCTCTGCTTCTGCTTTGTTAATGTGTGAATTGTTTGTCTGCTAAATGTGTATTGAGGGTTTTTTTTCTTGTAATCATAATCTCGCTCACTGAGCGCTATTCTGATAACTATGTTTTTTTTCTCTCGCCTACTGTGTCATCCTACCCCTTCCCTCTTTACCCCCACTGTATGACTGGCGCCTTCGGGCTGCTGCGGCTCTGGGATGCGCTTATAGAGCGCGCCCAATGTCAAGTCAAATTTCAATTCTCCTGTATGTATTGCACGTATAGTAGTATTGACAATAAACCTTTTCATTCATTCATTCATTCAAGATGGCGCTGGCGACAACGGTCTGGTAGAAAAGCTCCAGCATCCTGCTGCACACGTTAAAGGATCTCAGCTTTCTCAGGAAGTAGAGTCTGCTCATCCCCTTCTTGTGCGCAGCATTGGTGTTGGATCTCCAGTCCAACCCGCTGCTGATCCTGACACCCAGATATTTGTAGTCCTCAACCACTCCCGCATCCTCTCCCCTAATCTGCAGTGGCTGAGAAGGAGTCTTCCTGAAGTCAATCACCATCTCTCTGGTCTTGCTGACATTCAATCTCAGGTGATTCTGCTCCGTCCACTCAACAAATCTGTCTACCAGTGCCCTGTACTCCCCCTCCTCTCCTCCTCTTATACATCCCACAACAGCTGAGTCATCAGAGAATTTCTGCAGGTGGCATGACTCAGTGTTGTACTGAAAGTCAGTGGTGTACTGTATAAGGTAAAAAGAAAAGGAGAGAGCACAGTCCCCTGTGGAGCTCCCATATCATTAGCCACCACTCCAGACAAGACACTGCCCAGCCGGACAAACTGCGGTCTGCCTGTCAGGTAGTCAGTAATCCAGGAGATCACAGAGCTGTCAACCCCCATCACCCGCAGCTTCTCACCCAGCAGCTGTGGCTGGATTGTGTTAAAGGCACTGGAGAAATCAAAAAAAGTGATTCTCACAGTATCTCCTCCACCGTCAAGGTGCAGATGGGCTCGTTGCAGCAGGTAGATGACAGCATCTTCAACTCCTAAATGGGGCTGATATGCAAACTGCAGAGGGTCCAGCCACGTCTTCACCTGCGGCCTCAGGTGGGCTAAAACCAGTCTCTCCAGGACCTTCATCACATGAGATGTGAGGGCAACTGTTCCATAGTCGTTCAGGTCTGATGGAGATGACTTCTTGGGGACAGGAACCAGGCAGGATGTCTTCCACAGCACCAGTACTCTCTCCAGACTCAGGCTCAGGTTGTACAGGTGTTTCAGTACCGGAGCTAGTTGGTTGGCACAGGTCCTCAATGTCCTTGCAGAGATGCCATCACGGCCCGAAGCCTTCCGCTGAAGGAGTCTCTCCAGCTGTTTCTCCACCTGATCTGTAGTCACCGTGAAGTGAGGGAGGGTCCTGGTGCCCCCTGAGGTGGAGGAGGGGGGAGATGGAGAGAGGTTCTGCACGGGAGGGTGGGTGGGGAGGGGTGCGTGGGGGTCTGGTTGTGTTGCTCGGGTGACAGACTGTGAGTTGAACCTATTAAAAAACAGATTCAGTTCCTCAGCTCTCTCCTGGCTCCCAGATGGCTGCCTGACTCTCCCCTTGCACCCACTTATTTGTTTCATTCCCTCCCACACATCTTCAGTGTTGTTTTGCCTGAGTTTCTCTTCCAACTTCCAAACTTCCAAAAACACTTCTGAGAGAGAAGAAGAGGATCTTCAGGTCAGGGAACAGGGAGATGCTGAAGTCCGTACAGAGGGAGCTGAGGAGAAAGATCAGAGAAGGCAAGGACAGCTTCAGGAAGAAGATGGAGGACAAGCTGCAACAGAGCGACATCAGCGGGGTCTGGAGAAACCTCAAAACCATCTCGGGGCTCCAGAATACCTCCCCCCAGGCCACAGGGGGCAGGGAGTGGGCGAACAACCTGAATCTGTTTTTCAATAGATTTGACCAACCGCCCTCCCCCCTGACTGCACAACAACCACTGCTGCCTCTAAAGAAATCAAGTCCTGCTGCCCACTCCCCACTCTACCAACACCCCCCCCACTCCCAACACACAGCCCCCCATCCTGACCCTGACCAGGACCCAGGTGAGGACGGAGCTGAGGAAGATCAAGGCGAGGAAGGCGCCGGGACCGGACGGCATCAGCGCAAAGCTCCTCAAGTCCTGTGCAGACCAGCTGTGTGGGATTGTGACGTATATCTTCAACATGAGCCTGAAACTGGGGAGGGTACCACAGCTGTGGAAAACATCTTGTGTGGTACCTGTACCAAAAACTTCCCACCCCAAAGACCTGAACAGCTACAGACCGGTGGCCTTGACGTCCCACTTGATGAAGACCCTGGAGAGACTGCTCCTTGCTCACCTCCGCCCCCTGGTGGAACCAGCGATGGATCCACTCCAGTTCGCCTACCAGCATGGCATTGGGGTGGAGGATGCGGTGATCTTCCTCCTTCACCGTTCTCTGTCCCACCTGGAGAAGCCCGGGAATATGGTGAGGATCATGTTCTTTGACTTCTCCAGTGCTTTCAACACCATCCAACCGATGATCCTGAAGGACAAGCTGCTGCGCGCAGGGGTGGACCAGCACCTGTCATCATGGATCCTGGACTACCTCACGAACCGGCCTCAGTTTGTGAGAACCCGGGACTGTGTGTCCGACACGATCATCAGTAGCACGGGGGCCCCCCAGGGAACGGTGCTGGCTCCCTTCCTGTTCACTCTTTATACTGCGGACTTCTCACACAACACAACACACTGCCATCTACAGAAGTTCTCTGATGACTCTGCGATCGTTGGCCTCATCTCCAATGGAGATGAAGCTGAGTACAGAGGGCTTATCCAGGACTTCGTGGACTGGTGCCATCGGAACTGCCTCCAGATCAACGCGAGGAAAACTAAGGAGCTGGTGGTGGACTGCCGCAGGCATGGGCAGCCCCTCACAGTACCAGTAAATATACAGGGAACAGACATCGAGATGGTGACATCCTATAAGTACCTGGGTATTCATCTGAACAATAAACTAGACTGGTCACACAATACTGATGCACTCTACAAGAAGGGACAGCGCAGGCTGTTCCTGCTGAGGAGACTCAGGTCTTTTGGTGTACAAGGGGCGCTGCTGAAGTCATTCTATGACACGGTGGTGGCATCAGCCATCACTTTTGGAGTGGTCTGCTGGGGCAGTGGCATTACTGCAGCCGATAGGAAGAGACTGAACAAACTGATTAAGAAAGCTAGCTCTGTCCTGGGGCAGCGCCTTGATCCGATGGAGGAGATAGGAGAGAGAAGGACGGTGGCTAAACTGTCATCTCTGCTGGAGTCCGAGTTCCACCCTATGCAGGACATACTGAATGCACTGAGGAGCTCATTTAGCAGCAGACTACATCATCCCAGGTGCACAACCGAGAGGTTTCGTAGGTCCTTCCTACCAACGGCTGTCAGACTGTACAACCTAAGCAGGGCTGCTCGCAGAGATAGCAAAAAAGACGTAACAAACTAATAGTTTTTTGAATGCAGAAGATGCAATAGACTTACACAGTGGTCCTCTCCGGCATACAACTAGGAGCATGCCGGTCGCTATGGAGGGTGAGAGTGTGTATGGGCACATAATCATACCATGCAGGATAGCTGGGTAGACGGTTATGCTGTTTCATTCCATCTAGCGGCAATGCTCTGCACTGTGTGTGTTTATATATTTGCATATTTGTTCCGTCTAGCTGCAATGCTCCGTACTGTGGGTGTTTATATATTTATATATCTACATGTTATTCCATCTAGCTACATTGCTCCGCACTGTGTGTGTTTATATACTTGCATATTTATTCCACCTAGCTGCAATGCTCCGTACTGTGGGTGTTTATATATTTACATATTTATTCCATCTAGCTACAATGCTCTGCACTGTGTGTTCATATATTCATATATTTATTCCATCCAGCTACAATGCTCTGCACTGTGTGTCTGTGTGTGTGTGTATATATATATATTTTATAGTAATACGTACATATGTTTATTAGCTGCTCTTGCTTGCTTGTTTTTTTTTCTTGCCTTCTGATTGTTGCTCTGAGTGTTGCTATCCCTGTGCTGTTGCAATCCTGGAATTTCCCCGTTGTGGGACTAATAAAGGCTTATCTTATCTTATCTAACTTCCTCCTATAATTGTCCTTGCACCTCCTCAGCATCTCTTTCAGCTCATGCTGCACTCCCCTCAGCTTCTCCTTGTCTCCAGCCCTAAAAGCTCTCTTCTTTTTGTTCAGAAGTGCTTTCAGGTCACTGGTGACCCATGGTCTGTTGTTGGAGAAGCAGTGTACAGTCTGAGCTGGCATGGTCATGTCTTCACAGAATCTAATGTATTCTGTGATGCAGTCGGTCATATTGTCTATGTCCACCCCATGTGGTTCACAGAGTACTCTCCAGTCTGTCGTCTCGAAGCAGTCCTGTAGTGCATCAGCAGCCTCCTGTGTCCACCTCCTCACAGTCCGTGTATAAGCAGGCTGCCTTTGCACAAGGGGGACATACTTGGGTGTTAACATGACCATGCAGTGCTCTGATTTGCCAATGGGGGGTAGAGCTGTGGCACTATATGCATCTCTGATGAGGTGAAGCTAACGAGGCTTTGACAAGATTGTTGGTTTGTTTACTGCTCAGACAGAATGTAATTTTGACCAGCGATAAAACTTACAATTTGTGAGAAAAAGCTGTTGTATTTAAGGTAGACAGTTTTAAATTTACAAAAAGTCGCAAATTCATAACAGAAAACTTCACCAACTTGACAGCAAAGTTACTAATTTATGGATTTCAAATATCTTGGAAAAAAGTCCACTTTAAGTGACAAAAGGTTAAAATTCAGCAGCAAATGTCTGTAAATTTCCAATAAAAGTCAGATCTACAGGAAAGATTTCTTGTTGAGAGTAACAAGGCAGTCAGAGACAGCAGACTTTAGCCCCGATATAGTGTTTCCACTAGAGGAGCAGTGGGTCTCTGCTGCTGAAGACACTTTTATCTCAGAGGCTTCATAGGATGAACTTTCTCTCTTTGTGTCAGAACCATATTCCAACACCTTTCTTGTGTCTCTTTGTCCCTGCAGATGTCCCACAGCAAAATGACTTTAACCAGGAGGAGGTTCTGTATGAGCAGCAGCTTCTAAACCAGGAGAGAAACTTTATTGTTGTTCAGGTGGGAGCAGATTGTTCCCAGATTAAAGAGGAACAGGAGGACGTCTGCATCAGTCAGGAGGGAGAGCAGTTTGGACTGAAGCAGGAGACCCAAACCTTTGATGAAGGTTGGTGCAGGTCAGGGTTCCACTCAGTGATTGATGAGACAGAAGAAGTGAAGTGAAAAATGACATGAGGGCAGTCAGCCTGAGGAAAGACAAAGTAGTTGTAGATCAAAAAGTTCTAACAAAAAAGACAAAAAATTATGTGGTAAAGTAGAATTGAAACTCTGTAGACTTCAAGTAAATGACGTGGATAGTTAAAATGATAAAAATGAATATGTAATATATAGTGGATGTAAAAAGTCTACACACCCCTGTTCAAATGCCAGGTTTTTGTGATGTAAAAAATGAGACCAAGATAAATCACTTCAAAACTTTTTTCATCATTAATGTGACCAATAACTTGTACAACCCAATTGAAAACCAAACTGAAGTCTTTTAAGGGGAAAAATAAAAAACTTAACAGTAGGCTGGTTGCATAAATATGCACACCCTCTAAATCGGGATGTGGCTGTGTTCAGAATTCACCAATCACATTCAAATTCATGTACCATTGGGAGTCAGCACACACCTGCCACCATTGCTTCTGATTAACCCCAAATAAAGTTCAGCTGTTCTCGTAGGCTTTTCCTGACATTTTTGTAGTTACATCTTACAGCACAAGCCATGGTCCGCAAAGACCTTCCAGAGCATCAGAGGAATCTCATTGTTCAAAGGTATCAGTCAGGAGAAGGGTACAAAAGAATTTCCAAGGCATTAAATCTACCATGGAACACAGTGAAGACAGTCATCATCAAGTGGAGAAAATATGGCACAACAGTGGCATTACCAAGAACTGGATGTCCCTCCAAAATTGATGAAAAGATGAGAAGAAAACTGGTCAGGGAGGCTGCCAAGAGGTCGACAGCAACATTGAAGGAGCTGCAGGAATTTCTGGCAAGTACTGGCTGTTCAGTACATGTGACAACAATCTCCCGTCTAGGGTGGCAAGATGGAAGCCTTGTTTTATGAAGAAAAACATCCAAGCCGAGCTACATTTTACAAAAACACATTTGAAAGCTCCCAAAAGCATGTAGGGAAATGTGTTAGGGTCCAATGAAACCAAGGTTGAAGTTTTTGGCCATAATTCCCAAAGGTATATTTGGCACAAACACAACACTGCTCATCACCAAAAGAACACCATACCTACAGTGAAGCATGGTGGTGGCAGCATCCTGTTTTGAGGCTGTTTTTCTTCAGCTGGAACTGGGACCTTAATCAAGGTGGAGGGAATTATGAAGAGTTCCAAATACCAGTCAGTGTTGGCACAAAACCTTCAGGCTTCTGCTAGAAAGCTGAAGATGAAGAGGAACTTCATCTTTCAGCAAGGCAATGACCCAAAGAACACATCCAAATCAACAAAAGAATGGCTTCACCAGAAGAAGATTAGGTTTTTTGAAATGGCACAGCCAGAGTCCAGACCTGAATCCGATGGAACATCTGTGGTATGATCTGAAGAGGGCTGTGCACAGGAGATGCCCTTGCAATCTGACAGATTTGGAGCATTTTTGCAAAGAAGCGTGGGCACATATTGCCACATCAAGATGTGCCACGCTGACAGACTCCTACCCAAAAAGACTGAGTGCTGTAATAAAAACCAAAAGTGTTGCAACAAAGTATTAGTTTAAAGGGTATCTGTCGTGAATCTTAATCAAAAGCTATTTCAAAGGATCAAATATGTTACTAGTGGTTCCGTCCAGTAATTTTGGTCATGATTCCTTCTCAAATACTGTACATACGAGTTTCAAGTCACTGCTCTGTCAGTCAGTCACGAGTCAGCGACATCTTGCCTCCTCCATGGCCAGTTTCAGCATGGTAGTGACGCACAGTCGTTGCTTTGTGCAATTGACTGGGCTGCAGTATGGCAGTCAACAATGTTTCAACATCAGAATTTTATGTAATTTTTTACAACCATGTACAAGCAAATCTACCCGCATATACAGTGGGGCAAAAAAGTATTTAGTCAGTCACCAATTGTGCAAGTTCTCCCACTTAACAGATGAGAGAGGTCTCCAATTTTCATCATAGGTATACCTCAACTATGAGAGACAAAATGAGAAAAAAAAAAATCCAGAAAATCACATTGAAGGATTTTTAATGAATTAATTGGTAAATTCCTCAGTAAAATAAGTATTTGGTCACCTACAAACAAGCTAGATTTCTGCCTCTCACAGACCTGTAACTTCTTCTTTAAGATTCTCCTCTGTCCTCCACTCGTTACCTGTATTAATGGCACCTGTTTGAACTCGTTATCATTATAAAAGACACCTGTCCACAACCTCAAACAGTCAGACTCCAAACTCCACTATGGCCAAGACCAAAGAGCTGTCAAAGGACACCAGAAACAAAATTGTAGACCTGCACCAGGCTGGGAAGACTGAATCTACAATAGGTAAGCAGCTTGGTGTGAAGAAATCAACTGTGGGAGCAATTATTAGAAAATGGAAGACATACAAGACCACTGATAATCTCCCTCGATCTGGGGCTCCATGCAAGATCTCACCCCGTGGGGTCAAAATTATCACGAGAACGGTGAGCAAAAATCCCAGAACCACATGGGGGGACCTAGTGAATGATCTGCAGAGAGCTGGGACCAAAGTAACAAAGGCTACGTCAGTAACACACTACGCTGCCAGGGACTCAAATCCTGCAGTGCCAGACGTGTCCCCCTGCTTAAGCCAGTACATGTCCAGGCCTGTCTGAAGTTTGCTAGAGAGCATTTGGATGATCCAGAAGAGGATTGGGAGAATGTCATATGGTCAGATGAAACCAAAATAGAACTTTTTTGTAAAAACTCAACTTGTCATGTTTGGAGGAGAAAGAACACCATACCTACTGTGAAGCATGGGGTGGAAACATCATACTTTTGGGCTGTTTCTCTGCAAAGGGACCAGGACGACTGATCCGTGTAAAGGAAAGAATGAATGGGGCCATGTATTTTCACTCAGATTTTGAGTGAAAACCTCCTTCCACCAGCAAGGGCATTGAAGATGAAACGTGGCTGGGTCTTTCAGCATGACAATGATCCCAAACACACTGCCCGGGCAACAAAGGAGTGGCTTCGTAAGAAGCATTTCAAGGTCCTGGAGTGGCCTAGCCAGTCTCCAGATCTCAACCCCATAGAAAATCTTTGGAGGGAGTTGAAAGTCTGTGTTGCCCAGTGACAGCCCCAAAACATCACTGCTCTAGAGGAGATCTGCATGGAGGAATGGGCCAAAATACCAGCAACAGTGTGTGAAAACCTACAGAAAACGTTTGACCTCTGTCATTGCCAACAAAGGGTATATAACAAAGTATTGAGATGAACTTTTGTTATTGACCAAATACTTATTTTACCGAGGAATTTACCAATTAATTCATTAAAAATCCTTCATTGTGATTTTCTGGATTTTTTTTTCTCATTTTGTCTCTCATAGTTGAGGTATACCTATGATGAAAATTGGAGACCTCTCTCATCTTTTAAATGGGAGAACTTGCATAATTGGTGGCTGACTAAATACTTTTTTACCCCACTGTAATTTGTTGAAATAAAATTCTAGTATATGAAGATTTATTCAACGTGTTCTGAAGTTACTTGACTGGGAACTTGCCTGTTCGTCAGATCCCCTTCAGCTGCTGGTCCCCGGAGGTAACTGCGGATCATGCCATCAATGAAGGCCATTTCCAAGGAGGGTTTGTGCAGTAGTAGTAGTAGGACAAAGTGCCCAACACAGAAGTTCTGTCCCGCGCCGGCCTTCCCTCCATGTTCACTCTACTCAGGCAGCGCAGGCTCCGCTGGTTAGGCCACGTTCACCATATGGAGGATGGCAGAATCCCCAAAGACGTCCTTTACGGAGAACTGGCGACTGGCAGGAGAGATGTTGGCCGCCCACAGCTGCGCTTTAGAGACGTCTGCAAGAGAGACATGAAGGCCCTGGAGATCAACACAGAGCGCTGGGAGGACCTTGCAACGGACCGCTCCAAATGGAGAGGCACCCTGACCAGACAGCTCAAGGCGGTGAAGAGAGACTGACTGCTGCAGCAGATGAAAAAACGACCCGCAGGAAGAACCGCCACAGACCCCAGCAGCACGGAGACCACCCACAAGTGCGACCTGTGTGACAGGGACTGCCATTCGCGCATCGGCCTGTTCAGCCACAGGCGGTGCTGTTCCAGCAGAGTAGACGTTTAGGATTCTCTTCCATGGTCATCATAGACCGACGGAGGCCGACTTACTATCCTTGCAGATTTTGAACCATTTTCAACTTGGATCTCGACCCACTGAGTATCTGCTGAACGTGTTTCCTCGTCCGTGGTAAACACGTTCCTCTTCCGCGGTAAAGCCGGAAACAATGAGTGTACGTCACTTCCGGCCGGCAATGGCTGCTCCCCATTGGTTTTGACCGAGCAGTTTTCATGGGATAAAATTATTCAGTATACTGACTCTAGGGGGTTATTTTTACTGAATAAACACATTTTTGGTTAATAAGTAATACCTAAAGCAGGATTAATGTTGTTATAATGACCAGTACAGGTTTCCTTTAAGGGTGTGCATATTTATGCAACCAGCTTATTGTAAGTTTTTATTTTTCCTCTTTATAAGATTTCAGTATGTTTTTCAACTGGGTTGTACAGGTTCTAGGTCACATTAATGGTGGAAAAAGTTTTGAAATAATTTATCTTGGTCTCATTTTTTACATCACAAAAACCTGGCATGTGAACAGGGGTGTGTAGACTTTTTATCTCCACTGTAGAAAAATGACCAAATACCTAAATATTCATCTTCAATATTCAATGATGGGCCATAAATCCAGCCTGGATTGAAAGGCTCAATATAAAGGAGTCCAGTCCACCAGCACAACTTAAACAAGGTTTCTTAGAAAAAAGCTAAAGGTGGTGAACAGCAGTTCTGCAGTCATGGCTTCCATGCTGAGAAGAGACAGAGAGGTGGAACCTAACCAGGCCCTGATCAGCAGCCACAGATCACAGGATCCCACAGGTGTCTCCAGGTTTGCTGAAAAAGTGAAAATAAATAAGATGAAGAGTGAGAATCTCAGCTGGAATCAGTGAAGAAAGTAGAAAAGCACTCAGAGAGGGCATACCTCCACCAAGGCTCCTTCTGTCCCTCATGGATTACCTCCAAAATGTCATGGGTTTGTGTGTAGGCCTAGAGCCACTTCTGGTGAAAATTGCATCAAAGTCTGTTCAGTAGTTTTGGAGTGTTGTTGCTCACACACTGAGAGAAGATAAGAGCCTTGGCTGAGGTATGCACTCTCAGATCCTCACCAAAATGTAATGGGTTCCTCTGTAGCCCAAGAACCACCTCTGGTGAAACTTTCATCCAAATCCATCCAGTAGTTTTTGTGTAATCCTGCTGCACAAATACAAAATAAGCCCTTGGTGGAGGTATGCACTCTCAGATCATCACCAAAATCTAATCATCTGTTCCCCGTGCCATTGTACACCGTTCTTGAACATTTCATCAAAATCTGTTCATAATTTTTTGAATAATGTTGCTAACAGACAGACAAACGAACGGCAGCAAAAACAGCCTCCTTGGCAGAGGTACATCTGTCATCAAAGTGCTACAACTATTGGACTGTTTGCTTTAAATTGTGACTCCTGGTGGATCAGGAAAGTCTTTAGTCGGGGCAGCCTTGGTCTTTCTTGTGTTTCTTCATCCCTCTGTTCTCTGTAGAGAAGCAGTTAGAACTTTAGTGAGGGCTCCATCAGGTCATTCCTTCTGACTGGATTATTGCTGCTTTCAAAATCAAAAGAAATCTGGGGAGCCTCCCCTTCTCCTGTATTGTAAAATTTTATATTACATTTTGTTTGAAAT
The DNA here is from genome assembly GCA_020510985.1 of Pholidichthys leucotaenia. NCBI lineage: Eukaryota > Metazoa > Chordata > Actinopteri > Cichliformes > Pholidichthyidae > Pholidichthys > Pholidichthys leucotaenia. The sequence goes on along the minus strand of CM035844.1, from coordinate 274,594,584 downwards.
TGAACAAATAATTAATTTTAATTTTTTTTTTGTTTAAAAATTAATATAGAGCTAAAAGCAGCTAAAACATGAGCTTAATAAAATAATGTGTGAGAGCAAGTTAAATGATCCTGGCCTGTGTGGAGACAGCTGTGGTCTTCTGAAAGAATGTCAATGAAAGGATGACAGTTGTTAAAAGCACATTTTGAGATAAATTTGTCCATGTTTATTTTACTTTTTTATTGAACCTTTATTTATACAGGGTAGGTCCATTGAGAGGAAACCTCTCTTTTTCAAGGATGCCCTGTTCACATTCACACCAGGAAGCTGCCCAGTCCAACCACAGACTGACCTGTGGCCACTGAGCAGCTCCACTGGAGCAGTTGGGGTGAAGAGCCTTGCTCAAGGGCACCACAGTGGGGTTAAGGAGGGTGGGGTAAACACTGCTATGTTATCTGTCCCACCCACATCTAATCCTGCTGGTCCAGGGATCGAACCCGCGACCCTCCACTCACCAGTCCACATCCCGAACCATGAGGCCACCACTGCCCTCCATGTGCCAGATTTCTCTTCAGTTTGTTTTAATAAAAGATGTTGGAAGTAAATTCATGGGTCATTGCAAACACTTTGCTTTAAAAGGACCAAGTTGTCGGACTTCCGGGAAGATGGCGGAGAGACATAACGCTTAAACAGAGAGCTCTCCCTAGTCGGATTAAAAATCATTGGTAAATGGCCAACTCGACATAAATGGATCAATAAACCAAGGGATGAAAACACGAAGAAGCCGGGCACACGGACAAAAGCAGGGTAAAACTAAAGAATCCCTCTTCAACAACGCAGGAGAAATCGCTGTACACGAGGCCCAAAAAAACGAGGTGACTACAGCAGAGAAAATGGAGGACACCAAACTCGATACTATGAACACTGCCATCGCCAATATAGGTAAAGACTTAAAAGAATTCAAGCGACAACTCCAACAGGATTTAACGGCTCTTAAGGAAGAGCTGAAAAAAGAGATGGAGGAAATTATGGGTCTCCGAAGAGAAATGGAGCGCAAGTTAGCTGAAAACATGGAGGAGCTGCGCACTCAACGGGCGTGTATGACAGAAGCACAGGCTCGAATATCAGAGTTGGAAGACTTGAAGACCGAGGCAAGCGAGCTGCTACAGACCCTGACGGCACAAACACAGAGGATGCAGGAAAAAATAACCGACCTGGAGAGCAGGTCCAGACGGAGCAATATACGCATCTTCGGGATTCCGGAGGACATTGAAGGCAACTCGATGACGAAATTCATGGATCATTTCTTAAAAAAAGAGCTTGAGCTGCCCAATGAAGCAGACCTGCAGAATCCAACGTGCGCACAGAGCCTTGGCACAGAACCCGAATCCAAACTCTACACCCAGGTCAGTTGTGGTAAACTTTTTAAAGTACAACGTAAAGGAAAGAATCCTGACACAAGCGTGGAAAAGAAAGATACGAGTCGGCGACAAACACATATTCTTTGACCATGACTACCCGCCAGAAATTGTGCAGCAGCGAAAGAAATACGCCAATATTAAAAAAATGCTGAAAGAGGAAAAAAATTAGATTCCAAACGCCGCTAACAAAGATGAGAATTCATTGGGAAGACGGCGTAAAAACCTACAACACGGCCAGAGAGGCAGCGCGGGACATGACGGAGCGAGGCTTTGTGGTGAGCGTACCGGAGGAAGCGGCTGGAGCAGCGGCGGCACTGAATGCATCACGACAGCCGGAGTGGAGGCGAGTGAACGGCAGAAGACGGGAGACAGACGTGGCACACCGGGCCCAGGAAAAACTGCAAGGCTTTCAACGGAAAGCCTAGATTATAACAAAGATTAAGAAGGACACAGAAGAAATGAAGGCCAAGAAGACAAGGTAAAAGAGAAACAAACGGCTAGGAGAGGTTTAAGTGATTTATGTTGGACATTTCTAGACTAATGACTATTACTTGGATAGTAAATACAGGTCTAGGGAGGGCCCCTCACTCGGTAAGGGCATTCCCTCCACCCACCAACAGGGACCAGTGGGCAGAAGAAAGGCCCAAAGTACGGAGGTCGAGATTTGTTAATGTGTTTTTGTACAAATATGTGTTAGTTTTGTTGTTAAAGGGGTTAGGAGCACAAGTTAAAAAAATGGAAAAACATGAATATGGGTAAAAATCTTAAGATAATGACATTAAAGTCCAAATGTCACCTAATTTTTTTTGCCAAATGCCAACGAATTTTGATAAAATACACATAGCTTAAACCAAATATTCATACCGGAGACCATATCACCCACCCGTATTTACATAATTGCACAAAATACACCAGGCGAAGGCCCCGCGAGCGGCTGGCAGTGTGTGACAGCCAATCCAGACCATGCCCATGTTTTTGACGTCACAAATTTCACCCTGGCTGCCCTGCCGTATCCACATTCACACTTATCAACATTGGACAATCATGATGGAAAGTGACAGCGATTGTGAACAAATTAGTTTAGTTTTGTCCTCTGGTGAATCGGACTTGGAATTCGGGGAAGACGACACCCCAGATACTGATGACAGTGGTTCAGACAGTGACAGAGGCATAGAACCTTACAGGTTCGCATACCTGTCAAGTGATACGTTTTCGCCGTATTTTAATACAGGGAAAATGCAATTTTAGCAAATACGGGCGTATTGCCATTTCTGTACGCCCAAAAGAAAAATATACGGGAAAAAAAATTAGTGAGTGTGTTGAGGAACATGTCGTGTGTGTGACCCCCACAGCTAGGGGGCTGGCAGAGCGCTCAGCGTGAGCTATTATCACTACAGTGAGAAGTGTGGACTTAATCATTAGGCTGATGGCCTCACACTTTCTACTGTCCTGCGGCTCCGGAACAGAGAGGAATCGCCTTCCAAATCCAATGCATCACTAGCAGAAGTGATGGTTTGTCATTTTTTTGTGGCAGGGCACAATCTGCCACCTGATCTGATCTGCCACTTCAGAAATGCTAGAGTCAGCAAAGGCTGCTACTTGGAACTATAACAAGCAGCATCAGTGAACATTTTCTTGTTTCAAGTTCATCCAAGTGCATTAGTGTAACAAAGCTGACAAATAAAAACTCTTTAGTCCCAAGTGTATATACAGTATCTAGCTGACAATTAAGAATTATATTCAGAATAATTCTTATTGTGTACTTTCAAATTAAGCAATCTACCTTGTGCTAATGTAAATTTGAAAAATATTTTTGTATTTTTTTTAATTTTATTTATTTTTTTTTGTGCTACTTGGCTTATTATTTTCACATTACCAAAAAGTTGTGGCTCAAGATTGTGTCCATAAAAGTGTACATTTGAATAAATATGTTGGAAATAGGTCATGTTGCAGTTGCTGGTTTTTTTTTTGTTTTTTTTTGGGGGGGGGGGGTTCAGTTTTCTTTCATCTGCCGATAAATACAGTTTTTAAGTACTCAGTACAGGTGTGAAAGCCCCCCAATAAGGGAGGCATGAGGTATGCCTTGACAGGTATGTATATGCAGGTGGCGGACATAGCATGTTTTACAGTAATTACCTTTTGCAACATGCCAAACGTCATACAAATGGAGCACTTGTGGCAGATTTTCACGGATCCATTTAGCAATGGACCTTTGTCGGTCTGTTACTAGGATGCTGATTTCTAAATCATTGTCTGAACTTTCCGTGTCCATTGTGCCGCTACTTGGTGATCTTTCGGGAAAGTAAATAGTGAAACACCATCCTTGTTGGTATTGCTGCAATAGCCAGCGATACAACGTTTCCCACCACTGCCAGGCATGGTGAAATATCCAATTTTTTCTTTCTTGTTGCTCACTTCAATCTTCCAGTCTCCATATAAACAATCAATCGGGATACCCCAAGCATCAAACTAGGGTACAATCTGTTACGTCACTTCCGCCTTCTTCCCCAGGCGATTCCGGGGGCCCTGAGTGGGAACGTCAGGCCAAGCGCGGCAGTTTTAAATTAACGAATGTTCTGGCGTTACTGAAGCATATGCACCAAGACCCGAATGGATCGGTTCCCTGTTATATCTAGTTTCAAGACATTTTAAGGACCCTATTACGTGACATTTGGACTTTAAACGTAAATGGTCTGAACTCACCTGTTAAAAGGGAAAGAATAATAAGAAAATTCAAGAAGGAAAAAGCCGAAATTATATTTATGCAAGAGACACATTTGAGCAAGACAGAACATGAGAAACTAAAGAGATTTGGCTATAAGAACTCCTACTACAGTTCATTTAAGGGAGGAAATAAAAGGGGGGGTTATGATACTAATTTCAAATAAAATACAATTTGAATGTGAACAAGAAATCCAGGATAAAGAAGGCAGATATGTAATAATAAAGGGAAGAATAGATAGTATGCAGATCACATTAGTGAACATCTATGCCCCACCAGAAAGTGACAAGGGTTTTTTTCAACAACTGTTTGATCTCATAGCAACACACAGTGAAGGAGTCCTAATTTGTGGAGGAGACTTAAATGCTGTCATGGATCATGAAGTTGATACAACAAGTGTTAAGAAGACAAAAAAACATGTAACAAAGTTCATAAGAACCTCACTGGCAGAAATGGGTATGGTAGACATATGGAGGGACCTGCACCCACTCAAAAAAGACTAAACACATTATTCAGCAGTCCATAAAGTACACTCTAGAATAGATTACTTCCTTATGAATGAAGGTGACAGACACAGGTTGAGAAATTGTCGGATTGGAGGGGCAGAAATATCAGATCATAATCCTATATACATGGAAATATATTTAAACAATAGAAAACGACAAACAACATGGAAACTTAATGTAGGACTGTTAAATGATGAGAAAATGAAAGAAAGAATAAAAGTAAACATAAACGAGTATATCGAGGAGAATGATAATGAAGAAGTGGACCCAACAATACTATGGGATGCACTAAAAGCCGTGTTAAGAGGTAAATTAATTGTTGAATCAGGAAAAGCAAATAAGTCTAAACTGGAAACATATGAACAAAGATGTGAGAGACTGAGGGAATTAGAACGTAAACATCAAAGCACAAATGACCCAAAAATATATCAAGAAATTAAGGAAGAAAAAATAAAGATAAAAGAAATACAAATAGATGAAATTGAAAGGAAAAATAGATATTTAAAACAAAAATATTATGAAACGGGGCCAAAGGCCACAAAACTGCTGGCAAAATGGTTAAGAAAACAATAAACAGTGAATAATGTATATAAGATTAAGGACCCCATCACAAATAAAACCACAGTTAACCCAGAAAACATCGAAGAAATATTCCATAATTTCTATCAGGAACTATACTCGCAACCTGAAGAGACAAATGTTAAGGACATTAAAAAATTTTTTTTAAAAATTGTTTATAGAAGAACTCACGCCACAGCTCCTAAAGTCATTTAATTGGACATTAAACAACAACAAAATACCTCCATCATGGAACGAAGCCATTATTTCAGTTATTTTAAAGCCAGGGAAAGATAGGGAACAATGCGTAAACTAGAGGCCAATCTCTTTATTAAATGTGGATTATAAAATATATACAACAATTATATGTAAACGAATAAAGACATTCTTGACGGAATTGATAGAGGATGACCAAACTGGTTTCACAGAGGGACGCCAAACACATGACAATATCAGGAGAACATTACACATAATTAATCAAATACATAAAGAAAAGAAAAGCGCAGTAATAATGAGCTTAGACGCAGAAAAAGCATTTGATAGGATTAATTGGAAGTTCCTATATAATGTGCTGGAACGCTTTGGATTTAACGAAAAATCAGTACAATGCATAAAGACACTATCAAAAACCTGTGGCAAGAATCAAGATAAATGGTAGCTTAACAGACAAAGTAAATATACAAAGATCAACTAGGCAGGGATGCTGCCTATCGTCCACCTTGTTTGCTCTGTTCATAGAGCCACTGGCTCAAGCGATGCGACAAAATAAGAAATTAAAAGGTGTAGCAATTTCCGGTTCCGCCGGACCGGCGGCGCCACACGAGTCGGCTGCCTGTTGCAACAGCCTTTTTTTTTTTTTTTTTATCTTCCTTCTTCTTTCTACACCTTTCACTCTGTATATATATCACGGACGCACGGATCGCCCCGGGGGTCTCCCGGGTCGGCGGACGGAGCCACGGTTTGCAGTGGGAGACGTTACAGCGGGGAGGAGCTAGTGCTAGCTAGCACTTGGCCGCCGCCCGGTGCTAATGGGAAACTCGACATACCGGGAGCTGTAGCGAAAACGAAGCGGGTGCCGGGCTGGAGTTTAGGCGGCGTGAAAGAAATATAAGACAGAATAATAAAGAGCGATGGCAAGAACCAAGCAGACCGCCCGTAAAATCTACTGGAGGAAGAAGCCCCCCAGGAGACAGCTAGCCACAGGGCTGCTCGGAGAGGCGCTCTGGCCACCGGCAGAGTGAAGAGGCCTCGCCGTCACAGGCCCGTGGCTCTGAGAGAGATCCGTCGCTACCAGAAATCCACGGAGCTGCTCATCCGTAAGCTGCCCGTCCAGCGCCTGGTGAGGGAGATCGCTCAGGACTTCAAGACCGTCCTTCGTTTCCTGAGCTTCGCCGTCATGGCTCTGCAGGAGACCAGCGAGACCCACCTGGTGGTCTCTTCTTCGCTAAGGGGGTCACCATCATGCCCAAAGACTTCCAGCTGGCCCGCTGCATCCGCGGAGAGAGAGCTTAGACTTTCTGCTGCACATCCACCAACCATAATGCTCTGCACTGTGTGTCTATATATATACATTTATAGTAATATGGACATATGTTTACTAGATGTTGTTTTTTCTTGCCTTCTGATTGTTGCTCTGAGTGTTGCTGTCCCTATGCTGTTGCAATCCTGGAATTTCCCCATTGTGGGACTAATAAAGGCTTATCTTATCTTATCTTATAAAGGGAGATTGGGCTATTTGCGGACGATATTATAGTTTACCTTGAACAACCAGATGAATCAATAATGGAAATGATGAACTTGATAGAAAATTTTGGAAAATTATCAGGATACAAGATAAACATAACAAAAACACAAATACTGACATTCCACTATAACCCTTCAAACCAGATAACTGATAAGATCAAACTAAACTGGAAACAAAAAGAAATAAAATACCTTGGAGTGAGCATACCTAAAGATCTAAGCAAAATCTATAAAGCAAACTATGATAGGTTAGATCAAGAAATAAAAAAGGATATTAATAGATGGTCAATCTTAAATGGATCTGAATTCAAAAATTAAGACAGTCAAAATCAGCATACAACCTAGACTGCTTTACCTCTTCCAGGCTCTACCAACAGAGATTCCTGGTGCCCAGTTCTCAAAGTGGGACAGGATGATATCGAGATTTGTTTGGGGAGGTAAAAAGCCAAGAGTAAAATATAAAACTCTCCAGTTACCAAAAGAGAAAGGAGGCATGGGCCTACCGAGTCTAAAGGAATATTACTACTCAGCACAAATAAGATATATCATATGTTGGTGTGACGGAGGATATGAGGCAAAATGGAAAGAAATGGAAATGGAAAAGGAAATTGAGGGACTCCCAGTACAAAGCATAATAGGAGATAAGGATGCATATAAGCAAATCAAACAAATAGACCCAATCACTAAATTTACTTTGGAACTGTGGTATAAAATAGTACAAAAGTATAATATAAAGGAGGACATAAAACTATTGAAATGGGTAGCATTTGACAGTCAATTTGAACCGGCAAAGCAAGATAGGGGATACAAAAATCTGGTGAACAAGGGAATCACAGCATGGGGCAATATCGAAAAAAAAAAAAAAGAGATTTTGGGAGTTTTGTAAAAATCAGAAGAAAATTTAAACTAGAAAAATCGGAATTCTTCAGATATCTGCAGATGAGAGATTATTATATGAGGAAGATTAGACATAACCTCCACACAGATGTGAGCGAGATTATACAATTCATTTTAAGCTCATATGCAGGAAATAAAATAAGAATTGTTTCAAAGCTATATCAGAAACTTACGGCAAACAAACATTCAAGTAACTATATAAAGGAGAAATGGGAGAAAGAGCTAAATTTAAACATAACAGAAGAAAGCTGGCAAGAAATATGGAAAACACAACACACATCAACAAGTTCAAGGACATGGAGGGAATTTGGATGGAAAAACCTGATTCGCTATTTCGTTACACCACAGATTCAAAGAAAATATACAAATACCCAATCTATATGCTGGAGGGGCTGTGGGGCTCAAAATGCAGACCACTCACATATGTTTTGGAAATGCTGCAAAATCTCATCATTCTGGAAATCTATACATGTGACAATACAGAGGATATTAGGATATAATATACCAATGAACTGTAACCTGATGTATTTATGTGATCTTAAGAGACAATGTAATACAGGCTGAGGACAGATATCTAGTTAAAATCTTGATTGCATGTAAAAAAACAATCACAAGAAAATGGCAATCAGAAGTTCTTCCTGACCAAGAACCAATGGACTGACATTGTTCAATTCAATTCAATTCAATTCAACTTTATTTATATAGCGCCATTTCACAACAACAGTCATCTCATAGCACTATCAACTGTAGGGGGGAACCCCCACAGTTGCAGAAAGACCCCAGCAATCAGGCGATCCCCTGTGAGCAAGCACTTGGCAACGGTGGAGAGGAAAAACTCCCTTTTAACAGGAAGAAACCTCCAGCAGAACCAGGCTCAGGGAGGGGCAGTCATCTGCTGCGACTGGCTGGGGGGTGAGGGGATAGAGAAGAAGAAAAGAACAGACATGTAGAGAGCAAACAGCACGATGGGGACTCAATCTATGGGAGAGAACAAACAGATGTTAATGACCAGCAAAAAAAAATATTTCATAGAGAGTGAGGAAAGGAGTGAGGCCCAGTGCATTACTGGAGGTCCTCCGGCTGACTAAACCTATTAGCAGCATAACTAAGGGAGGGTTCAGAAACACATGATCCCTCCCTAATTGTAGGCTATATCAAAAAGGTAGGTTTTATCCCTGTTCTTAAAAACAGAGATCGAGTCTGACTCCCGAATCCAGATTGGCAGCTGATTCCACAGGAGAGGAGCTTGATAACTGAAGGCTCTGCCTCCCATTGTACTTTTGGAGATTCTAGGTATTACAAGTAATCCTGCATTTTGGGAGCGTAGTGCTCTTTTAGGATAATACGGTAGTATCAGATCTTTTAAATAAAAAGGAGCCTGATTGTTTAGAGCTTTGTAAGTAAGAAGAAGGATTTTAAACTTAATTCTAAACTCCATGGGAAGCCAATGAAGGGAGGCCAGAAACGGAGAGATATGATCTCTCTTTCTAGTACCTGTTAAAACTCTTGCTGCAGCATTTTGGATCAGCTGAAGACTTTTTAAAGATGTTTTAGGACAGCCTGATAATAAAGAATTACAGTAATCTAATCTCAAGCTAACAAAAGCGTGGATCAGTTTCTCAGCATCACTCTGAGACAAGATGCTCCTAATCTTGGCAATATTACGCAAATGATAGAAGGCAGTCTTAGAAACAAATTTAATATGTGAATTGAAGGACAAATCCTGATCAAAAATAACTCCAAGGTTCCTCACAGAGCTATTTAGAGAAAGAGTAACCGCATCCAAACTGAAAGTTTGATTTGGAAAGGAATTTCTAAGGTTTTTTGGACCAACAAGAATGACTTCAGTCTTATCTGAACTTAATAGCAGGAAATTACAAGTCATCCAAGCTTTGATTTCCTTAAGACAGGCTTCTAACTTGGCTAATTGATTACTATCATCTGGCTTCATTGACAGGTATAATTGTGTGTCATCTGCGTAACAATGAAAATGTATACAGTGCTTTCTAATAATGTTGCCTAACAGAAGCATATATAAACTAAAAAGAGTAGGGCCTAGCACAGATCCCTGTGGAACTCCATGACTAAGCTTTGAGTTGAAAGAAAACTCATTATTTACATGAACAAACTGGAACCTATCAGATAAATAAGATCTAAACCATTGCAACAAAGTTCCATTAAGTCCAACATAGTGTTCTAATCTATCAAGTAGAATATTATGATCGATAGTATCAAAAGCTGCACTAAGGTCTAAAAGGACAAGTACAGAAACTAGTCCATTATCAGATGCAATGAGGAAGTCGTTAGTGACCTTCGCTAAGGCTGTTTCAGTACTATGATGGATTCTAAACCCAGATTGAAACTCTTCAAGTAAACCATTTCCCTGCAGGTGGTCAAATAATTGCGTAGCAACAACTCTTTCTAAGATTTTTGAAATGAAAGGGAGATTAGAGATTGATCTATAGTTAGCTAAAGCTCCTGGATCTAGCGTTGGCTTTTTGAGTAAGGGTTTAATTACAGCCGTTTTAAAAGCCTGCGGTACATGGCCTAAAGTTAATGAAGAATTGATTATATGAAGAATAAAGCTACCAATAAGTGGGAAGACTTCTTTAAATAACCTGGTAGGAATAGGGTCTAAAAGACAAGTTGAAGGTTTGGATGAGGAAACTATTTTGTCTAACTCACAAAGGTCGATTGGAGTAAACTCATCAAGACAGACATCAATAGAAGGAGTTGTAGTAGTTACAGTATTTAAGTTAACTGTGGGAAGAATCTGATTGATTTTATCTCTGATGGATGAAATTTTATTATTGAAAAAGTTCATAAAGTCCTGACTAGTAAGCTCTAAGGGAATGCTAGGATTGACTGAGTCCTGACTCTTTGTCAACCTGGCTACAGTACTGAAAAGAAACCTGGGATTATTCTTGTTCTCTTCTATTAATGCAGAGTAATAACTCGTTCTAGCTTTTCTAAGAGATTTTTTATAAATTAAAAGATGATTTCTCCAAGCTAAATAGATTTCATCTAAATTAGTAGAGTGCCATTTTCTTTCTAATTGACGAGTCTTCTGTTTTAAGGTACGAGTTTCTGTGTTGAACCAAGGAGTTAGAAATCTCTGATTAGACTTTTTCTTTTTTAAGGGGGCCACCAAGTCTAGAGTCTGATGCAGAGAAGCTGAAACACTATCCACCATGTTATCAATTACAGAAGGAGCAAGCTGTCTATAGCTTATTTCCGTTGTGTTGACACATTGCATAGAGGAAACAATCTGCATAAATTTGGAAACAGCATCATCTGAGAGGCATCTACTGTAATAATATTTTTCTTTAGGAGTCAAATAGTCAGAAATAGTAAAATCAAAGGTTAACAGACAATGGTCTGACAGTACAGGGTTATGAGGAGACACTACAAGATTTTCTATTTCTATGCCATATGTCAGAACAAGGTCCAGTGTATGGTGGAGGTAATGAGTAGAATTTCCTACTTTCTGAGAAAACCCAATCGAGTCTAATATTAAATTGAATGCCACATTAAGGCAGTCACTATCTACATCCACATGTATATTAAAGTCCCCTACTATAATTATTCTATCAGATTTCAGCACTAAATCGTTGAGGATATACGTTTGATGGAAAAACTAACATATCGACAAAGAATGCAAGAAGGACAATATGAAAAAAAAATGGCGGAAATGGACACACTACAAAGTGCAACAACGAGACAGAAATTGAAAGAATAATGAAAGACACTGGAAAAACCAGAAGAATTAAGAGATGGAAACTTAAAACTTGATGCTCCAACATTTGTCCCCCCACCCCTTTCTTTTTTTTTTTCCCTCTTTCTTCCTCTAGCTCCTTTTTTAAATATAGACTGTGATCTGAATGTAATATGTATGATGAAAAATGAATAAAAATCAAAGTTACCAAAAAAAAAAAGGACCAAGTTGTCACACAGTGGGAGGGAAAAATCTTGAGTAGAAAAGAAATGCGTCAAGATGCATTGAGAATTGTTTTAGAATCAAGTCGGAGTTCTGAATCATCATGGAATCATGAGGTGCCTAAAGATTCCCACACCGACACATGTGGACAAAATTGTCGGTACCCCTCTGTTAATGAAAGAAAAACCCACAATGGTCACAGAAATAACTTGAATCTGACTAAAGTGGTAATAAATAAAAAGTCTATGAAAATTAACCAATGAAAATCACACAATGCTTTTGAATTGTGGTTCAACAGAATTATTTTAAAAAACAAACTCATGAAACAGGCCTGGACAAAAATGATGGTACCCTTATCTTAATATTTTGTTGCACAACCTTTTGAGGCAATCACTGCAATCAAACGATTTCTGTAACTGTCAATGAGACTTCTGCACCTCTCAGCAGGTATTTTGACCCACTCCTCATGAGCAAACTGTTACAGTTATCTCAGGTTTGAAGGGTGCCTTCTCCAGACGGTATATTTTAGCTCCTTCCACAGATGTTCAATAGGATTTAGATCAGGGCTCATAGAAGGCCACTTTAGAATAGTCCAATGTTTTGCTCTTAGCCATTCTTGGGTGTTTTTAGCTGTGTGTTTTGGGTCATTATCCTGTTGCAAGACCCATGACCTGTGACTGAGACCAAGCTGTCTGACACTGGGCAACACATTTCTCTCTAGAGTACCTTAATAGTCTTGAGATTTCATTGTACCCTGCACAGATTCAAGACACCCTGTGCCAGATGCAGCAAAGCAGCCCCAGAGCATAACAAAACCTCCTCCATGTTTCACAGTAGGGACAGTGTTTTTTTTCTTGATATGCTTCATTTTTGCATCTGTGAACATAGCGCTGATGTGCCTTTCCAAAAAGTTCCAGTTTTGTCTCGTCTGTCCATAGGACATTCTCCCAGAAGCTTTGTGGCTTGTCAACATGCAGTTCGGCAAATTCCAGTCTGGCTTTTTTATGATTTGTTTTCAACAGTGGTGTCCTCCTTGGTCGTGTCCCATGAAGTCCACTTTGGCTCAAACAACGACAGATGGTGCAATGTGACACTGATGTACCTTGACCTTGGAGTTCACCTTGAATGTGTTTAGAGGTTGTTCTGGGCTCTTTTGTTACCATTCGTATTATCCGTCTCCTCCTGCGGCCACGTCTAGAGAGGTTGGCGAAAGACTCAAGGCTCAAACGTGGTGCACACAGAGACCCTCAAAATCCACGGGCCAGCAGCGGGAAACCCAGTGCCAGGGCTATAAGGAAAAACTGGACGCTTTCAGGACGGAATAACAATATTTTTAGTCAATACGCACATCCAGCCCTCCTCCTACAAGGTAACAAACATTAAAGGAGATGCAGAATCAGCAAATATGAGGTGGTAAAACATTTCATGGAACAGTCATAATATTAGAAACAAATAAGTCTTAAAAAAAAAAACTTTTTAAAATAAAAATGTGACAATGAATCACATGAACTCTCTACACTAACAAATACTGTATTACTGTGATTGTTTGCTGTGATGGTGGTGGGAGGTAGCGCATAATTTCATAGGGTATAGGCATAAAAAAAAAAAATCTATACAAGTTCGGATTGGGATCTGAAAATCACGTTAAAAACATGGGACAACTTACAGGGGTAAGAGAGGGCCCTCAACACGTATCTAAGTTTGAGGAATTTCCCTCAGAGCCAACACACCAACAAGGCTCTTCCAAGGTCGCTAAAAAGACCTCAGCTCAGGAAGATCTTTTGACAGTTTTATGTTTTAAAGTTTTATATATTATGTTCTTAATGTTTTTTATGTTCTTAATGTTCTTTCAGTTTTTGAGTAGCATAAAAGAGGGCCACTATACTATTATACTAAATAAGACATTACAATGGAGAAACAGGGTGTAACCAAAATAATCTCATATAATGTAAAAGGGATCCTGAATCCAGTTAAAAGATCCAAGATTCTAGGCAAAATGAAAAAAGACAAAGCAGGAATAATATTTTTACAGGAGACCCACCTAACAGACGTGGAGCACACTAAACTTAATAGACAAGGGTTTAAACTGATCTCTTCATCTTCATATAAGTCAGGGAGGAGGAGGGGGGTAGCGACATTGATCTCACCAAAATTATATTTGAAAAAAATTCAGAACACAAAGATAAAGAAGGGAGATTTAGCATGGTACTTGGTCGGCTAGAGGGGAAGATATCACCCTGCTGAATGTATATGCACCTCCAGGGGCTAACTGGAAATTTTATAAAAATGTATTTGATCTAATGATAACTAAAGCCCAAGGTTTAGTGATATGTGGTGGAGACTTCAGTCTAAGACTGAATCCATACTGGGATGCATCAAGTAATTCTCCACATCAAAATAACACTCAAAGTAGAAAAACTAGGATGCTACTAAATGAAATGGGAATCTGTGACATGACATGTGGAGGGAATTCAACCCCACAGGGATGGCAATTTTCCGCCGATCCGCGGATTTCCGCCGATTTTATCATCTATGTCATAATTTTGTACCTTTACCTTGTTCTCAATAAAGTTTGGAAAAAAAAAAAAACATACGCGCTCGGCGCTTCCCCGAAGTCTCGCGATAACCTGGATGTACTCAAGCTACTGCTGTATTGTAAACAGCCCTGTGATTGGATAGTTGCAAACGATTGGACCAATCAAAAGGCTCGTATGCTTTGTCAAAAATTCATTTCGGCTTGTTCTCAGGGATGTGATTTTTCCGGTAATTCACCGAATTCCGCTTTATTTTTATATTATATGTACGTTAAGTACGTTAGCGGCTTATGGTCCACGACGCAGTGAAAGTGTGCCCTTTCAGCCAGAACCGGAAGTGGCGTACGCCAGGTAGAGAGCCATTAACTCTTTGTCGAACATGCTGTATTTACGCTCACTGTCGTGCAAAGACCTGCTTAAAAAAAAGGTGAGCGGCTGCCAAGAACCGGCAACGCATTGCTCCACGACGGCCGCTATGCCCATGTCCGAGACGTGGGTAATGAGCGCTGTTTTAACCTCAGAACGCCTGCTCCCGTTCAGGAGTCCAGTCGACTCGGTTTCCGTTTGAGTACAGCCGCTGTTTGAGCTGAGCTGCGCGGGGGAGGAAAATGAGCTGCTCAAGACTCAATGGAGATTGAAACTGGTGATCTGAAATGAATGCTGAAATTATAAAAAGTAATGGTATGTTGGAATTTTATTTCTATTATGGAATAGATAAAATTAACTGATTTTGATTTGATCAAGTGTTAAAGCATGTGATGGATAATGCTTGTTGGAATATTTACCTCCGCCAAGGAGGTTATGTTTTCATCGGCGTTGGTCTGTCTGTCTGTCTGTTTGTTAGCAAGGAAAAGTTATGGACGGATTTTCATGAAATTTTCAGGAAAGGTGTGCAATGGCACAGGGAACAGATGATTAGATTTTGGTGATGATCTGAGAGTGCATACCTCCATCAAGGGCTTTTTTTGTATTTGTGCAGCAGGATTACACAAAAACTACTGGATGGATTTGGATAAAATTTTCACCAGAGGTGGTTCTTGGGCTAGAGAGGAACCCATTATATTTTGGTGATGATCTGAGAATGCATACCTCAGCCAAGGCGCTTATCTTCTCACATTGTGTTAGCAACAATACTCCAAAACTGATGGACAGACTTTGATGCAATTTTCACCACAAGTGGCTATAGGCCTACACACAAAACCATTACATTTTGGAGTTGATCCATGACAAACGGAAGGAGCCTTGGCGGAGGGATGCGCTCTGAGTGCTTTTTTAGTTTAGGAATGCTATCTTCTTGGAACATAAGTCAATATTATACAGTAATAAGTGGCATTCAGCTGTTTGTTTTATGTCATGTAAGCACAGTTCTGGTACTTAAAAATCATAAAACCCCAGGAGCTTCGGGGAGCGAAGTGACAGTAAAGGTGAAAATTGGCTCAAGGTTCAATGAGGTAACAAACACTCGGACAGTTTCTGAAGAAACCAGAAAAGGAGATGAAGTTCAAAGCTCAGAGACTGACACAGCTTGCTGCCAAAAGGAAGAAAGTTTCACATTAGAAGTGACTTGGTGACCAGTGTAAATAGTGTAAAAAACTCTAATAGAACTGTTAAATACTGTATGTTGGACTAAAGACAGTGAGACAACATTGAAGAAAAAGTAAGTTAACTTTTCATTAAATTTAATGATTTATCTAAGTCTAGTATTTCATTTTTTTAATCATTTTTTTCAGTCTAAATTACTTGTATTTTACTGAAAACCTCCCAGCTTCAGGGGGGCTGCGCCCCCCAGGCCCCCCCGTAAGTCAATCGACCAAATTAGATTTCAGCTGAAATCAGAATTTCCTGTTGCCATCCCTGACCCCAGTGTAAAAGATTATACATTTTACTCAGCATCACAGTCATCATATTCAAGGATTAACTATTTTTTATGTTTAAAAGGAACTCCGATTATATTGGCATGTTAGCTCTATATGCTTTATTTTTATGTTAGTAACATAACTATAATATAATTTTTTTGAAAATAATTCCCAGTTTTATATATTTTTAAAAAACTTTATTACGATGTAAATCGCCATTTTTGTTTACGTCGCAGTGCATTCTGGGTAGTGACGTAGAATGGTTGCAGCCGTTTTTTCTGTCTCATACATGCCAAGAAGCGAAGCTGCTAACTACTGCCATTTGTCAGTGAAAATGCCACATTGCGCGGCTTTTGGATGTAATTTCCAATCAAAGGGAAATAAAGAGAGCGGGGTGAGCCTCCATAGCTTTCCCAAAGAGGGAAAGTTGAGGAAAAAGTGGGGCGGCAGCGGCTCAGCAGGTAGAGCAGGTCGTCTAATAACCCCATGGTTGGCGGTTCGCATCACGCTCTCCCCAGATATCCTGCCGTTGTGTCCCTGGGCAAGACACTTCACCCGCATTGCCTTAATTATATTATAGTTATGTTACTAACATAAAAATAAAGCATATAGAGCTAACGTGCCAATATAATCGGGGTTCCTTTTAATAGAGACACAAATAATAATACACAAATAATACATTTTCTTGGAGGTTAAATTCAAATGTGCTGAAAGGACCACTGAAAGATGAATTGGAGTCAGATATTCTCAGATATTTGGAACTACTTCCGGCGCCACACGAGTCGGCTGCCTTTTTGCAACAGCAGCTCAATTCTGAGTTTTTTCTTCCTCTATCTTTCTGATCCGGTGACAACTTTCTGATCCGGCGACACCTTACACACTTTATACATCACGGACACACAGATCGCCCCAAATGTCTCCCGAGCCAGCGGACGGAGCCACTGTTTATAGCAGGAGGCGGTATAGCAGGGAACAGCTGCTTGCACTTAATCGCCACTCGGTGCTAACGGAAAAACTCGACGTACCAGGAGAAATAAGGCGAAAACGACGTGGTTGTCGGGCTGGTGTTAGATGGCAGACAAGGAATATAAGGTGCAGACCCACCCTCCCATCCGTTGCTATGGGGAATTTTTTTTTTTTTTTTTGGACTTATTTTGTACCCGTAGGTAGATTTGTTCTGCAGTCCGGTGACAAGCCACCAGCTGCCGGTCGCTGCGTGCGCAAGCGCCCCTTAACTCCCTAACCTGCATGTTTTTGGCATGTGGGAGGAAACCGGAGAAATCCTGGAGTAAACCCACGCAAACACGGGGAGAACATGCAAACTCCACATAGATCACTGTTGGCCGGGGGCAGGGATCAAACCCACGATCTCATGATCCCCGCGATCCCCCGGCCGAGGGTAAACTGTGCTGCCATGGTGGTAACCACTGCGCCACCGTGCAGCCAATCCAATGTACGAATGTACGATCTATATTGGGAAAGGTAGATGAGCTAGCGGCTATCTCCCGCTACGATAGCATATACCGGGAGTGCTCCCTCCTTTTGTTTACAGAGACGTGGCTAACTGAACTAGTAGGAGATGCTAACATTGAGCTGGAGGGTTTCCACGCGATACGGGCAGACCGAACACCAGACAGTGGCAAAGCAAGGGGCGGTGGAGTGTTGATCTATGTTAATAACAACTGGTGCAGACCTGGACATATCACTGTTAAACAACAACACTGCAGCAAAGACATCGAGTTGCTAGCTGTTAGCATGCGGCCTACCTATCTCCCGAGGGAATACTCACACATGATCTGCATTGTTATTTATGCAAATCCGACGGCGAACGCTGGGACAGCGCGTCATCCACTCAGTAACTGGCAGGCTGCAGACAGAACACCCAGATGCTCTTCTCCTCATCTCAGGAGATTTCAACCATGCTTCACTGTCTCCCATTCTACCCACATTTACCCAGTATGTCACATGCGACACTAGAGACAATAAAACACTGGACTTATTCTACACAAACATTAAGAAGGCGTACACCTCATCACAACTCCCCCCACTCGGGAGATCGGATCACAACTTGGTTCATCTCCGGCCGGTGTACAAACCCCTAGTGCACAGACAACCTCCAGCCATGCGCACAGTGAAGTTATGGTCTGAGGAGGCAATGGACGCTCTAAAGGGCTGTTTTGAAACCACCGCCTGGGAGCAGCTCTGCGATCCACATGGTGAGGACATCGATGGCCTCACTCACACCATCACGGACTACATCAGCTTCTGTGTGGACAACACCGTTCCCACCAAGACCATACGGTGTTGCTCAAACAACAAACCCTGGATCAACCCTGAGATAAAAACACTTCTGAGAGAGAAGAAGAGGATCTTCAGGTCGGGGAACAAGGAGATGCTGAAGTCCGTACAGAGGGAGCTGAGGAGAAAGATCAGAGAAGGCAAGGACAGCTTCAGGAAGAAGATGGAGGACAAGCTGCAACAGAGTGACATCAGCGGGGTCTGGAGAAACGTTAAAACCATCTCTGGGCTCCAGAATACCTCCCCCCAGGCCATGGGGGGCAGGGAGTGTGCGAACAGTCTGAATCTGTTTTTTAATAGGTTTGACCAACCGCCCTCCCCCCCGACTGCACAACAACCACTGCTGCCTCTGAAGACATCAAGTCCTGCTGCCCACTCACCACTCCACCAACACCCCCCCACTCCCAACACACAGCCCCCCAACCTGACCCTCACTAAGACCCAGGTGAGGACGGAGCTGAGGAAGATTAAGGCGAGGAAGGCGTCGGGACCGGACGGCATCAGTGCAAAGCTCATCAAGTCCTGTGCAGACCAGCTGTGTGTGATTGTGGAGTACATCTTCAACCTGAGCCTGAAGCTGGGGAGGGTACCACAGTTGTGGAAAACATCTTGTGTGGTACCTGTACCAAAGACTTCCCACTCCAAAGATCTGAACAGCTACAGACCAGTGGCCCTGACGTCCCACGTGATGAAGACCCTGGAGAGACTGCTCCTTGCTCACCTCCGCCCTCTGGTGGGACCAGCGATGGATCTACTCCAGTTCGCCTACCAGCATGGTATTGGGGTGGAGGATGCGGTCATCTTCCTCCTTCACCGTTCTCTGTTCCTCCTGGAGAAGCCCGGGATTGCAGTGAGGATCATGTTCTTTGACTTCTCCAGTATTTTCAACACCATTCAACCGATGATCCTGAAGGACAAGCTGCTGTGCGCAGGGGTGGACCAGCACCTGTCATCATGGATCCTGGACTACCTCACAAACCGGCCACAGTTTGTGAGAACCCGGGACTGTGTGTCCGACACGATCATCGGTAGCACGGGGCCCCCCAGGGAACGGTTTTGGCTCCCTTCCTGTTCACCCTTTATACTGCGGGCTTCTCACACAACACAACACACTGCCATCTACAGAAGTTCTCTGATGACTCTGCGATCGTTGGTCTCATCTCCAACGGAGATGAAGCTGAGTACAGAGGGCTTATCCAGGACTTTGTGGACTGGGGCCATTGGAACTGCCTCCAGATCAACGCGAAGAAAACTAAGGAGCTGGTGGTGGACTGCCACAGGCAAGGACAACCCCTCACAGCACCAGTAAACATCCAGGGAACAGACATTGAGATGGTGACATCCTACAAGTATCTGGGGGTTCATCTGAACAATAAACTAGACTGGTCACACAATACTGACGCACGCTACAAGAAGGGACAGCGCAGGCTGTTCCTACTGAGGAGACTCAGGTCTTTTGGTGTACAAGGGGCGCTGCTGAAGACATTCTACGACACTGTGGTGGCATCAGCCATCACTTTTGGAGTGTTCTGCTGGGGCAGTGGCATTACAGCAGCCGATAGGAAGAGACTGAACAAACTGATCAAGAAAGCTAGCTCTGTCCTGGGGCAGCGCCTTGACCCAGTGGAGGAGATGGGAGAGAGAAGGATGGTGGCTAAACTGTCATCTCTGCTGGAGTCCGAGTTCCACCCTATGCAGGACACACTGAATGCACTAAGTAGCTCATTTAGCAGCAGACTACATCATCCTAGGTGCGCAACCGAGAGGTTTCGCTGGTCCTTCCTACCAACAGCTGTCAGACTGTATAACCTAAGCAGGGCTGCTCACAGAGATGGCAAAAAGACGTGACAACCTAATAGTATTGAATGCAAAAGATGCAATAGACTTACACAGTGGTCCCCTCCGGTATACAACTAGGAAAATACCGGTAGCTACGGAGGGTGACAATACAATATGTATGGGTACATAATCATACCATGTAGGATAACTAAGTAGACGGTTATGCTGTTTCATTCCATCTAGCTACAATGCTCCGCACTGTGTGTGTTTATATATTTACATATTTATTCCATCTAGGTACAATGTTCCGCACTGTGTGTTTATATATTTACATATCTATTCCATCTAGCTACAATGCTCCGCACTGTGTGTTTATATATTTACATATTTATTCCATCTAGCTACAACACTCCACACTGTGTGTGTTTATATATTCACATATTTATTCCATCTAGCTACAATGCTCCGCATTGTGTTTATATATTCATATATTTATTCCATCTAGCTACAATGCTCTGCACTGTGTGTTTATATATTTGTGTTTATATGTACATATGTATACTCGCTGCTCTTGTTTTTTTCTTGCCTTCTGATTGTTGCTCTGAGTGTTGCTATCCCTATGCTGTTGCAATCCTGGAATTTCCCCATTGTGGGACTAATAAAGGCTTATCTTAAAATGATAATGGAGAAGTATCCCCTTTAATACTGTGGGACGCATGCAAAGCTGTAATAAGGGGAAAGATTATTGCAAAACTGACACTCCAAAAGAAATTGAGACAAGAAAAACTAATCACATTAGAGTCAGAACTTAAGAAACTAGAAAAAGAGCACAAAGACAACACTCATTGTTCGTTGGCCTCCGTTGTTCTATGATGACCATGGGAGAGAATTCTAAACGTCTACTCTGCTGGAACAGCACCACCTGTGGCTGAACAGGCCGATGCACGAATGGCAGTCCCTGTCACACAGGTCGCACTTGTGGGTGGTCTCCGTGCTGCTGGGTCTGTGGCGGTTCTTCCTGCGGGTCCTTTTTTCATCTGCTGCAGCAGTCAGTCTCTCTTCACCCGCCTTGAGCTGTCTGGTCAGGGTGCCTCTCCATTTGGAGCGGTCCGTTGCAAGGTCCTCCCAGCGCTCTGTGTTGATCTCCAGGGCCTTCATGTCTCTCTTGCAGACGTCTCTAAAGCGCAGCTGTGGGCAGCCAACGTCTCTCCTGCCAGTCGCCAGTTCGCCATAGAGGACGTCTTTGGGGATTCTGCCATCCTCCATACGGTGAACGTGGCCTAGCCAGCGGAGCCTGCGCTGCCTGAGTAGAGTGAACATGGAGGGAAGGCCGGCGCGGGACAGAACTTCTGTGTTGGGCACTTTGTCCTGCCAGGATATGTCCAGGATGTGGCGAATGCAGCGCAAGTGGAAGGAGTTCAGTCTCTTTTCCTGCCGGGCGTATGTTGTCCACGTCTCACTCCCATAGAGCAGTGTGCTGATGACGCAGGCGTTGTACACTATCTTCGTCTTGACAGAGAGTTTGGGATTCTCCCACACTCGTGTGGTGAGGCGAGCGAGTGTGAAGGCTGATTTTCCAATCCTCTTGTCGACCTCTGTATCAAGGGAGAGGTTGTTGCTGATCGTGGACCCCAGGTACGTGAACTGATTCACGACCTCCAGCTCATAGTCGTCGATGGTGATGGTTGGTGGTGCTTTCGTGCCTTGCGCCAAGACGTTAGTCTTCTTCAGGCTGATGGTAAGCCCGAAGTCCTTGCATGCCTGGGAGAAGCGATCCATCAGGGTCTGAAGCTCCTGCTGTGTGTGGGTTGCGATTGCAGCGTCGTCTGCGAACAGCATGTCTCTGATTAGAGCCTCGCGTACTTTGGTTCTGGCTTTCAGGCGGGCAAGGTTGAAAAGCCTGCCGTCAGATCTTGTGTGCAGGTAGATTCCTTCTGTTGCTGTGCTGAAGGCATGCCTCAGGAGCATAGCAAAGAAAATCCCAAAGAAGGTTGGCGCAAGTACACAGCCTTGTTTCACTCCGCTGCGTATGTTGAATGGCTCTGAGACGTTGCCGTCGTGCTGCACTATCCCCTGCATGTTGGTGTGAAACGATTCGATGAGGCTTTGCAACTTTGGTGGGCATCCTATCTTTGGCAGGATCTTGAAAAAGCCCTCTCTGCTGACCAGATCGAACGTTTTAGTCATTCTAATGACTCGCTCAAAATTAAGGAAATTAAAAAACAAATAAACGAGATCTACACAATAGAAATCCAGAAGAAACTTAGATTTCTGAAACAAAAATACTATGAAACAGGTAGCAAATCGGCAAAATTACTAGCCTATAAATTGAGGAAACAACAAAAGGAGAGAGCAGTCTACAAAATCAGAGACCCAGTATCAAACGAAATAAAAATTAGAATTCAGGAAATTCATTAAAGCTTCGAGAATTACTACAAGAACTTGTACTCCCTCTAAAAACACAAAAAAAGACACATCCGAAGCCTTCCTAAATACACTAAATCTTCACCAACTTACTGAGTCACAAAATAAAAAAACTATTGGCAGAAATACAACCTAAAGAATTAGAAGGAACATAAAATAGCACTCTTTGCTGATGGCATTTTAACATACATGGGGCAACCGGACACCTTTTTTCCAGAACTCAATTTTTTCAGAGTATGGAGAGTTATCGGGGTACGAATTGAACATGCATAAAACCCAAATTTTAACATTCAACTATAATCCAAGTCAATATTTACTAAGCAAATTCAAAACTAACTGGGAGATGGAATCTATGAAATATCTGGGGGTCAATATCCCGAAACAACTCAACAAAATTATAACACTAAACTATGATCCACTGATGGCAAAAATAAAATCTGATCTAGCAAGATGGAATACGATACCATTCTTGGGTACTGCACAATGAATTGAAGCAGTCAAAATGAATATACTTCCACGTCTTCTATACCTTTTCCAAACAATACCAGTAGAACCTCCCAAAAAAACATGGCAAGAACTGGACAGAAGGATCTCAAGATTCATATGGCAGGGCAATAACTAAATAACAAGTGACATTCCCCTACAGGCGATAATAGGGAATACTGCCTTACCTAAACATTTGAATAACACTAACCCGTGGATAGAGATCCCGCTAAAAATTTGGTTTAAGATAGTCGGAGAGAATCAAACTAAAGAACCCTATTGATTATTGCAATGGATTTCCTATTATCAGAATTTTACTCCTAATAAAACAGACACTAGTTTTAAAAAGTGGAAAGCGAAAGGACTGATAAAATATTACGATTTTTTTTTAAAGGGCAAACTTTAAAAAGTTTTGAAGATTTGAAAAAACAAGGTCTAATAAATCAAGACCTTTACAGGTTCTTTCAGCTTAGACACCACATAAACAAAATACTTAAAAAGGAGGATTTGGAAAGGGCCCAGTCAGGTGTTCTGAAGGTTTTCTTAATGGCATATAAAGGGATCCCAGGGATTAGATAGATCTCTAAAATATACCATGGTCTTCAAGATTTAAAAGGAGACAGCACATCATATATAAAAGAGAAATGGGGAAAAAGAGGGGAATTTCACTTTACAACTGGAAATATGGGAAAAACTAAACAAACAACAATGGAAAAGTACCTCATCCCTGCTGTGGAGAGAATTTGGATGGAAAAATTTGGTAAGATTTTTCAGAACACCTGCACAAAACAAATTTACTCGTAAAGGGTTGAATTGCTGGCGCTTGTGTGGTGAAAAGACTGCAAATCATTTTCATGTGTTTTGGTCATGCCCAGTTATCCACCAATATTGGACTAATGTACAGACAATATTGGGGAAAATATTCAAAGTAACAGTTCCCTTTTCTTTTGTAACTTTGTATTTGGGTTTACTACCGGAATCACTGGAAAGACGGAGGAGAAAAATACTTATTCAATAGCAGGCGCCTCCTCAAAACTGTCTGCAGTGAAATGATCGCTACAGAAGATGGTGTTGGTTGCCATTTGTCCCTTGTTCTCTCTAATTCACAACTCTGTATACTGTGTAACACAGGTTCTAACCTTTACCGGCACCGTTACAAATTTAACTTTTCCACTGGTTTGTAAATTCTTCCCGACCTTGTGACCTTAAAGGTGACGGACAGACGAAAACTCAAAATCGCTAAATCATATCTCAAATTGTTGTCTGAGACGAGCTAATTGGAACCCCACATGTTTTGGTGTCAACGTATGTCGCATAAGGTGACAATGCGCTCTTGAAGTACGCTGTTGTGGAGAGCTGTCTGACCCAGCCAAGATCAGCGGCTAAAATGGCCACTGACTGTGTGACGTCATTTCGGTGTGGCACACAGTCGGCGGACATTGCTTTTTTTTATTTGATGTTTACGTTTTAAAATCGGCGATTACGGATATTTCTCGGAATACTTTTGGATTACAAATAGATTATTTATTAACATTAGGATTTCAGGAATCGAATTAATTATGGTTTGTCGTTGTGTTGTGTACGGGTGCGACGTTATACCAGAGGAGCATGCTGTGAGTGTTTTTGAATGTCCCGTCCCTGTGAAAATCAGAACGGCATGGGTGAAATTCGTTCAGAAAACGCAAAAAAAAATGGACTTATGTCGGTAAAACACCAAAAATGTGCAGTAGAGATTTCGTTGACAGCGATTTCGAGAATAAGATGCAATTTGTGTCACGACCCGCCGCTCCTCAGCGGATTCAGCTGGGCGTACACCTGCCCCTCGTCAGCACATCCCCATAAATCCATTCACACACACCTGCTTGTTGAATAAAGCTGTTAAATCTATCCTGAGCCTGCGTGCGTGTTTCCTGGGCCAGACATTATGTCAATTTGAAATGAAATTTGCCAGAAGATTTCTGATAAAGAAAACGGCTATTCCAACTATATATGCCTCGATTTCCAAGTGTGACTCTGAGAACGGGGTCAGTGACAGTCAACTGTCAGAACACGAGAAGTAAACAGGGTACGTTTTTTTATTTTTAATATTCACTGCAAATGTTTACTAAACATCTTAAATGAATTCCAAGCCATGGTTTGCATTGCCTTACCAACTTATCAAATATTAGCATATTAGGGTGTTCATACTCATCAAATATGAAATATTCAGTGCTGTATAGGGAGGTGGTTGTGCCTGTTTGATCAATTTATATTTCATAAACTCAATATTCTAATAATAACTCAATGTATGATTTTACAAAACTTTATTTAAATAACATTGTTCACAAATCTAATCTTGGTAGGCAAAATCCCTTGTAGTGATGAGATGGGAATGTTTCTCTGATGAGGCTCACCGCACAGGCAGGCAACATAACCCTCACTTCTTCTCCAAAAAAATCCCCAACACTATGAATCTGTATCGCCTGAAAAATATGGGGTTGGCATTGATTATTCCGTTTGCATTGATTATTGAATGGTTTCTTCATAATTCATCTGGGAAATTAAATCAAATGAATAAATATTGTTTATAAACTCACTCGTGTGGACGATGACGGCCGCTTCATCTGTCTCATCAGCTCCAGCTGCGCACAGACCGGCAGGTGCTAATCAGCGGCTGAGAAGATGCAGCGAGTGACCAATGGGTAGTTTTATTTTTAAAATTAAGTGTGTGACCATGCATGTCGCCAAAGAAAAATATTTGTAAGCATCTTTTACCTAGAAATATCTTACAGCCGATCGTAAACGTGTTCTTTTCCCGTCCGTGTTGCGTCTTCCTCCTCTCCCTCGAACAAATAAGGCTGACAGCCCACACACCACCCAAAACGTCTTCATTGTCAATGTAATCATTTGTAATCATTTATATTGAGGTCGTCAAACTCTAGAAAATAATCGCTGTCCGAATCACTTTGCTCTCGTTCTGCAATTTTTTTTCATACCGAATTGACGTGAAGGCTGCACGCACCTATCGGCAGATGGCGGTACTGCAGCATCACTGAGTGAAAGTTGGACTATGACTAAATAATTTCATTTATGTAGGATGGTGACACATATTAAATCAGGGGAATGGGAAGAATGGAATATTTTCATACAATCAGTTGATTGGTTCAATAAAAAAATGTCAATGTCCGTCGCCTTTAAGTCCTTCTGGGGTCCGTGTCATTTGCACTGGAACACACACAGTCTTACCAGAGTCAAGCTCAAGAGTCTTTGTGAGCCTCTTTTCCTAAAGCATTGTCACCTTCATCACCTCCAGACTCCTGCTGGACAACTTGCAGATGTCTGTGATTTCTCCTCTTTCCCCCTCCCCCTGGGAAGTGGGCCATGTATGACTGCTGTGTAGAACTCTCCTGCTGGACCACAGGAGGAGTGTTCCAACATTTCTCAGAGCCCAGTTGGATCAGGACCCGATCACCTGGCTTCAAAGCAGGTAGATGTCGTGCTCTGTGTCTTGGGTTGAAGTAAAAGGCCTGCTGCTCCTTTTCCCCTGCATCCTTCCGTGACACTGGAGAGATCGGGCCATTCAGGTTTCAGGTTACAATCCAGTATTGGCAACGTTGTGCAAATCTTCCTCCCCATCAGGAGCTCTGCTGGACTCACCCCTGTAGTAGTTGTGGGTGTAGCACGGAAGCTCATGAGGGCCAGCACAGGATCCTTCTGCAGGATTCTCTTGGCTGTCTGCACTGAACGTTGCGCCTGACCATTTCCGAATGGGTGGTGTGGACTGGACATTTTGTGTGTAAAGTCATACTCTTGATCGACTCTTTTGAATGTTTCACTTGAAAATTGTGGACCATTATCAGAACATAGTGTATCTGGGATCCCATATCTTGCAAATGTCGCCTTCAATCTTGACACAACTTGTTCAGATGTTGTTACTGGTAGCTCCAAGATCTCAAGGTTCCGTCAGAAGTAGTCAGAAACTATTAGGTAGTTTTTCCTTTTGTGTTCACATAAGTCCATTCCGACCCTCTGCCAGGGCCTATCTGGTCATGGGTAGGGTTTAGTGGTTCTTTCCACTCTGCTCTGTTGTTCTCACAGCAGGACTCACTTTTCTCCAGCAGCTGCTTCAGTTCTACTGAGAGGCCCGGCCACCACCCCAGTCCTTGTGCCCTTTCCCTGCATTTGGAGAGGCTTTGGTGACCTTCATGGACCCTTTTTAACACTTCCTCTCTCACTGACCGTGGGATCACTTTATGGCACCACCTGGTGATCAGTCCATCACTCTCTGAAAGCTCAGCCCTGTGGTGGTACAAGTCTCATGCAGATGGATGCAGTTGGCCTGTGTGCTCTGGCCAGCCATTCCTTATGTGTTCATTCACCATCTGTAGTTCCACATCTGTGACTGTGGCTGCTCTGACCTCATCTAGCTTCCTCCTGGAAGCAGGTAGAGTACTTATTATGGAGTTCACATAGCAGCTGACGACTTCTTCTGTGTCACTGTCTGTGAGGCTGTCTATAGGGCTTTGAGACAACACGTCTGCCACCACCAATGTTTTACCTGCTGCATATTCTGCTGCTGCCCTGAACCTCATCAGTGGGAGAAGCAGTCTTTGGCACCTTATTGGCACAGTGTCCAGATTTTTAGTGTTTATTAGAGGAACCAAGGGTTTGTGGTCTGTTATGAGTTTGAAACGATCCATGCCGCTCAAATATTTGTTGACGCGCTCACCTGCCCAAACCCCTGCCAGGCAGTCCTTTTCCATCTGTGCGTGGTGTTTCTCAGCACTGGTGAGCGTTCTTGAGCAATATGCTACAGGCTTTCAACTGTCTCCGTGCTGTTGTATGAGCACCCCTCTCAGTCCGAAGCTACTGGCATCTGCTGATACAGCGGTAGGTGTGTTTGGACTTGGACTGCCTTGTCCTCCTCAGTCAACTTTGATGTTGTGTGATACCGTAGGAAATGCTGCTGCCACGTCTGCCATTCCCCCAGCCTGTCAAAGCTAAAATTTTCCGGTGGCTTGAAATTTGGCATTTTCTTTAGCATGTGTCCTCCTCTGTTTGGACTGCTTCTGACACCATGTCAAATCACAGGTGGAGGCTTGTGAGTTTCTTTCTCAACTCTTTTTAATGAACAGCTTGTATGTTCACAGATTGCTAAAAATTGCTAAACAACTCCACACTTCCCGTGACTCCCCTCACAGAGCCAGTCAGCTCTCAGTTTTTGTGCATATGTCATCGAGCAAAGGTAATGTATAAGTCAAGATGCTTCACTCGTCTAACATGCTTGGCAGATGGGAATCTGTTTTAGTAAAAACAAAATTGTTACAGTAATAAAAATCTCATTTCCACCCAGTTTTCAAATCGGTGAAATCAAAAGTAACTCAAAGTATAACCAAGTGTTCTTGACCAAAAGGACAATTCTGTCAACAATGTACTCAAAGAGTAAAAAGTATCCTGAAACAGACCTATGCAGTAAAGTACAACTTTGTGAAAAATTACTTGAATACCTGTATGAGTAAATGTAACTAGTTACTGCCCACCTCTGTTTACCTTGCTTGTTCTGAATGGAGAAGCTCAGCAAACAGTTTTGAAACATGAATAAATGTCTGTTTGCCCATGATGTTACTACATTGTTGATTATTCTTAACACCAGACATCTTAGATATGTCTGCTAGATAAAAACTCATTCACATCCCAGTGTTAGTTGATGCTATTTGTCATAACATTAGTTCACAACAAGTGTTTGATCCATTAATCAACCAATAAATTTTCTGGTTCAATTAGAATTGGTATTTAAACAGTCCTCTTCATCATGCTGTTCACATTTTGACATCATGAGACCAAGACGACCCCAAACAATTGATCAGTAGTACCTCTCCATTGCGAGGCTTCAAACAGGATGTTCTCAGAGGGAAGTGGCCACCGAGCTTTTAGTGTCACAGAATGTCATCAGCAGGTTGCAACAGAGATACAGAGAGACTAGAAGAGTCACAGAAAGACAGAAGTGGACGTCCTTTGGCCACATCCCACGCTGATGACCGCTTGATTGTGAACAGTGCCCTGCGGAACTAGATGATGAAGTCACTCAACTCCAGGCACATTTAAGGGAGGTGAGAGGCACCCAAGTGTCATGTCAGACCATTCAAAACGGTTTGCATCTGTGTGCCAGACGACCTGCAAGGGTACCTGACCACATCACCAGGCACAGGCGTCATTGTCTTGCATGGACCAGGGAACATTTACACTGGACAAGGGATCAGTGGACCTCAGTGCTGTTCTCTGATGAAAAGTGATTCACGTTGAGCTTTGTACATTTTCCATAAATTTCATCTGAAAGCCAAATATCCCTAACTTTTTGAGTAGTGTGTGTGTGTATATATATAAAATGGATTTGTGTGCACGTGTGTGTCCACCCCTGTGACCCTGCTCCCCGAAAAAAGTTCAGGCTCAGGATTTTTTTTTCTTTAACCCCTTGAGTCCCCGTCTGATCATGTAAACCTTGTTATTTTGGGGATTTCCACAGCAGGTTGAACACAGCTGCAGAAGTTATAAAGGCAGCTTCACCTGTCTGCACCTCACTCAGACGGTGAATTCATGTCGTGTGTTTACACTGAGTTATAATGTATTCATGCTGTGTGAAAAATTTGCCCGTTCACGTTTGGTGTGATGGCACCTTAACAAAGCAACAGGGTTGTGGGTATTTTTAGTGTTTTTATTGATAGCCACTCCAGACAGACAAGTTCATGTGTAAAAAGACTGAAAAAGTCAAATTTCATCCTGTGTCCTTTTAGATCTCAGGGATCCATGTTAGCATGTGGAAAAATAATTTTGTCCCCTTGAAATAACTTGTTGAATCTGAAACAGATTCATCACTGCTGTAATTATCACATGCAAGGATCAGAACTGGGCAGCTCTGTGGAGCAGTGGTTAGCACTGTGGCAGCACAGTAAGAAGGTCACAGGTTTGATCCCACCCCTGACCATCGGTGACCCTTCTGTGTGGAGTTTGCATGTTCTCCCTGTGTCTGCGTGGGTTTCCTCCCACAGACCAAAGACATGCATGTTAGGTTAATTGACATCAACTGGGGATTCTAAATTGTCCTGAGGCATGAATGGTTGTCTGTCTCTCTGTGTTGGCCGTGTGATGGACTGGTGATCTGTCCAGGGTGACCCCGCCTCTCGCCCAAAGACCACCCCCCCTCTTCCCGGTGACCCCAAAAGGATTAAGCGGTAGAAGACGGATGGATGGGTGGATCAGAACTATTTGTTACCAGGTGGTGACCTTTTGGCCACTCAGTGTATTTATTCTTTCTGGTTTTTCTATTACTAGCATGTTCTGTGTCTCTTTGTCCCTCCAGATGCTCCACAGCTGCATGACTGTAAGGAGGAGGAGGTTCTCATTGTCCAGCAGCTCTGTAACCAGGAGAGGAACTCCAGTCTGGACCAGGAGGAACAAGATGGTGCACAGGTTCAAGAGGAAGAAGAAGAACGCTGTAGCAGTCAGGAGGAAGAAGACTTTGGACTGAAACAAGAGACTGATACGTTCATGGTGACTCCTACTGATGAGGACAATGACAAGAATGAAACTGAACCAAACAGTGAGCAGCTTCTCTCTCACAACTCTCCTGACACTGAGAGCCAAGACCAGGGAGCAGGTAAGAATGTAAACCCAGGATCAAGTAAACATGAAGAGCCACAGCCAAAGAAGAGACTTCACAGAAAGAGAAGTGACCATAACAATGTGGACAACTCCTCCATGTCAGAGAATCAGTGTGAAAGTGGCACAGGTGAAAAGTCTGTAAAATGTTCTGATAATGACAAAGACTGTAAAAATGAGTCCCAGAAGAAGAAACAGCACACAGTTAAGTCACATATTTGCAGCACGTGTGGGAAAAGATTCAGTCAGAAAAGTGATTTATCAGTTCATGAGAGAATCCACACAGGTGAGAAGCCATTTTCTTGTGAAAAATGTGCACAAAAATTTAATCGGCATCATACTTTGAAAATTCACATGAGAATTCACACAGGTGAGAAGCCATTTTCTTGTGAAACATGTGGGCACAGATTTCATCAGCATGATCATTTGAAAACTCACATGAGAATTCACACAGGTGAGAAGCCATTTTCTTGTGAAACATGTGGGCACAGATTTAATCGGCATGATACTTTGAAAATTCACATGAGAATTCACACAGGTGAGAAGCCATTTTCTTGTGAAACATGTGGAAAAAGATTTAATCAGCATGATACTTTGAAAACTCACATGAGAATTCACACAGGCGAGAAGCCATTTTCTTGTGAAACATGTGAAAAAAGATTTAATCAGCATGATCATTTGAAAACTCACATGAGAATTCACACAGGTGAGAAGTCATTTTCTTGTGAAACATGTGAACAAAGATTTAATCGCCATTGTAATTTGAAACGACACATGCGAATTCACACAGGTGAGAAGTCATTTTCTTGTGAAACATGTGGACAGGGATTTAAGCACCATAGTAGTTTGAAAACTCACATAAGAATTCACACAGGTGAGAAGCCATTTTCTTGTGAAACATGTGGACAAAGATTTAATCACCATTGTAGTTTGAAAACTCACATGAGAATTCACACAGGTGAGAAGTCATTTTCTTGTGAAACATGTGGGCAACGATTTAATCGGCATGATATTTTGAAAACTCACATGAGAATTCACACAGGTGAGAAGCCATTTTCTTGTGAAACATGTGGACAAAGATTTAATCAACATGGTAATTTGAAAAAACACATGAAAACTCACAAGTGAGAAGCTGTAGTCTTGTAAAATATGTGGGGAATGCTTAATTCAGTGTTTTAGTTTATAACATGAATTCTCATAGTTGAGTTGCTGTAGTCCAGTAATGTCTGTAGAGCTTTATTTTCAGGTTTAAGTCTCTCTTGTGTGAATGAATTGTTCTTTAAGTTACTGAGGCTTTAATGTAAATATAAATTTGATTCAAAAAGTCTGTTTTTATATCATCTGGTTCATCTCTGTGCTTTGGACTGTCAGACCTCTAAGAAGAAGAAGAAGAAACCAACGTTATTGTCACTCAGTCCATACAGCCAGTCATGTACAGTAGAACAAAATTATGTTTCTCCTCTCTACAGTGTTAAATCACATCTGGAATCTGAGGAGCTGCTGCCATGCAAGGCACCGCCACAAACAACTTTTCTTTGCCCCATTCTGTTATGCTGAGCACCAAGCTAGAAGGTGGAATGTACCCTTTTTTATATGGTCTTTGGTATGACCGAGCTGGGTTTGAACCCACAACCTCCTGGCTGTGGAGCAGATGCTCTACCACTGGTCCACCACTCCGGTGGTGGTCTAATTGATCTTTCATGTGTTGGACGCATGGACATCATGAGCATTTTTGAAGAGGAGGGCATTGTTGTCAGGGTCTGGAGTGTCCTCCCCACCATCAAAATAAATTGTAGTAGATGCCATTTCCTTTATTTGTTTTAGTGGCTCATCAATTGAAATACTTTATTTTGAACATATAATAATCACTTAAAATAGAAAAAAGTTCATTGTGAACTGATGAACAAAGGAAAAAAGACTGACTTGCATTTCATACATACATACAGTAAACGTGTGCATAAGATAAGCCTTTATTAGTCCCACAATGGGGAAATTACAGGATTGCAGCAGCAAAGGGATAGCAGCACTCAGAGCAATAGTAAATAAGATAAGAATAGGTAAGCCCAAGCAGTAAATAAATATCCATACACTACTCATAAAAAGTTAGTGATATTCTGCTTTCGGGTGAAATTTCAGGATGGACCTAAAATGCACTATAACCTTTTCAGGTGAACTTAATTTGACCTTATCTACCCTTCTGAATTCACATGTCCAACTGTTCAGTGTTTCAGTACTTTTTGCATAACTTGCTGTTCTCTAACAAGGTGTTTAACAGCAGAATTCACAACAGGTGTTTGATCCATGAATCGACCAATGCATTTTCTGGTTCATTTAGAATTGGTATTTAAACAGTCCTCTTTATCATGCTGTTCACATTTTGATGTCATGAGACCAAGACGTCCCCGAACAACTGATCAACAGTACCTCACCATTGCAAGGCTTCAAACAAGATGTTCTCAGAGGGAAGTGGCCACTGAGCTTAGAGTGTCATCAGCAGGTTGCAACAGAGAGACTGGAAGAGTCACAGAAAGGCATAGAAGTGGACATCCTTTGGCCACATCCCACGCTGATGACCACTTCATTGTGAACAGTGCCCTCGGGAACTGGATGATGAAGCCACTCAACTCCAGGCACATTTAAGGGAGGTGAGTGGCACCCAAGTGTCACGTAAGACCATTCAAAACAGTTTTGCGTCAGCGTGGACTGCGTGCCAGACGACCTGCAAGGGTACCTGACCACACCATCAGGCACAGGTGTCATTGTCTTGCATGGGCCAGAGTTGAGCAGAAATGATGACCACCAACGATGTTGGAGATGTGAAGGAGAGCACTATGCATCAGCCACTGTTGTCATCAGACAAGCCTTTGGTGGTGGTGGTGTTACAGTCTGGGCAGGTGTGTCTAGTCAATACAGAACTGTCCTACACCTTGTGAATGGTACAGTGACAAGCTGATACTACCTGAAGAACATCATTAATCCAGTCATTGTACCCCTGCATGAACAACACAGGCCTAATTTCATCTTCATGGCCGATAATGCTCCACCTCATCGAGGTTGCGTTATTAGGAAACAGCTGCTAGAGGCTGGGGTACCTCAAATGGAGTGGCCTGCACTTTCTCCAGACCTGAATCCCATAGAAAACCTATTTGATCCAGTGAGTTGCCGTGTAGAGGCTCATAATCCTGCATTCCACAACCGCAATGACCTGAGGGCCACCTCTCCAGAAGAGTGGAATGCTATGCCTCAGTAGACAATAAGTCAACTTGTGAACAGCATGAGATGGCGTCAAGCTGAAATTAATGCTTAAGCGCAGATGACAAGTTAGAGACGTTGACATTTTTTGTTGTGGTATACCCACCACTGTTGTTGGCTTTTGTTTCAATAAATCGTTTGCGATGAGGAAATCACCATTGCATGCTTCTACTTAAATGCCTTACTTTTTTTAATTTTTATTTATTTTGTGTACTTTATTGATCCCCAGAGGGGAAATTCAGGGCATCCACCTAGATGGATGAAACAGCCACGGTATGGCACCATCCCTTCACCATTCACACACACAGTCACACCTTGGGCCACTTTAGAGTCTCCAGTTAACCTAACTTGCATGTTTTTGGCCTGTGGGAGGAAACCGGAGTACCCGGGGTAAACCCACGCAGACACGGGAAGAACATGCAAACCACACAGAAGGGTCACTGATGGTCAGGGTGGAATCGATCTCGTGACCTTCTTACTGTGCTAATCACTGCAACACCGTGCTGCCCATTTCATGATATAATGTCACTGTTGTGTGAACGTTTTACGTTTTCCCTAAATTTCACCCGAAAGTCAAATATCCCTAACTTTTTGTGAGTAGTGTATGTTTACAGTTTTATACACAGTGTAGGAGCATTGCAGTTAGATGGTATCAGCAGCATATCAGTTAAGCTTGCTTCATGCTATACCTTTGTCCACGTACGTGTAACCAGAAATCCCGTGTGACAAAATTTACGTCATCATCTCCACTCCGCTAGTATCCGCAGTGTTTGACCGCGTGCAGGCCAAAGTTTTGTGACCGCGCCGCCTGCCCACAACCTGAACATGTTGAAAAGTGCATGCGCAAGACTGAACATCCCCATTCACGAGGTGGCGATATCGACCCAGCATACATTAGTAGACGAAGAAGACAACGAGGAGGTGGAAAACGAGAATAAAAACATACATGAATCATACATGCATACTTTGTTTCACAGCGGCGGCAGCAGCATCTTTATGGATAAGGAATGAAAACCGGGAAATCAGCAGAAATGGACTCTATATTTGAAGAGAAACTTTATGAAGAAGTCCGCCGTTTCTTTGTTGGTGAAAATCCTGGTGCGTCAGCGCCTTGGCGCTACCTATTGGGCGGGAATGAAATTACAGATGATGATTGTGCGCACGTGTCAACCACTTGGCCTGGGTAGATGAAAAAAGTGAGCATGAGCAGCGCCACGTGCTTGCCGGGCTCACCCAAAGCGTATGTGGACCACAGCGGACTAGAGGGAAATGGAGCATGAAGCAGACTTTAGTTGAATTACCTGGCAAAATGTATATATCTACCATACATCCATCCATCTTCTTCCGCTTAATCCTCTTCGGGTCATGGGGGGGCTGGAGCCTATCCCAGCATCTTTGGGCGAGAGGCAGGATACACCCTGGACAGATCGCCAGTCCATCGCAGGGCCAACACAGAGAGACAGACAAACATTCACTCTCACAGTCATACCTAAGGACAATTTAGAATCCCCAGGTTTGATGCCAATTAACCTAACTTGCATGTTTTTGGCCCGTGGGAGGAAACCAGAGAAATCCCGGAGTAAACCCACGCAGACACAGGGAGAACATACAAACCCCACACAGATCACTGTTGGTTGGGGGCTGGGATCGAACCCAGGATCCCCCGGCCAAGGGTGAGTTGCTGTGCTGCCGCAGTGCTACCCAGACAGTATATTTCACATTGAATGAACAGTGTTGTTGCCACCCTTGATAGTAATTGTATTTGTCTTAGTTGTGTATTGGAGGGGACGATCTCTATTGTGCAGAGTTGTGACGTTTAATATGCCCTGTATGAGCAGTATTTAGATTATACAGTCTGACCGCTGTAAGTAGGAAGGACCTGCGGAATCTGTCTCTCGACCACTTAAGATGGTACAGCCTACCGCTATATGAGCTCCTCAGTGCATTCACTGTGTCCTGCATGGGGTGGGACTCGGACTCCAGTAAAGATGACAGCCATGGTCCTTCTCTCTCCTATCTCCTCCACTGGGTCGAGGCGTGGCCCCAGAACAGAACTGGCTTTTTTGATCAGCCTGTTCAGTCTCTTCCTGTCGGCTGCCGTGATGCCATTGCCCCAGCAGGCCACTCCATATGTAAAGGCTGATGCCACCAAAGAATCATAGGTCTTCAGGAGTGCCCCCCCCGCACTCCAGAAGACCCGAGTCTCCTCAGGAGGAACAGCCTGCACTGCTCCTTCTTGTAAAGCACATTGATGTTGTGTGACCAGTCCAGTTTATTGTTCAGGTGAGCATCCAGGTAGTTGTAAGATGTTACCATCTCAATGTCTGTTCCCTGGATGTTTACCAGTACTGTGGGGGGTTGTCCACACCGGTGGCAGTCCAGCACCAGCTCTTTGGTTTTCCTCGCATTGATCTGGAAGCAGGTCTGCAGGCACCAGTCCAGAATGTTCTGGATAAATCCTCTGTGCTCAGCATCATCCCCCTCAGAGATGAGGCCGATGATCACAGAGTCATCACAGAACTTCTGTAGATGGCAGTGTGATGTGTGTAAAGTCGGCAGTGTAGATGGTGAACAGGAAGGGAGCCAGAACTGTTCCCTGGGGGGCCCCCGTACTGCAGATGAAGGTGTCAGACACAAGTCCTGAGTCCTCACAAACTATGGTTGGTCTGTGAGGTAGTCCAGGATCTATGTTAATAGGTTCTGGTCCACCCCTGCACACAGCAGCTTGTCCCTCAGGATCGCGGGTTGGATGGCATTGAAAGCACTGGTGAAATCAAAGAACATGATCCTCACATTTATTCCAGGCTTCTCCAGGTGGGACAGGGAATGATGTAGGAGGAAGATCACTGCGTCCTCCACCCCAGTGTCATGCTGGTAGGCAAACTGAAGTAGGCCCATCGCTGGTTCAACCAGGGGGCAGAGGTGGGTGAAGAGCAGCCTCTCCAGGGTTTTCATTAAGTGTGATGTGAGGGGCATTGGTCTGTAGCTGTTCAGGTCCTTGGGGTGTGTAGTCTTGGGCACGGGTACCACGCAGGATGTTTTCCACAGCTTTGGTACCCTCCCCAGCTTCAGGCTCAGATTGAAAATGTGCTCCATGATCCCACATAGCTGGTCTGCACAGGACTGGAGGAGCCTCAAGCTGATACCGTCCGGATCTGCAGCCTTCCTCACTTTGATCTTCTTCAGCTCAGCTCTCACCTGGGTCTTAGTGAGGGACAGACTAGGGCAGGGGGGCTGTGTGCTTGGAGAGGGGAGTGTTGGGTCTGTGAGGGGAAAAACAGCAGGGGATGTGCACTGAAAGCTGGGGGATGTAAGGGGGTGGAGGGAGGGCAGTGGACAGGGGGACTGGATGAAGGTGGAGGCAGCAGAGGTTGGTGGGCAGGCGGAGAAGAGGGTGGTTGATCAAACCTGTAAAAGAACAGGTTCAGGTCATTCACCCACTCCCTACCCCCCACAGCCTGGGAGGAGGTATTCTGGTGCATGTCCATCCATCCATCCATCTTCTGCTTAATCCTTTTGGGGTCGCGGGGGGGCTGGAGCCTATCCCAGCATCTTTGGGCGAGAGGCAGGGTACACCCTGGACAAATCACCAGTCCATCACAGGGCCAACACAGAGAGACAGACAACCATTCACTCTCACAGTCATACCTAAGGACAATTTAGAATCCCCAGTTTGATGCCAATTACCCTAACTTGCATATTTTTGGCATGTGAGAGGAAACTGGAGAAATCCCGGAGTAAACCCATGCAGACACGAGGAGAATATGCAAACTCCTCACAGATCACTGTTGGTCGGGGGCTGGGATCGAACCCAGGATCCCCCGGCCAAGGGTGAGTTGCTGTGCTGCTGCAGTGCTAACCACTCCACCACCGTGCTGCCCTCTGGTGCATGTGTTGAATCAAATTTTCTTTTAGATTAAGAAGTTTTTTAGATCAAGAAATCCAACTTTAAATGTCTTTTTGCCTCTAGAATTAGTGATTTCTTCTATGAGTTCTGTTAATGCTAATGATGTAGACCAGTTTGCTCTAAATCCAGGTTGACTGTCAGAGAGTAGTTTGTGATGGTCTATAAACTTTTCTAATCCATCACTGGTGAGTTTTTCTAGAATTTTTACCTCCACCAAGGAGGTTATGTTTTCATCGGCGTTGGTTTGTCTGTCTGTTTGTTTGTTAGCAAGATAACTCAAAAGGTTATGGACAGATTTTCATGAAATTTTCACAGATTGTCAGAAATGTGGTATCCTACAGATGATTAGATTTTGGTGGTGATCCGGATCACCGTCCAGTAGAAAACCGCCATTACGGAAAATGCCATTTTCGTCAATAACTACTGAACCACTAATCCTGTCATTGTGAATCCGATTGCTAGTCATATGTTTTCATGGTCAAGGAATCTGAAAACGTACACACAAACACTGTATGGGGGGGGGGGAACTGTGGCGCTAAACTGCCATTACGGAAAATGCCATTTTCGTCAATAACTACTGAACCACTAATCCTATCATTGTGAATCCAATTGCTAGTCATATGTTTTCATGGTCAAGGAATCTGAAAACGTACACAAACACTGTATGGGGGGAACTGTGGCGCTTGGCGGAGGTCTGCGCTCTCCGAGTGCTTTTCTAGTTGACAACTGTGTCAGAAGAGAAATCTGAAGTGTTACTTGTCACCAAATTTCTATCATGGAATGATGTTTGCTGTTTTAATTTTATTAGGAAATTGTCCCGTTTGGAACAATAAGTTGAAGATGTGAGTTTGGAAATTCCCTCAATGACCTATTTCACTGTTTTTATATCTGTGATGTCACAATCACTTGATGTTTTGTTTTAACATTTATAACCAAAACCTCTGTTTTATTTTTTCTTTAGTTTTAATAAGGATTGAACTCAGATTTCTTTCTATGAAATCAATGTCATTATCTTTGAAATTTTTTTGTGATGTTTCCACCAACACTTACACAATATTTGTAAAACTTACTATCACCTTCACTTGTTAATATTGTCATAATTTTCAATAAAATGAGGCTAATTAACCTGCCTAGGAACATTTCTGATTCTTTTTATTAATATACTGCATGTACCTTTTTTTTTTTTTTTTTTTTTTTTTTTTACTGTTATATTTTACTGTAATAATCTAAGGTCCCCAGTTGATGCTAATTAACCTAACCTGCATGTCTTTGACCTGTGGGAGGAAACCAGAGTACCCAGAGAAAACCCACACAGACATGGGGAGAACATGCAAACTCCACCCAAAATCAGAATAAACTTTATTGTCCCTCACGGGAAATTTGTCTTGGGTGACAGTGCTGCATGATGCTGCATTCACCTTCAGTCACAGTTTAAAACAACACACAATCAGCAATGTTTATAGACAAGAATTAATGTTTCAAAAAATAATCATATTCCACAATAAAATAGCCTCAGATCAATGAATAACTGGAACAATAAAAACCTAGAAAACTAAAGACCAAGATTAGAAATAATGATCGCAAGAACAGAACTAAACATTAAGAGCAGTTAAAATGGGGCTCATGTCCTGTTCAGCTGAGCAAGTTCCTTATTTAACAGAGCTATGGATGTCAGGACAAAAGAGGGCTTATAGCGGTTAGTTTTGTGTCTGATTGCTCTATAGCATCTCCCTGAAGGTAACGGCTCACAATCAGGGTAAAGGATATGAGACGGGTCCTTTATAGGTCTGTGGGCCTGTTTAACAACAGTTTTCTCATATATTGATTGGAGAGATTGATAAGTTATATTTCCTATTAATTTTCATGGCAATTTTTTTTTTTTTACCAGTTTCTTTATCTTAGATTTGGACTGGACTGTAAGCAAACCATACCAGACAACCATACCATATGCCACATGATCTTAGAGCTCATGCCAAACAATCTCAGCCTCTGAAGAAAATAGAGCCTTTGCACCAGTTTTGCATATAGTAAGTCAACATGTTTGTCCCATTTAGAAAATAAGTCCATGTAGATGCCTAGGTACTTGTATGAGCTTACTTGCTCAATTGAGCAACCATTGATCACCACTTGACGTGTTTTGGGCACATCCTTCTGTGAGGAGATCCCGTGGCAGACCCAGGACTTGCCGGAGAGACTATGTCTCCCAGCTGGTCTGGGAACGCCTTGGTATCCTCTCTGAAGAGCTGGAGCAGGTGGCTGGGGAGAGGGAAGTCTGGGTTTCTCTGCTTGAACTGCTGCCTCTGTGACCCAGACCTCCGGAAAAGCGGCAGAAGATGGATGGATGATCACCACTGGGTCATACACACATACTGCTCTGGGATCAAATATCATTTCTTCAGTTTTGTCTGTATTTAAAATAAGATGACAACTATCACACCAGGCTTTAAAATCAGTGATCTCCCTGTAATAGCCTGAGGGGTTATCACTTCCATATAAAAGACTCAAAGTAATTGTGTTGTCAGAAAATTTGATGATAAAATTTTTAGGCTGTCTGTCTCTACACTCATTCGTGTACAAGGTTAAAAGGAGAGGAGAACTCACAGCTCCCTGGGGCACCCCTGTACTACAGTGTTTGACTGCTGAAAGCCTGCCGTTCACATTGACTTGTGACCAGTTGGTCAAGAGAGAATTGTTAGAAAAATCCGTGAAGACCTTCAGTCAAAAAACAGACAGGATCAGAGTTTCAGCAAATTTAATTACACTGGCCAGTGGAGAACAATACATAAATGGTCTCAGAGCCTATTCGCGCATCATTCTGACTCAAACACACATTACACAGTTCTTTAAGCCCTCGTTATCTGAGAGGCGGAGGGCCAAATTGTCCATCATGATTGGTCCAGTACATCTAGTCAAAACTTGGTGTACAGATTATCTCTTTCTCAGGAACCATCACACTCACTCAGCACTAGTCACTAGTTTGTTTGTCCCCCCCCCCCCCCCGATGCCATGCAAGGCATCAGCATCTAAAACCCCATCTGGCAGTTATCCTAAGCTCCAATGCATTTGTATGCAACAGATCCTAACTAGCTAACGATGGGGAAAGTCTGCCATCGGTCCTGCTGCCCCAGGCATCAGTTAAACGTTTCAGTCCTTTAGGAGGAGAAATGAAACAATAAAGTCATTGATCAATAAAGAAAATCATTGATAAAAACAATGAAAGCAAAATGATAATAAAAAGGTATTAGGATATAATAAGGATATATGTGCATTATAGGTATGTGTGTTTGCAGCTTATAAAAACAAACTTAAAGGGTAACGAGATAAAACAATAGAAAACAAAACAATCACAATAAAGTGTAATGATGCAATGTAAAAACAAAATAAAAGTAACAAAAGTAATGTTTCAAACTTCATAAATGTATTTACAAGTAGTACATTTCAACTTCACATCGTGATTATGCAACTCCTTTCGGTTTTCTGCATGTCAGTTGTGGGCTATATTAATCATATATTCCATAACCTACATATGTTGAAGCATGTGAGAATGTTTGGTGATTACATATGTAAAGCAACTTCACACCTCAGAAAGGACAAAGACTCTCAACCGCCAGTGAAGAACAAAGACGTTCCCAGACACTGCGGTGGAGACCGGAGGAGCTACCCTCACCCCCCCAGGGCGAAGAGAGGAAGTACCAAGACAATGGGGGGATTAAGATAATGAGGGATGTCAGCCT
The DNA here is from genome assembly GCA_020510985.1 of Pholidichthys leucotaenia. NCBI lineage: Eukaryota > Metazoa > Chordata > Actinopteri > Cichliformes > Pholidichthyidae > Pholidichthys > Pholidichthys leucotaenia. The sequence goes on along the minus strand of CM035844.1, from coordinate 274,552,919 downwards.
TTGATATGCATGTCTTTTGTTATGTGCAAGTATAAAGTCAGAGAGCCGGAGGTATTCGGTCTCTTTTTCCCTCTGCTGCTTCTGCACTTAGATGAGACTTGTTAGAAGAGCTGATAATAAACTTTGGTTTATATATCATACCGCCCCGTTCTTCCAAGCTCTTCTACACTGGTGACCCCTGACGCGAGTATGGACCTGAGGCGTTCCCCCGCGATCGACTCATCTGTGGCGACCCAGGCAGACGCCAGCGCCCACGCAGACAGGGGAACAGATGGACAACTTTCCCCCCCGGCAGAAGGGATTGAGAGGGCTCAACCGAGCACCAGCGCCGCTGAGAGAGCCGAAGCAAGGCACTCTCACCCTGCGGACACATCAGTGACGGTCTACACGAATGCCGTCGCTGTCAAGCTGCCGGACTTCTGGCAGGAAGACCCCGCCTCGTGGTTTCAACAAGCTGAAGCCCAGTTTACACTGGCGGGCATCACGGCTGACGATACGAAATTCTATCACATCGTCTCCAAACTCGACGCCGCCACTTCGAGGTGTGTGCGGAGCATGATCCGGCAGCCGCCGGCCCAAGACAAATATGAAACACTGAAAGCAACCATCGTGGCAAATTACGTCCCCTCAGCTGAAGAGAGAGCCGAGAAGATCCTGGCGGTCTACGGCCACAGAGGGTGCAAACCTAAAGCCCTCATGGAGGACTTGCTGCAGCTTAAAGAAGAGGACAATGACAACTTCCTCTTCCAATTCATATTCTTCAGCACGCTGCCGCCACACATGAGAGGGATGCTCGCCAACATGAGATGCAGCACCCAGCAAGACTTCCGCGTGCTCGCCAACGAAGCTCAACAGCTCGTCAACGCCTGCAAGGAGCAGACACCCACAGCAGCATCCGCAGACCTCAACACTGATGCCCAGAACCACGAAGAGCCGCAACCCACTGAGCAGATCCAGCCCGCGGTGACAGCGACACGGCCAAAACGTAACAGACGGAGCGACGTCTGTTATTATCACCACCGCTTCGCCAAGAAGGCCCGCAAATGAGTTCCCCCCTGCAAATTTACGATTTCGGGAAACGCCAAAAGCCGAGAGCCGTTAACTAACTAACTACTAACTAACTAACCTGCACTTATATAGCGCTTTTCTAGTCACAAAGACCACTCAAAGCGCTTTCATTAATACTAACCCTCTATTCTAAGGGCCTATAGGAAACAGATATCTAGGGACAATTTAGAACAGCCAATTAACCTAACATGCATGTTTTTGGCATGTGGGAGGAAACCGGAGAAATCCCGGAGTAAACCCACGCAACACGGGGAGAACATGCAAACTCCACACAGATCACTGTTGGTCGGGGGCTGGGATCGAACCCACGATCCCACGATCCCCACAATCCCCCGGCCAAGGGTAAACTGTGCTGCCGCAGTGCTAACCACTGCGCCACCGTGCAGCAGCGGTTCTCGGCGAGAAGAGTAAGCTGTTATATGTGACGGATGGACACACCGGCAAGCAGTTCCTTATTGACACAGGAGCTCAACTGAGTTTTGTCATGCCCTCCCAAGCAGATCGAGCCATGGGCACCCGGGGCAACGGAGCGGTGGCAGCCAACGGCTCCAGCATTGACACTTTCGGCGAAAAGAGCCTGCACCTCCACATCCACGGCCGCAACTACAGATGGACATTTGTTGTAGCAGCGGTGAGTTTTAACTTGTTGGGCGCAGATTTTTTGTGTGCACATGGGTTATTAGTGGATCTAGCGAATAGACGCTTGGTTAATGCACTGTCCTTTGCTTCTATTCCCTGCTCAGCCCGAGTTTCTCCACCACCTGTGCAGGCTAGCGTCACCACGGCAGGAGGTAAGTTTGAGCAACTCCTCACCCAATTTCCAGCACTCACAATTCCCAGATTCTCAGCCACTGTGGCTAAACACGGGGTTGAACACTTTATTCCCACAACGGGCCCATCCGTATTTGCCAAAGCTCGCCGCTTAGACGCGGCCAAGCTCACCATAGCTCGGGACGAGTTTACTACCCTTGAAAAATTAGGCATTGTTAGACGCTCGAAGAGCCCTTGGGCCTCACTACTTCACATGGTTCCGAAACCCGACGGTTCTTGGAGACCGTGCGGGGATTACCGCAGATTAAACAATGCGACAGCGCATGACCGCTACCCAATTCCTCACATTCAGGATTTTGCACTGCATCTGGCGGGTGCGCGCATTTTTTCAAAAATAGACCTGGTCCGCGGTTATCATCAAGTCCCAGTTCGAGCAGAGGACATTCCTAAAACAGCTGTAATAACCCCTTTCGGCCTTTTTGAATTTCTGCGAATGCCTTTCGGCCTCAAAGGCGCTGCTCAAACTTTTCAGCGGATGATGGACGCGGTATTACGTGACCTTCCTTTTGTTTTCGTCTACCTCGACGACATGCTGGTAGCCAGCTCGTCTGAGGAAGAACACGAGCAGCACCTCACTACGGTTTTTCAGAGACTAGAAGAGCACGGGTTAATAATCAATCCAGCCAAATGCAAATTCGGCGTGTCACAAATTGATTTTTTAGGACACAAAGTCTCTCCGAAAGGGGCAGTTCCACTTCCAGACAAAGTTCACGCGATAAAAGTTTCCCACGGCCACAAACAGTCAAATCGCTGCAAGAATTTTTAGGAATGGTTAATTTTTACAACCGTTTCCTCCCCCACGCAGCTCAGCTCATGCAGCCCCTATATGACGCACTCAGAAAAAAGAAAGCTTCCAATGCGGTCGAATGGACCCCGGAGCGCGAACGCGCCTTCGCGGAAGTAAAGAGCGCTCTAGCTAATGCCACATTGTTAGTTCACCCCGATCCCTCGGCCCGCATTGCACTAACCACAGACGCTTCGGACCTAGCTATAGGGGCAGTTGTAGAACAACATGTCAGCGGGATCTGGCAACCTTTAGCATTCTTCAGCAAATCGCTAAACCAAACTGAGCGTAAGTACAGCACTTTTGACAGGGAGCTGCTAGCGCTTCATTTATCCATCCGCCACTTCCAGTTCTGGTTAGAAGGGCGGAGTTTCACGGATTTTGTAGACCACAAACCGCTCACCTTTGCTATGGCTAAAATTTCAGAACCATGGTCAGGCAGGCAACAAAGACAGCTGGCTGCGATTTCAGAGTTCACCACAGACATTCGACATGTGGCAGGCAAACTTAACGTGGTAGCAGACTGCCTCTCTCGCACTGTGACATCACCAGAGCGCGAGGAGACAGATTATACTGCCTCAGCCGCAGAACTTTTCACTAACGCGGACACATACGCAGCACCTATCCATGCAGGGATAGATTATGCAGCCATGGCAGAGGAACAAAGCAGTGATGCGGACGTGTGCGCACTCCTGTCTGGACCAACAGGGTTAAGGCTGGAGGAAAAGGGTTTACGCGACGGTGTGACCCCCCTAATATGCGATATTTCAACCGGCCGACCTCACCCGTTAGTCCCAGCCACATGGCGCCGCCGTATTTTCGACTCAATTCACTCCCTCGCGCACCCAGGTGTGCGCGCCTCGGTTAAAATGGTCACCGAAAAGTTTGTGTGGCCGGGCCTGCGCAAAAACGTAAAAGAATGGGCAAAAACTTGCATTTCTTGTCAGCGCGCCAAAATACACAAACACACAAAAGCCCCTCTGGAGCCTTTTCCAATCCCTGCTAGAAGGTTCGACCACGTTCATGTTGACCTCGTGGGGTCACTACCTTCCTCCCAAGGTTTCACACACCTGTTAACAATGATAGACCGCACCACGTGCTGGCCAGAGGCAGTCCCTCTAGTGTCAACTACAGCGGAGGAAGTCGCTCGCGTTTTTTTGACAAACTGGGTGGCGCGTTTCGGCGTCCCATCGGACATCACGTCCGATAGAGGACCTCAATTTGTCTCGGAGCTTTGGTCAGTCATGTCCAGCAGCTTAGGGGCAACAATTCATCGCACCACCGCTTATCACCCTCAGGCTAATGGGTTATGCAAGCGTTTTCACAGGTCTTTAAAAGCCGCCCTCAGAGCCTCACTAACGGATACAAATTGGGTAAATAAACTTCCCTGGGTTTTATTGGGGTTGCGTGCTGCGCCTAAAGAGGATCTAGACGCCTCTCCAGCAGAATTAGTTTTTGCACAACCTCTCAGGTTCCCAGGTGAATTTTTACCAGAGAACCCAGAACCAGGGCATCTTCCAGTCCCGAGGTTTTTAGGCAGCAACGGACCGAACTCTCTCCCCGGTCCAGCTCACCACTCCTTTCCACAGGTTTTTGTCCCACAAGCTTTAAAGAACGCTGAATTCGTTTTTGTTAGACATGAAGCTTTAAAACCAACTTTCCGCCCACCATACGATGGGCCATTCAGAGTGCTGGAACCTGGTGATAAACACTTTGTGCTTGATTTTGGGGATAGAAAAGAAACAGTCAGCATTGACAGACTTAAACCTGCCTTCTTGTTGAAAGACGAGCCTGCACTGTTGGCGAGAGCACCTCGGCGGGGTAGACCCCCCCAAGAGAAAAGACTCAGCCCCCCTGCAGGGAACAATTAATCACTCTCCTTCCCTCGCTGCAGATTCCTTACAAGAAGGTCCCAGCAGGACGCCTAAACGAACCCACAGCAGTTTTGGGAGAAGATTAAAACCCAGACAGCACAGGGACTGATGCAAACTACTCCACAGTTGTTCACTAATTGTGCTGTAACAGTTTAGGACTGACTTATGATTTTACTATGCTGTTATGATTACCACTGAACTCTCTTAGGAGCATGGCTGCTGGAAAGTTTCTTCTGTGGCAAGAGGTGTAACAGTTAGTATGTCATAGTAATTATCTTAAACTGTGAATTTTTCTATTGTTCTTTCTTAGTCGTTTGGGGGGTGGCTGTGGGCTATATTAATCATATATTCCATAACCTACATATGTTGAAGCATGTGAGAATGTTTGGTGATTACATATGTAAAGTGACTTCACACCTCAGAAAGGACAAAGACTCTCAACCGCCAGTGAAGAACAAAGACGTTCCCAGACACTGCGGTGGAGACCGGAGGAGCTACCCTCACCCCCCCAGGGCGAAGAGAGGAAGTACCAAGACAATGGGGGGATTAAGATAATGAGGGATGTCAGCCTTTGATATGCACGTCTTTTGTTATGTGCAAGTATAAAGTCAGAGAGCCGGAGGTATTCGGTCTCTTTTTCCTTTTGCTGCTTCTGCACTTAGATGAGACTTGTTAGAAGAGCTGATAATAAACTTTGGTTTATATATCATACCGCCTCGTTCTTCCAAGCTCTTCTACATCAGTCATACTTTTACTCTGTGTTTGGGCCATGGAGAGACACCTTGAGCTCACGCTGTTTGTTCATCATCCCCACCATCCCCGGTAATTGTATCATGGTACATCACTAAGTTAACATAAACAAGTCTCATCATCAAACTATGGATACAGGGAATGACACAGGAAAAAGCCAAAAATATTACCACTAAAATGACTCAAAGGTTCATGATGAGACTTCTCCATGAAGAGAATAACCAACTTAACCAGGTCTGTTCATCAGTAACATTGTCTTTGGCCGCAGCAGCCTGCAAGGCAGTGAGGTTGGGTATGGCCGAGGCAATCACATGACCATCTGCATCATTTTCAGAGATAAAAGTACAACAGTAATCACCTACAATTGCGCACACGTCCCCATGGGCGGCAGTTATTTGATCAAGAACCATTCTATTTTGGGTCAGCACAAGTCTGAGAGCCGTTAATTCCTCATCTATACCAGAAAAAGCAGATAAAGAAAAATTCACAAATGACTGTATTCTATAATTAGTTGCTTCAGTCCACAAGGTGTTCTTAGCCACTCCCACCCAAGGAAACAGTGCATGAAGGACCTTCTGTCCTGCAGTTTCTAACTTAAATTCCTCCAGCACATCTGTACCCCAGATGGCATCATGTGGTGCAAAGGAGACATCTCTCTTCACCCTGCCCACCTGTCCGGCCGACAATATGATGGTATGGTCACAACTATGGGGGTACACACGCCTCCCCACTTCATGGGCAGGTGTGAGTACACCCGATGGCCACATAGCCACCATTCTCCTGTCACCATGTGCATGCCATATTTGTAGGAATTGCAAATGGTAGCACTACAGAGCTCTTGCAGAGTGACAGTTCCTTCCAAGCTTCAAGACTGACAAAGAGGATCTTCAGGATAGCATTTGCCCACTTCGTTTGTCCAGCTGGTAGCAGTACAGGAGCGAGACGCACTATGCACCGTTGCACACTTAGAAAGCGGTAAGTTACCCAGAGAGACGTTACCACACCCTTTTAGACAAAAGGAGAAATTCCCCGGCGAGACGTGCTTATGACATGGTCGCATGCGCACGCAGCGACCGGCAGTGGGTGAAAAAAGTTTGACGTCTGTGTCTTTGTTTTTATGCATTTTAATGTGTTTCAACGTAATTCTCTGTGTCGTTTTTGTCCTTGAATGTTTGTGGACTATATAACGAAGAGCTCCCTGGTTCCATCAGTATGGATTTCCTTCTTGTTTTTGCACTGTCATTTTTTTCCTACCGGATCTTTGTCTTGGAGGTAAGTGCGATCGCGGTCATGCCGGGAAGAATACAGTATTCCAGAGACATGTTACTGCATTTAAACATGGATAATGCAGCATCTGTGTTTGAGTTCTTGTCGCAACTGCCGGACTTTATTTTAAGAGATTTTCATGGACACAGCGATGAAAAGAGAGACAAGAGGAGGAAACGCGGAAAGCGTGGAGGCGTAAGATTAAACCTGAGGAGGCGTCAGCTTAACCGCATTCCTCTTTCTTCCATTATTATGGGGAACGTACAATCCCTGAGAAATAAAGTGGATGAAATTCAAGGGGATGTACGATATCAGAAGGATTTCAAGAACTGCTGTGTCATGGCTTACACGGAGACATGGCTTACGGCGCATGACTAGGATGCGGACCTGTGGATTGATGGCTTTGGAGCCCCACTTCGCTCGGATCGGCAGGAAGAGGTAACGGGGAAACGTCAGGGGGGCGGCGTATGTTTATATATTAATAAACAGTACTGCACATCTGTCACGGTCAGAGAGCGCATCTGTACACCAGATGTGGAGCTTCTGTCCGTATCGCTATGCCCCTTTTATCTGCCCCGCGAGTTCCCCCAACTTTTCATAACGACTGTGTACATTCACCCGAGAGTGGATGCTGACTCCGCCTCCAGCACTGTCTTTGATGTGGTGCAGTGGTTGCAGTCGATTTCCCCAGAGGCTCCAAATTTTATCCTTGGGGATTTTAACCATGTTTCTTTAAAGAAGACACTTAAAAACTTTTATCAGTATGTCTCCTGCCCAACCAGGCAAAAAAAGGCATTGGACCTGTGCTATGGATCCATAGAGAGGGCCTATAAATCTATTCCCCTTCCTCCTTTAGGATCCTCAGATCACAACTGTGTACATTTGCTGCCCACATATAAAACTGCTCTCAGAAGAGACAAGGCGAAGACCAGAGACATAAACGTGTGGACAGAGGATTCAGTGCACTGCCTCCAGGAATGCTTTAACTGTACGGACTGGGAGGTGTTCACACTGGCCTGCGGAGAAGATTTGGACTCTTTAGTGGACGTGACATGCTCATACATGGCTTTCTGTAGAGATATGATCGTTCCACATAAACGAGTCAAAATATATCCCAACAACAAGCCATGGGTTACAAAATCAGTTAAATTCTGCTTACAGAGGAAAGCACTTGTCTTTAAACAGGGGGTTGTTTCTGAGCTGCAGGTTGCCACAAAAGAACTGAAGGCTGAAATTTTAAGAGCAAAACAGAATTATAAATCAGAGTTGGAAAGCAAGATGGCAACAAAGAAACTTGGTTCAGCCTGGGCCAGTATGAAAACTATTGCAGGCCTTCAGAGCACAGAGCGCAGTAATCGTGTGTTTTTAGATGGTTTTAGTTCAGACACAGAGCTGGCTAATGCTCTTAATTGTTTTTTTGGTCATTTTGACTCCTTTGATTTGAGCACAGAAACCCAAGACTTGAAACAGAAACTCAAAGACAATCAGCACTTTAATATTGAGGTGCAGGATGTTAAAAGGGCGTTCTGTGCTGTAAAAGTGAACAAAAGTCAGGGCCCTGATAATATATGTGGGCGCTTGGTAAAGTCCTGTGCACATGAGCTGAGTCCTGTATTTCACTACATTTTCAATAAGTCCTTACAGACACAACATGTGCCTAAGATCTGGAAAGATGCTGTGGCTGTCCCCATTCCAAAATCCAGCTGTCCTAAAACGGTAAATGATTTTAGACCAGTTGCTCTGACTTCAATTTTAATGAAAATTTTTGAAAAACTGGTCAGATTTGAGGTCCTAAAGCAGACTGAGCATGCATTGGATCCTATGCAGTTTGCCTATAGCCCTCACAGAGGAGTGGAGGATGCCACTGTCACTCTGTTTAACATACTTTTTAAACATCTGGATTTTAATGGGACACACGCCAGGCTTTTATTTGTGGACTTTTCTTCTGCCTTTAATACAATCCAACCTCATTTTAGTTGAAAGACTCCTGCAACAATTTGATTTGAATAATAATCTAGTGGGTTGGATTCTGGATTTTTTTAACCAACAGGACACAGAGAGTAAGGGTCAATGGTACATTGTCTGACCAAAAGTGTTCTTCTACTGGCTCCCCGCAGGGGTGTGTGTTGTCACCACTACCCTTCATCCTGTACACAAACATGTGTCGGAGCAGACATGACAACAGACACATTATAAAGTATGCTGATGATTCAGTTATTGTCAGTCTCCTCCAGGATGGTGAGAGTGGCCACGGCCCAGTAGTTGATGATTTTGTTCACTGGTGAGAGGATTCCTACCTGCAGCTGAATACGACAAAAACTAAAGATATGATTATTGACTTGAGGAGGAAAACTCCCAGGCACGAAGTCACTGTACTAAAAGGCCAGACCACTGAATGTGTACAATCCTACAAATATCTTGGGACAATTTTTGATAATAATTTAAACTTTGAAGAGAACTGTGAAAGGGTGTGCAAAAAGGGTCAGCAACATTTGCATTGTTTAAGGAAACTTGCATGCTTCCAAATTCACCGAACCATAATGACAATGTTTTATCGGGCCTTTATTGAATCTGTTTTATCCTTTTCTTTAGTGTCATGGTTTGGTCAGATAAAACTGAAACAGAGGAAATCCTTGGATCAGGTAGTTAGATGGTCCAGTCGTTTGCTTGGTGAGTCACAGCTGAGCCTGACATCCCTGTACACCAGACAGGTACAGAGGATTGCTACCTCCATTTTAAATGAGGACTCCCACCCTTTGCACTGCCACTTTCAGCTTCTTCCCTCCAGATGGAGGTTTGCTGTCCCAAAAAGTAAAACCCAGCACTACAAAAGTGGCTTTGTTCCTGCTGCTGTTAAAGAATTGAACAAGATCTAACAATATATTGCACATAATTTAGTTACCTATTTATACTGCTCAAAAAATTAAAGGAACACTTTTTAATCTGAGTAAGCTGGACTAGCCTGCCACAATTTCTTCACTTTAAGTTTTGGAGTGTTTTCATTTCCATCAAAAGACGTGGCATCTTTTCATTCTTAACACATTATCTTAACACATTATCCAGTCCATATCAGTGTAGATATCCAGCTTATTTTTTCCCATTAAAATCTGATGTGATGTGGTGATTGCAGCTTAACGCTGAAGCTCCCAGACCCAATCCAGTAAAATACCTTGAAAATCAGATTTAACGGATTTTTGGGAGAGTGAAAATCAAAGGACAAAGTCATCATGCCTAAAGGAAAACAGAAGAAATCGACATTTACCAGGCCAGGACACGCATCGGCCGAAGAATCTGATCCGGAGGATTTCCATTCAGAAGACGAGGAGCTGAATGAAGCTAACAAAATGGTTAGCTTGAAAATGGTATTTAAAGAATTAAGACGATTTCGCCGAGAGTGTTGGGCTGAATTTCGTGAATTCAAAGAAGAATTAAAAAGGACAAACAGCAGAGTGGACCAGGCCGAGAACCGAATCTTGGAAGCAGAGGAAAGAATAAAAGCGAAGGAAAACAGAAGAAATCGACATTTACCAGGCCAGGACACGCATCGGCCGAAGAATCTGATCCGGAGGATCTCCATTCAGAAGACGAGGAGCTGAATGAAGCTAACAAAAAGGTTAGCTTGAAAATGTTATTTAAAGAATTAAGACGATTTCGCCGAGAGTGTTGGGCTGAATTTCGTGAATTCAAAGAAGAATTAAAAAGGACAAACAGCAGAGTGGACCAGGCCGAGAACCGAATCTTGGAAGCAGAGGAAAGAATAAAAGCGCTGGAAGATTCCGTGCTGGATCTACACAAAAGGCAGTCGAGACTAGAGGCTAAGCTAACCGACCAAGAAGGAAGACTGAGAAGAGACAACATAAGAATTCATGGTCTGAAAGAAGGAGTCGAGGATGGTTTCACCACAATGGCGGCATGCGTGGAATCCTTACTGAGAGAGAAGTTGGATATTCCCCAATCCACCAACTTGAAGATAGAAAGGGCGCACCGTACATTAGCCCCTAGGCCGGCGGCGGAAGCGCCACCAAGATCGGTGGTGGTGAGATTCTCCAACTCCAAAATAAAACAAGAGGTTGTAAGACTGGCTTGGCAGAAAAAAGGATTTATGCACCAAGAGAGAAAAGTTTTCGTGGAACACGATTACGCCCCGGAGGTCCTTAAAAAGTGTCGGGAATACAACGACGCTAAAAAGGTACTACGAGAGAAAAAAAACTGCGCTTCCAGACGCCATTTCCGGCGAAGCTAAGGGTTTTCTACGGGGAAGAGACATGTCTCTATAATTCGGCGGAAGAAGCAACCGCGGATATGGCGAGAAGAGGGCTCCCGGTAACGGTGTTTAAACCCGCAGCAGACCCGAGCAAAAGAATCAAGGCTCAAACGTGGTCCACACAGAGACCCTCAAAATCCTGGGGCCAGCAGCAGGAAACCCAGCGTCAGAGCTACAAGGAAAAACTGGCCATCTACAGGAGGGAATAACGATTTTTTTAGTCAATCTGCACATCCAACCCCCCTCCTACAAGGTAACAAACATTAAAGGAGATGCAGAATCAGCATGTGGTAAAACATTTCATGGAACAGTCATAATATTAGAAACAAATAAGTCTTTTTTAAAAAACAAAACAAAAAACAACTTGTTAAAATAGAAATGTGACAATGATCCACATGTTCTCCCCACACTAACAAATACCGTATTAGCGTGAACGTTTGCTGTGATGGTGGTGGGAGGGTGCACACAATTTCATAGGGTATAGGCATTAAAAAAAAAAAATCATTACAAGTTCGGATTGGGATCTGAAATTCACGTTAAAAACATGGGACAACTTACAGGGGTGAGAGAGGGCCCTCAACACGTAACAGAGTTTGAGGAATTTCCCTCAGAGCCTACACTCCATCAAGGCTCTTCCAGGGTCTCTAAAAAGACCTCAGCTCAGGAAGTTCTTTTGTCAGTTTTTTGTTTTAAAGTTTTATACACTATGTTCTTAATGTTTTTTATGTTCTTAATGTTCTTTCAGTTTCTGAGTAGCATAAAAGAGGGCCACCACACTGTTATACTAAATAAGACAATACAATGGAGAAACAGGGTGTAACCAAAATAATCTCATATTGTAGAAGATGCCTTGCAAACGAGACTGAGTGTATTATCTCAGGAAAGCTTTATTGGAAGTCACATCTTCTATCATCAAAGTTCTCAGCAGAAAAAGAGAGAGACCCAACTTTCCCCACAGCTTTTATAACCCAGAGATACAAAACCCCCACATCAAGTATCTCACACCTTCACCCCACAGAAGTTAGGTAAACACATGAACCCACAGTCCCCGAGACTCGCTGGCGCTTCTGTCCTCTTCTCCACCTCGGGGCTCTTGCTGGGACATTGTCTCTCACCTCCGTCTTCCTCCAGCACCCACCTCCTAGCCGAGGTCCCTGCTGGGGCATTGTTCTTATGGACGTTTGATCTGTAGGGTCTGCACCGTCATGCCTACTGGAAGCATGTGGGGGAGAATGCACACCATACAAGCATGCCATATATGTGCCTTAAATATGCACCATATAACCCCCCCCCCCAAACGTTCAAATAAGGACAAGTTACATTTCAAATGCATAGAATCATGACACCCCACACAGAACAAGAGAGAGAAAAAAACTTGGCACAACAGATCACATGTCCCACTGCTTGGGCTTTAACTCTCTGCCATATCTGCTGTGAGCAGGTCTCGCTCTGCCTGTGGCTGTCTGCTGCATCTGTGAAGTAGAATCATTAACACATCGTCGTGAAAGCTTAGCAGAGCGCCTCCCGGGTGGCCTGCCGCGGTGGGGGGCTCTGGCCAACTGGACTGGGTCGTCAGCTAACACAAAAGCGGGTTTGAGTCTGTTAATGCAGACTAAGTCCCTCCTGTCTCCCAAATCGAGCAAAAAATGCTTTTCCCCGGTTTCTAACACTCTGAACGGTCCATCATAAGGTGGCCTTAAACCAAACCTCTGTGCATCGTGTCTAACGAAGACAAATTCTGCATTTTTTAAGGCTTTGGGCACAAAAACACGTGGAAAACTGTGATGAACGGGACCGGGGAGGGTGTGTGACCCCGCTTCGCTCTGCAGCAGCTGAGCGGGGAGATGCTCTGGAGCAGGGTTCTCAGGGAGGAAATCTCCCGGTAACCGGAGGGGTTGGGCGTAGACGAGTTCTGCCGGAGAGGCTTGCAAATCCTCTTTAGGTGCTGAACGCAACCCTAATAAAACCCATGGGAGTTTATCAACCCAATTTGTGTCCGTGAGAGCCGCTCTGAGGGCTGCTTTCAATGACCGATGGAAGCGCTCGCACAAACCGTTGGCCTGGGGGTTATAAGCGGTCGTGCGATGAATTTTCACCCCCAGGCTGAGTGCCATGGACGACCAGAGCTCGGAAACAAACTGGGGTCCTCTGTGAGACGTTATGTCTGACGGGATACCAAAACGTGCGACCCAAGCTGTTAAAAAGGCACGAGCGACATCTGCCGCTGTGGTTGCCGCCAAAGGAACCGCCTCTGGCCAGCGCGTGGTGCGGTCTACCATGGTTAAAAGGTGTGAGAAACCCTGGGACAGCGGAAGAGGTCCTACTAAGTCGACATGCACATGATCAAAGCGTTTGGCTGGGATGTGAAAAGGTTCCAGAGGGGCTCGTGTGTGTCTGTGCACCTTTGCTCTTTGACATGCAGCGCAGGCTGCAGCCCACTCTTTGACTTGTTTACGCAGCCCCGGCCAAACAAACTTCTCTCCTACCATTTTGATAGACGCGCGGACGCCTGGGTGTGCCAGTGAATGTATTAAGTCGAAAACACGGCGACGCCACGCAGCCGGGACTACGGGACGGGGACGCCCCGTGGAGGTATCGCAGATTAGGGGGGGCATGCCTCTGTGAAACACCCTGTGCTCCAGCCTCAGCCCTGTTGGCCCAGACTGGAGCGCGCGCACATCCGCGTCGCCAACCTGTTCAGCGGCCATGGCTGCATAATCTAACCCGACGCAGAACGGAGCTGTGAGCGCTTCCGCGCCGCAAGCCTGGCCTAGGTCTGCCGCCGCCGAATCCGCCCCCTGGGGGCCTGTCGCTGCAACTCCACGCGAGAGGCAATCTGCCACTACATTGTGTTTACCTGCCACGTGTTGAATGTCAGTGGTAAACTCCGAAATTGCAGCCAGCTGCCTCTGTTGTCGGCCCGACCAAGGCTCTGAAACCTTAGCCATTGCAAAAGTTAAGGGTTTATGGTCCACGAACGCGGTAAAACGGCGGCCTTCCAACCAGAACTGGAAGTGGCGGATGGCCAAATGTAGGGCCAAAAGCTCCCTGTCAAACGCGCTGTATTTATGCTCGCTCTCGCGCAATGTTTTGCTGAAAAACGCAAGTGGTTGCCAGCATCCTGCCACCAGTTGCTCGACAACCGCTCCCACTGCCACGTCGGAGGCGTCTGTGGTTAGCGCCATGCGAGCTGCCGGCACCGGGTGTGCCAATAACGCAGCGTTCGCGAGGGCTGATTTGACCTGTGAAAAAGCGCGCTCCCGATCCGGGGACCACTCGACCTTAGATGCAGGTTTTTGCTTCTTTAATGCCGCGTACAATGGGTGCATGAGCCGTGCCGCGTTTGGGAGGAAACGGTTATAAAAATTGACCATCCCCAAAAATTCTTGCAGCGCCTTAACCGTCTGCGGTTGGGGGAAATCCGTTATCGCGCGCACTTTATCCGGCAGCGGGACCGCGCCTTCTGGCGACACGCGGTGTCCCAAAAAATCGATTTTCGCTACCCCGAATTGGCACTTCGCTGGGTTAATGATTAGCCCGTGGTCTGTGAGCCTCTGAAAAACGGCTGTGAGGTGGCGTTCGTGCTCGGCTTCAGACGCGCTGGCTACCAAAATATCATCCAAATAAGCGAACACGAAAGGGAGGTCGCGCAGCACTGCATCCATCATGCGTTGGAACGTCTGCGCGGCACCCTTGAGGCCGAAAGGCATGCGCAAAAACTCGAAAAGCCCGAAAGGGGTTATAACTGCCGTTTTGGGTATGTCCTGCGCACGGACTGGAACTTGGTGATAACCACGCACCAAATCTATTTTGGAAAAGATGCGCGCCCCCGCTAAATGCGCCGAAAAATCCTGGATGTGCGGAATCGGATAGCGGTCGTGGGCTGAAGCATTATTTAATCTGCGGAAATCGCCGCAAGGGCGCTACGAGCCGTCAGCTTTGGGTACCATGTGCAGGGGTGACGACCAGGCGCTGTTCGAACGCCGGACTATGCCCAGCTTTTCCAAGTTGGCAAATTCCTCGCGCGCGATGGCCAGTTTAGCTGGGTCCAACCGCCGAGCTTTTGCAAAAACAGGGGGGGCCCGAAGTACTTATGAAATGTTCGACCCCGTGTTTGGCAACTGACGCTGAAAATGTAGGGACCGTGAGTGCTGGAAACTGGTTGAGTAATGCATGAAACTTACCACCCGCAGCTGTGACATTGGAATGTGCAGAAGGCAGGGCCACCCGAGCTGTGCAGGAGATAGAGTAGAAAGACAGTGCATTTACAATACGTCTATTAGCAAGATCAACTAACAAACTGTTTGAGCACAAAAAGTCAGCACCTAGCATGTTGCTGTTAACTGCAGCGACAACGAAGGTCCACTCGAAGTTGCGCCGTTCGCCGCTAACACCAGGGGGCCGCTGGCCGGCGCCAGTGTGTCCGCGTAGGTAGGCTTGACAAAACTCAGCTGGGAGCCCGTGTCCACCAGGAATTCTTTCCCAGAATTCGCGTCCGTCATGAAAAGCAGCCTATTCTTCGTGCCGAGAGTCGCAGCTGCTACCGGCTCCCGGTCTTGGCGTTTCCCTGGCGCTGGTACCAGCATGGTGGGACGCATCTGCGGGCTTTCTCGGCGAAACGTCGATGGTAGAAGCAGAGGGCGTTGTCAGCTCCGCTTCTCCTGGTCTCCGCCGCTGCTGCCGTCAGTGGATCCGGTGCCGCAGCCTCTGGTCTCCCTCCTTCTCGCGAAGGGGCGGTCATCTCTGCTGCTGCCGTCGTGGCTGCGCGCCATCTATGGGAGTCGACGAGCCGTTGCGCCACCTGTCCCAGCTCGTGGTAGTTACGGTTGACGAGCGGCTGCGAGCTGGTCAGGGTGACTCTCACTGCTGGCGGGAGCGTTCTGAGGAAGAGGTGAGCGAAGATAAAACTGTTGTCGTCCTCACCTCTCAGGCTCATCATCTTCGCCATCAGATCCGCTGGCCTGTCTGCTTCTCCCTCTGTCAGCGCCAGGAGCTTCTCTGCCCGCTCTTCCAGTGAGAGAGTGAAGGCTCGGATGAGGGCATCTTTCAATGCGCTATACTTGTCGTCTTGGGGCGGGTGGTTGGTCAGGCTCTCCACCCGTTGCACTGTGAGGCTGTCCAGCTTCGCGACGACATGGTAGAACCTCGTTGCATCCGCTGAGATTCCCCGAAGGTGGAATTGTGCCTCCACAGTGGTAAACCAGGAGCGCGGGTTATGTTGCCAGAAGTCAGGCAGCTGTAGCGCGGTAGCCGCGTTAACCCGGTTGGCTCCTGAAGAGTCCGGTGCGGAAATCACGCCGTCACCGGCCATAAGTAGTCGTAGGTCACCAGTGTAGAAGATGCCTTACAAACGAGACTGAGTGTATTATCTCAGGAAAGCTTTATTGGAAGTCACATCTTCTATCATCAAAGTTCTCAGCAGAAAAAGAGAGAGACCCAACTTTCCCCACAGCTTTTATAACCCAGAGATACAAAACCCCCACATCAAGTATCTCACACCTTCACCCCACAGAAGTTAGGTAAACACATGAACCCACAGTCCCCGAGACTCACTGGTGCTTCTGTCCTCTTCTCCACCTCGGGGCTCTTGCTGGGACATTGTCTCTCACCTCCGTCTTCCTCCAGCACCCACCTCCTAGCCGAGGTCCCTGCTGGGGCATTGTTCTTATGGACGTTTGATCTGTAGGGTCTGCACCGTCATGCCTACTGGAAGCATGTGGGGGAGAATGCACACCATACAAGCATGCCATATATGTGCCTTAAATATGCACCATAATATAATGTAAAAGGGATCCTGAATCCAGTTAAAAGATCCAAGATTCTAGGCAAAATGAAAAAAGACAAAGCAGGAATAATATTTTTACAAGAAACCCACCTAACAGACGTGGAGCACACTAAATTCAATAGACAAGGGTTTAAAATGATCTCTTCATCTTCATATAAGTCAGGGAGGAGGAGGGGAGTAGCGACATTGATCTCAACCAAAATTACATTTGAAAAAAAATCAGAACACAAAGATAAAGAAGGGAGATACAGTTTGGTACTTGGTCGGTTAGAGGGAGAAGATATCACCCTGCTGAATGTATATGCACCTCCAGGGGCTAACTGGAAATTTGATAAAAATGTATTTGACCTAATGATAACTAAAGCCCAAGGTTTAGTGATATGTGGTGGAGACTTCAGTCTAAGACTGAATCCATACTGGGATGCATCAGGTAATTCTCCACATCAAAATAACACTCAAAGTAGGAAAACTCGGATGCTACTAAAAGAAATGGGAATCTGTGATGTGTGGAGGGAATTCAACCCCAGTGTAAAAGATTATACATTTTACTCAGCGCCACATTCATCATACTCAAGGATTGACTATTTTTTTTATGTTTAATAGAGACATTGGAAGAGTAAAAACATGCAAAATAGGACTGATGGATCTCTCTGACCACAGTCCGATCTATATGGACTTAAATATCCAAAAATACACAAATTGTGGTGGTTCGGTTAACCCCCACAATAGATTAAGGACAGTCAGCTCTCTTCTCTTGGTTTTTCCTGCTGCACTACTGGGATGTAATGTACCATTCATGTATTGTGATGTAATGTGCCATGCATGTATTGTGATGTAATGTGCCATTCATGTATTGTGATGTAATGTGCCATTCATGTATAGTGTTCATGCGTCCTGTCCTTACTGTGACCTAGAGACAGATCAATATGTAGATGTGCCTTGTAACCTCTTTGTCCTGCAAGCTGGAGCAGAGGACAGCAATCTGCCTATTGTTATGTAGGTCTTTCAAATGCAAATGTCTCATGCCTGTTCTGCAGTCCCTTTGATCGTACCAACTGCTGTGAATCCGCTTTGATGTATTGTCTGAGTTGGGTATAAATACTGCACAGGTTCTGTAACTCACTCTCTCAATTCCACTTCCTCAACTGCTGCTGCTGGACACAGACTTTGTGTCCTCCTTCTCTGAGAGCCGCTGGGCTCGTGACGGTGGTATGATTTAATAAAAATCTTCTTAAAACCTCAGCATCGCTGCTTATTTTTTCATGCCGCCGCACTGGTGACCCCGAAGACGCACACGCTTTGTGCGACGCAGCCTTCTGGTCTGGACATCCACGCTGAACCGGCCGAGGGACACAAGATGTCTCCTCCCTCTCGCCGCCCCAACGCACCATGACCTGAAGGCAGAAAAGAACACGCTGCCAGTGAACGCTTCACTGGTGACCCCGAACATGCACACGTTTTGTGCAAAGCAACCTTCTGACCTGGACAGCTGCACTGGTGACTCGTTCTTCATGATGAGATCTGCACGTCTGAGATCTGCTCATCCACGCTGGACCGGCCGCGCTCGCAGCTCCTCCACACGAGAGCGCAGGCACCTCGTCCCCTCTCCACGACGGCAGCCTCCATGGCCGGCGGAGAACGCAATGCGTGGATCTGAACGCACCACGGCCGAGCGGTGACAAAGATCGTCTATTCCCTCCCACCGCTCCAACGCATCTGCACGAGCCTGAGAGACAAAAGATCGTCTATTTCCTCTCACCGCTCCAACGCACCATGGCCAATCTGCAGCCACAGCTCAACCTGGATATTATCGGCGCCGTCTGCGCCGATCTCCACCAAGATTCTGGACCGTGACTCGCCACTCCAGCGGCCCACCCACGCACGGAACCCCCGCGCGCGCACCGGGGAGATACCAGGACGGCGCACCACGCACGGGACAGATTCGGCTCCACAGACCGCCAGCATCCTTCGCCGCCTGCACACAGAACCTTCAGGGCTGCTCGCACACCTGAAGCAACCACGCAGCTCGCTCACAGGATTCTCTAACGGTCTCAGCCACGGCGCACAAGGGGATTCAGCCGTCAGCTTTTCCCGAAGACTTAACACGCCAAGTCCCTCGGCTTTTATTTTTTTCTTACAGCCGCTACGCAGCCTCGCCGCTCCTGTTTTCTTCATGGCCACGAGAGGAGTCAGAGACAAATTTTTCTTCTTGTGATCTCCGCACGTGCAACGGGACAGCCCCTCGACGCGCGGAGTAGCAAGCAATTTTTGCGCGGCTCGGACGATTTCACCATCCCCCTGCCTGCATTTACTACCCCCCTCCTCCATCCCCCTCCGCCTGCAGCGAGCTTCTCCCACAGCTCGCTCCCATAGATGGATTATCGAGGTGTCGGCCCCCTGCCGTGCCCTCTGGGGGGGAGCGTGTGGTGGTTCGGTTAACCCCCACAATAGATTAAGGACAGTCAGCTCTCTTCTCTTGGTTTTTCCCGCTGCACTACTGGGATGTAATGTGCCATTCATGTATTGTGATGTAATGTGCCATGCATGTATTGTGATGTAATGTGCCATTCATGTATTGTGATGTAATGTGCCATTCATGTATAGTGTTCATGCGTCCTGTCCTTACTGTGACCTAGAGACAGATCAATATGTAGATGTGCCTTGTAACCTCTTTGTCCTGCAAGCTGGAGCAGAGGACAGCAATCTGCCTATTGTTATGTAGGTCTTTCAAATGCAAATGTCTCATGCCTGTTCTGCAGTCCCTTTGATCGTACCAACTGCTGTGAATCCGCTTTGATGTATTGTCTGAATTGGGTATAAATACTGCACAGGTTCTGTAACTCACTCTCTCAATTCCACTTCCTCAACTGCTGCTGCTGGACACAGACTTCGTGTCCTCCTTCTCTGAGAGCCGTTGGGCTTGCTCCCGGCGCGCATGCACGGCGCCGGGAGCGGAGCTCGTGACGGCGGTATGATTTAATAAAACCTGTTAAAACCTCAGCATCGCTGCTTATTTTATCATGCCGCTGCAAAATAATACATTTTCTTGGAGGTTGAATTCAAATGTCCTGAAAGGACCACTGAAAGATGAATTGGAATCAGATATTCTCAGATATTTGGAAGAAAATGATAATGGAGAAGTATCCCATTTAATACTGTGGGATGCATGCAAAGCTGTAATAAGGGGAAAGTTTATTGCAAAACTGGCAATCCAAAAGAAACTGAGACAAGAAAAACTAACCACATTAAAGTCAGAACTTAAGAACCTAGAAAAAGAACACAAAGGCAACACTCATTCTAATGACTCGCTCAAAATTAAGGAAATTAAAAAACAAATAAATGAGATCTACACAATAGAAATCCAGAAGAAACTTACATTTCTGAAACAAAAATACTATGAAGCAGGCAGCAAATCGGCAAAATTACTAGCCTATAAATTGAGGAAACAACAAACGGAAAGAGCAATCTACAAAATCAGAGACCCAGTATCAAAGGTAATAAAATTCAGAATTCAGGATATTCTTAAAAGCTTCGAGAACTACTATAAGAACTTGTACTCCCTCAAAAAACATAAAAACGCATCCGAAGCATTCCTAAACACATTAAACCTTCCCCAACTTACGGAGTCTCAAAATAAAACACTACTGTCAGAAATACAACCTAAAGAATTAGAAAAAGCAATTATGAAACTTAAAGCTAACAAATCCCCAGGAGCAGACGGCTATACAGCAGATTGGTTCAAAACCTTTAAACAGCAACTATCTCCTCTCCTCCTGAAAACATTTAACTATGTCCTCCACACAGGGGAAATCCCCCTCTCCTGGAGAGAAGGGGTCATTACAGTCATACCTAAACCTGAAAAGGATAAACTAGAATGCTCCAACTATAGATCAATCAGTGTATTAAATCAGGACTATAAGCTTTTTACCACTATCCTTGTCAAAAGGTTAGAAAATATACTGACAGACTTAATTCATTTAGACCAAACAGGTTTTATAAGACAAAGACAGACACAAGACAACATTAGACACACTTTACACATAATTCATCATATAAAAAAATACAACTTAAATGCAGTCATATTGGGATTAGATGCTGAAAAAGCATTCGATTCGGTTGACTGGTCTTTCCTATATAGAATCTTATCCAGTTTCAATTTTCATAACAACTTCATTAGAACTATCCAGGCATTATATAAAAAACCAACAGCTAAAATAAGGATTAACGGTAATTTATCATCATCTTTTGAGCTGGAAAGAGGATGTCGTCAGGGCTGCCCCTTGTCTCCACTGCTCTTTGCAATCTTCATAGAACCTCTGAGCCAATGGATAAGACAGAATCAAAAAATTCAAGGTATTACACTTGGTCAGAAGGAACATAAAATAGCACTCTTTGCTGATGACATTTTAATATACCTGGGGCAGCCGGACACCTCTTTTCCAGAACTAATCTCAGTTTTTTCAGAGTACGGAGATTTATCGGGGTACGAACTAAACATGCATAAAACCCAAGTTTTAACATTCAACTATGACCCAAATCAATATTTACTAAGCAAACTCAAAACTAACTGGGAGATGGAATCCATGAAATATCTGGGGGTCAATATCCCGAAACAACTCAACAAAATTATAACACTAAACTATGATCCACTGGTGGCAAAAATAAAATCTGATCTAGCAAGATGGAATATGATACCATTCTTGGGTACTGCACAAAGAATTGAAGCAGTCAAAATGAATATACTTCCACGTCTTCTATACCTTTTCCAAACAATACCGGTAGAACCTCCCAAAAAAACATGGCAGGAGCTGGACAGAAGGATCTCAAGATTCATATGGCAGGGCAAGAGACCTAGAATCAAATATAGAACCCTACAGCTAAACAAAGACAAAGGTGGGTTGCGCTGCCAAATATCAGGGACTATTTTAAAGCCGCACAAATTAAAACTTTAGTAGAGATATGTAACTCAGTCTACACTGCACAATGGAAGGAGATGGAATGCCAAATAACAAGTGACATCCCCCTACAGGCGATAATAGAGAACAATGCCTTACCTAAACTTCTGAATAACACTAACCCGTGGATAAAGACCCCGCTAAAAATTTGGTTTAAGATAGTCAGAGAGAATCAAACTAAAGAGCCCTATCGATTTCTGCAATGGATTGCCTATGATCAAGACTTTACTCCTAATAAAACAGACACTAGATTTAAAAAGTGGAAAGAGAATGGACTGATAAAATATTACGATTTTTTTAAAGGGCAAATTTTAAGAAGTTTTGAAGATTTGAAAAAACAAGGTCTAATAAATCAAGACCTTTACAGGTTCTTTCAGCTTAGACACCACATAAACAATATACTTAAAAAGGAGGATTTGGAAAGGGACAAGTCAGGTGTTCTGAAGGTCTTCTTAATGGCATATAAAGGGATCCCAGGGATCAGATACATTTCTAAAATATACCAAGGTCTTCAAGACTTAAAAGGAGACAACACATCATATATAAAAGAGAGATGGGAAAAAGAGGGGAATTTCACTTTACAACTGGAAATATGGGAAAAGCTAAATAAACAGCAATGGAAAAGTACCTCATCCCTGCAGTGGAGAGAATTTGGATGGAAAAATTTGGTAAGATTTTTCAGAACACCTGCACAAAACAAATTTACTCATAAGGGGTTGAATTGTTGGCGCTTGTGTGGTGAAGAGACTGCAAATCATTTTCATGTGTTTTGGTCATGCCCAGCTATCCACCAATATTGGACCAATGTACAGAATCAGAATCAGATTTATTGCCATTGTTTATGTAGTACACAAACTAGGAATTTGTCTCGGTGCCATGCTGCAACATTAAAAACATGATGAGATAAAGAGATAAACTAAAAAAACTAAAAGACTAAAAACATGCAATAAGTGTAGAATAATAAGTAATAATAATAATAATAATAATAATGAGTAATACTAGTCAAGGCAGATTTAAATAAATTAGCAAGTAGCAGATAATATGGGGTACCACAGTGCAGTCGATAATGCAACAGAAAAACAGTGATGAACGACATGAGCTGCTGTATATAGTGCACGAGAGTCAATAAGTCACTTAATGTTCAGCAGTCTGATGGCAGAGGGGAAAAAGCTGTTCATGTGCCGGGAGGTTTTAGTCTGAATGGACCGAAGTCTTCTACCTGAGGGGAGGGGGGCAAACAGTACGTGACCAGGGTGTGAAGGATCGGCTATGATCCGGCCTGCACGCCTCCGGGTCCTGGAGATGTACAGGTCCTGGAAAGATGGGAGCTTGCAGCCGATCACCTTCTCAGCAGTGCGCATGACGCGCTGCAGCCTTAGTCTGTCCCTGGCAGTGGCTCCTGCGTACCACACGGTTATGGAGGAGGTGAGGATGGACTCGATGATGGCCGTGTAGAACTGCACTAACATCTTGGTGGGTAGCTTGAGCTTCCTCAGCTGCCGCAGAAAGAACATCCTCTGCTGGGCCTTTTTGATGAGGGAGCTGATGGTTGGCTCCCATTTGAGGTCCCGGGTGATGGTGGTGCCCAAGAAGCGGAAGGAATCTGCAATGGTGATGGGAGAGCCTGTGATGGTGAGGGGGGGCAGGGGGGTTGTGACTTTCCTGAAGTCCACAATCATCTCCGCTGTCTTCAGAGCGTTCAGCTGCAGGTTGTTGTGGCTGCACCAGGACACCAGCTGGGCCACCTCTTTCCTGTAGACGGACTCGTCGCCGTTGGAGATGAGCCCGATGAGGGTGGTGTCATCCGCAAACTTGATCAGCTTAACAGACTGGTGGGAGGAGGTGCAGGAGTTGGTATAAAGGGAGAAGAGTAGGGGGGAAAGTACACAGCCCTGGGGTGATCCGATGCTGATGCTAACAGAGTCCGAGACAGACTTCCCCAGCCGCACATGCTGCCTCCGGTCCGTCAGGAAGTCGGTGATCCACCTGCAGAGGGAGTCAGGCACGCCGAGCAGGGACAGCTTGTCCTGGAGCAGAGCGGGGCGGATGGTGTTGAATGCAGAGCTGAAGTCCACAAACAGGATCCTGGCGTAGGTTCTCGGGGAGTCTAGGTGCTGCAGGATGGAGTGGAGGGCCAGGTTGACTGCATCGTCCACAGACCTGTTGGCACGGTAGGCAAACTGCAGCGGGTCCAGGAGGGGAGTGGTGATGGACTTGAGGTGAGACAGGACCAGGCGCTCAAAGGACTTCATGACTACAGAGGTGAGCGCTACAGGTCTGTAGTCGTTAAGTCCAGTAATCCGTGGCTTCTTGGGGACAGGGATGATGGTGGAGGATTTGAGGCAGGTCGGCACATGGCATAGCTTAAGGGAGGTGTTAAAAATGTCTGTGAAGACAGGAGCCAGCTCTTTCGCACAGTGTCTCAGGGTGGAGGGAGACACACCGTCCCAGCCTGGTGGCCTTGCGCGGGTTCAGTCTGGAGAATTGTCTGTGCACGTCCTGCTCACTGATGACAAGGGCAGGGGGGAGGAGGAGGGGGGGGGCGCTTTTGATGAATTAGGGGCCGAGGAGGCAGTGGAGCTGGGTGGAGTGGGGGAGTTGGACACAGCTGACGAGGTGTCAAAACGGGCATAATGTTGGGACAGTTTTTGACAAAGGGCTTTGTCATCCTGACCTTTAGAAGCCTGAGGCTGATAGTTGGTGATTTGCCTCAGTCCTCTCCACACAGAAGCCGAGTCATTAGCAGTGAACTGCTGCTGGAGTCTCTCAGAATACACAGATTTAGCTCTCCTCAGCTCTCTGTTAAACTGATATTTAACCTCCCTGTAGCAGTCTCTGTCTCCACTTTTCAACGCAGCTTCCTTCTCCTTTCTGATCTGTCTGAGCTTAGCAGTGAACCAGGGCTTATCATTAGAGTACCTCACCCTGGTGCGCGATGGGAGAATGCTCTCCTCACAAAAGTTGATATATGAGTTCACAGTGTCTGTGTACTCATTAAGATCATGTGTGGCTCCTTTAAACATGTCCCAGTCAGTTATTTCCATGCATGTGTTCAGTTTCTCTCCAGCTTCACTGGTCAATTTCTTCGTGGTGGTCACAACAGGTTTAGTGAGTTTCAGTCTCTGTCTGTATGTGGGAATGAGGTGGACCATCACGTGATCAGATAGTCCGAGCGCAGCGTGGGGAACAGCGTGATATGCGTCCTTCACTGTAGTGTAACAGTGATCCAGCGTGTTATTTCCTCTGGTTGGACATTTAATAAACTGTCTGTATCGGGGAAGCTCGTGACTCAGATTGCTCTGGTTAAAGTCGCCTACCACAATAACCAGGGAGTCTGGAAAATTCCGCTCCCCATGTAGGATGTGATCTGCGAGCGCGCGCTGGGCCTCGCGCGCGTCCGCGTCGGGAGGGGCGTACACAGCGATCAAAACAAATGATGCGAACTCCCGTGGGGAATAAAATGGCTTGCAATTAACAGAGAGAAATTCTAGATCGGTAGAACAGTGTTGTGAAACCACCCTTACATCAGAGCACCAGCTGCTGTTAATGTAGAAGCACACTCCTCCTCCAATAGACTTACCGGAGAGCTCTGTGATGCGATCAGCACGAAACAGCTGAAATCCCTCGAGGCTGATCGCACTGTCCGGTACGCTCCTTTTAAGCCAGGTCTCAGAGAAACAGATGACAGACAAGGAAGCGAGGTCCTTAAATCGCATCAGCAGTCTTAATTCTTCTACCTTGTTCAAGAGAGAATTGGCATTGGATAGAAATATGCCAGGCAAGGCTGTTCGTGTACCTCTCCTTCGCAGCCGAGCGAGAATCCCTCCTCGCTTTCCTCTTTTTCACCGTCTTACTCTTTGAGCCAAACAATGAATCAGATCGGCGGCAGGAGCTAAAAATACTGGGAGAAGGTCCGTGGGAGTAAGAGTCCTGATATTTAATAACTCTTCACGAGTACAAGAGCTGGCAGACACACAATCGACGAACAAAAACAAACAAATTAAACAAATTAAAGGGCAGCGTAGCACCATGTCGACCACTGTGGGCGCCATCTTGGAAAAAGATCAATACAGAGAATATTGTACAGACAATATTGGGAAAAATATTCAAAATAACAGTTCCCTTTTCTTTTGTAACTTTGTATTTGGGTTTACTACCAGATTCACTGGAAAGACGAGGAGAAAACTACTTATTCACTGTTTTAATATTGGCAGGTAAAAAAGCCCTAACTAAAAAAATGGATGTTGAAGGACTGTCCTACACCTGAAGATTGGATTAACGTGATCCAAGACATTTACTCAATGGAAAAGTTGACATTCGCACTGAGACAGGAAATGGATGGGTTCTTGAACTTCTGGCAACCCTGGATCGCATATGTGTCTTCCATTAGATCTAATCTTTGACAAATACCATTTCAATAATGGCACCACTCTTTGTTCCAACGCTACTCAGATGCTCTTTTATTTTTATTTACTTTTTTGTTTGTTTGTTTGTTTGTTTTTTGCTCCTTTTCTTTTTTGTTTTGCTTTTTTTTTGTTCTCTTTAATTTCACTTTTTCTTTCACTTAAAAAAAAGGGGTGTTGTAATAATTATTCTTCCAATGTTGACAAATAACAAAAAATAAGGGAACATGTGATGAAAATGTAAACAATGCAATGCTGTAATGACGTGTATACCCTTTACAAAAACTTAAATAAAAAAAAAAATCTGATGTGTTTTCAAAGTGTTCCTTTAATTTTTTTGAGCAGTATATTAATTTTATTTTATATTTACTTATTTTTGTAGGGGTTTTTTTGGGGTTCTAAATCTTTTATTGGGTTTTAGACTTTTGAGTTTTTAACCTCTTTGACTAGTCTTTAACTTTTTAGTATGACCCTTCTCTCTGTTTTTTCTCTTATCTCTTTGTCCTATGTCCTGATTGGTGGAGCCTTGAGCACTTTATCATGTTTATAGTCAGCTACATGTGTGCCTGTGTTTGTGTTCATGTTGAATGTAACTGTGGTTTGTAAATATGGATGTCACCTGACTGCAAAACAAATCTACCTACGGGTACAAATGAAGTAACCTGAACCTGACCCTGACTCCGGTCAGTGGAGTGACAGGTGTGCTATTTCTATACATAGCCTCTTGTAAGAAATAAACAGCCTGTGATAGTTCCATTAGTTTAGCAGTGACAGATATTTGACCTGCTGATAGTGGGAGCAAGGAACACACATAACAATTTGAATGATTAGCTGATTTGGCTGTGTAATTAGCATACTTCCACCACACATTACCAGCATAAACATGATCCTGATGACCTGGACCTTCCAGCCAGTCATGGTATGTGTGTATAATGTATCTAGCCCTACGATAGATTGGTCGTGGTATCCCTAAAAATAACCAAAATAAAAGTGTTACCACAAGGATGATGATGATGATGAAAAAACAGGTGTACCATTCACATCCTTCGGTTGCCAACCTTCTCTCTCTGGCATTTTGTCTCTCCATGATAAACAAACAAACACAAAGTTAAAACAGTTAAGCAGTCACTTGTTGAGGACCCCCTTGTTGTTGTTTTTTTTTTTCTTCTCAAAGTTTGCAATGGGGATTAAAATAGAAACCGTCTTACTGCAAGAACGGGGATAAATTACTTTGTTGCTGGGGGTTTTGTACGGGGTAAAGTTTGCAATGTGTTAAATGCGCTCAAGAGTCACGTCCTTTGACTTTCACGGCTGTTGGTGTTGCCAGGATGACTTTGTGTGGTCCTTGCCAGGGAGCATCGGCTAAGTTTTAAGGACCAGATCCCCCGTCTTGGCCAAGATGGGTGCTTCCCCGTGATCCCTCCTGGGAAGAGTAGCATGGATAACATCTCTGTCAGTCAACATTCTTCGCATGTAATCAGCTAAGCACACCTCCTCATCACCTGGATTAAATGCCCTTAATGGTGGGAGTAGATAGGGTTTGCCATACATTATTTCAAATGGGGATAACCCCCCTTTGGTGGGAACTATCCTCATGTAAAACAAAACTAGGGGTAGGCAATATATCCAATTTTGTCCTGTTTCTGCCATTGTTTTTCTCAGCCTTTCTTTAATGGTTCTATTTGTGCGCTCCACCAATCCTGCAGATTGTGGATGGTAAACTGAATGTTTTTTTAGGTTAATGTTGAGTGCTGTACCTAAGTGTGATATAATCTGATTTACAAAATGTGTTCCATTATCTGAATAGATCTTTTCAGGTATTCCAAATCTAGGCACAATTTCTGCTAACAGCTTCTTTGCTACTGTAGCAGCATTTGGGTGAGTGCAAGGGAAGGCTTCTGTCCATTTGGAAAACATGTCACAAATAACCAAACAATATTTTATGCCTTCACATTTTTTTAACGCAATGAAATCCATGCAAATGCTTTGAAATGGATAAGTAGATGTTGGAAAGGTACCTTTTTCAGGCCTTAAGTTCCCTTGAGCATTTATTCAAGTAGGTTCATTTTGTCTTCTTTTAATTATTTACCTTTTGTTTGTATTAAAGACAAAAATAGAAAGGAGATGTTTTTACCTTCTTAACATGTTTCGACTGTGTACTGCAGCCTTCGTCAGAAGAGTCCTTTCCATAACTTCCATGTAATCGTTCAAGTAGGTTCATTTTGTCTTCTTTTAATTAGAAGAGTGACTCTTCTGATGAAGGCTGCAGTGCACAGTCGAAACATGTTAAGAAGGTAAAAAACATCTTTCTATTTTTGTCTTTAATATGAACAAAAGGTAAATAAATTCCCTTGAGCATTGTTTTCTGCACAAATTAGGCATTTCTTACAAAATTGAGTGGCAAACTGGCTAAACCCATGAGCAGTGAAAGATTTATTTAGGGTAGAGACCATACCCCCCTTTGATACATGGTAGACCCCATGTAGCAAAGAGGAGACCTGGTGGAACAGTTTGCGTGATAAAATGGGTTTGTTTTTGCTGCATTTGTAAAGATTAGAGGTGTTATCAAAAATTGCTCCCTTTTGTAGTCATCTGTAAATTTCAGCTTATGGTGCTGTTTTCTGAGCCTCAGTGAGAATGTCATGTGATAAATCTTCTGTCAGTGTCAAAATGGAATGTGTCTTTTACAGTAAGGCTGAGTGCAGCAGCCTTGGCTGTTTAGTCTGCAAAGTTATTGCCTTTAGAAACTGGATCTGTGCCATTAGTGTGTGCTGCACATTTGCATATGGCTAATTTAGATGGAAGTTTTATGCTGTCTAGCAGTTTCAAAATGAAGTCTTTGTGCTGGATTGGCTTCCCTGTTGATGTAATCATGCCTCTTTTCTTCCACTGTTGTGCAAAGTGATCAATGGTAGAGAATGCATACTGACTGTCAGTATACACTGAATGCTTTCCCTTTGGCTTAATTTGCAAGCTTCAGTTAGTGCAACTAATTCAGCTGCCTGTGCAGAGTAATGTGATGGGACTTTTTGTGCTCTTAAAAGACTATCATGGGTGACAACTGCAAAACCAGATAAGTTTGAACCAGTACAGTCATGTTTGGAGGAGCCGTCAACAAACAGTGTGAGATCACACTTCTCCAAAGGTGTGTCCTGTAAATCGGGACGTGGCAACGTTTCACTCTCAATTTCTGCCAAACAATCGTGAGGTTCACCTTCTGTTGAGATGGCAAAAAAACTCACTGGATTTGTTACCGTGCAACGTTCAATGGTTAAATGGAGCTGTGATAATAGCACTGTCATGCATGCAAGGTGTCTGGATGGTGAGAGGACTGATATTTTACTTTGTGACAAAATGACTGATGTTGATGCTGCATATGTGACCTTCAGGGTCAAGGGATGAAAAAGAACAAGCCCTGCTGAGGCCTGCACTGCCATCGATGTGGCTATTACGGCCTGCACACATGGAGGCAGAGCTCTCGCGACAAGGTCGAGTCTTGTGAAATAATATGCTACTGGACACATTTTTGTGCCGCTCGGTTGAATGAGCGCTGACGTCATGTGCCCTTCTACAATCAGCCATTTGTACAAACAGCTTCTTGTAATCGATGAGTACCAGGACATCAGTGCTAACCAAAAGTTTTTTCATTTTAACAAATGCCTCTTCTGCCTCAGGTGTCCACTTAGTTTTGTCCACCTGAGCCATGGGTCTTTTGTAGATGAGATCAGACAAGGGTTGCACTTCAAATGAATCATTTGCAATCCAAGAATGACAATAATTTAAAGTACCCAAAAATGACTTCCGGGAAGATGGCGGAGAGACATAACGCTTAAACAGAGAGCTCTCCCTAGCCGGATTAAAAATCATCGGTAAATGGCCAACTCGACATAAGCGGATCAATAAACTAAGGGATGAAAACACGAAGGAGCCGGGCACAAGGACAAAAGCAGAGTAAAATTAAAGAATTCCTCTTCAACAACGCAGGAGAAACCGCTGAACACGGGGCCCAAAAAAACGAGGTGACCGCAGCAGAGAAAATGGAAGACACACTCGATACCATGAACACTGGCATCGCCAGTTTGGGTAAAGAGTTGAGAGACTTCAAACGGCAGCTACAACAGGATTTAGCGGCTCTTAAGGAGGAGCTGAAAAAAGAGATTAAGGAAGAAATTATGGGCCTCCGAAGAGAAATGGAGCGCAAGCTAGCAGAAAACATGGAGGAGCTGCGCTCCCAGCGGGCGTGTATGACAGAAGCGCAGGCCCGAATATCAGAGCTGGAAGATTGGAATAGCGAGGCAAGCGAACAGCTGCAGACCCTGACGGCACAAATGCAGAGGATGCAGGAGAAAGTAACCGACTTGGAGAGCAGGTCCAGACGGGGCAATATACGCATCTTCGGGATCCCGGAGGGCATTGAAGGCAACTCGATGACGAAATTCATGGATCAGTTCTTAAAAAAAGAGCTGGAACTGCCCAGCGAAGCGGATCTGCAGATTCAACGAGCGCACAGAGCCTCGGCACAGAACCCGAACCCACGCTCTACACCCAGGTCAGTTGTGGTAAACTTTCTGAAATATGATGTAAAGGAAAGAATCCTGACACGAGCGTGGAAAAAAAAGATACGAATCGGCGACAAGCAGATATTCTTTGATCATGACTACCCGGCGGAAATTGTGCAGCAGTGGAAGAAATATGCCAACATTAAAAAAACGCTGAAAGAAAAAAAAATTAGATTCCAAACGCCGCTAACGAAGATGAGGATTCATTGGGAGAACGGCGTAAGAACCTACAACACAGCCAGAGAGGCAGCGCAGGACATGATGGAGCGGGGCCTTGAGGTGTACGTGCCGGAGGAAACGGTAGGAGCAGCGGAGGCCCTGAACGCATCACGACAGCCGGAGTGGAGGCGAGTGAACGGCAAAAGACGGGGGGAGACGTGGCGCAGCGGGCCCAGGAAAGACTACAAGGCTTTCAACTGAAAGCCTAGATTATAACAAAGATTAAGAAAGACACAGAAGAAATGAAGGCCAAGAAGACAAGGTAAAAGAGAAACAGACGGCTAGGAGAGGTTTAAGTGATATTTGTTGGACATTTCTAGACTAATGACTATTTCTTGGATAGTAAATACAGGTCTAGGGAGGGCCCTACACTCGGTGAGGACAATCCCTCCACCCACCAACAGGGACCAGTGGGCAGAAGAAAGGCCCAAAGTACGGAGGTCGAGATTTTTTAATGTGTTTTTATATAAATATGTGTTATTTTTGTTGTTAAAGGGGCTAGGAGCACAAGTTAAAAAAATGGAAAAACATGATTATGGGTAAAAATCTTAAGATAATAACACTAAACGTGAATGGTCTGAACTCACCTGTTAAAAGGGAAAGAATAATAAGAAAATTCAAGAAAGAAAAAGCCGAAATTATATTTATGCAAGAGACACATTTGAGCAAGACAGAACATGTGAAACTAAAGAGATTTGGCTATAAGAACTCCTACTACAGTTCATTTAAGGGAGGAACTAAAAGGGGGGTTATGATACTAATCTCAAATAAAATACAATTTGAATGTGAACAGGAAATCCAGGATAAAGAAGGCAGGTATGTAATAATAAAGGGTAGCATAGATGGAATGCAGATCACATTAGTGAGCATCTATGCCCCACCAGAAAGTGACAAGGGTTTTTTTCAACATCTGTTTGATCTCATAGCAACACACAGTGAAGGAGTCCTAATTTGTGGAGGAGACTTTAATGCTGTCATGGATCATGAAATTGATACAACAAGTGTTAAGAAGACAAAAAAACATGTAACAAAATTCATAAGAACCTCACTGGCAGAAATGGGTATGGTAGACATTTGGAGGGACCTGCACCCACTCGAAAAAGACTATACACATTATTCAGCAGTCCATAAAGTACACTCTAGAATAGATTACTTCCTTATGAATGAAGATGACAGACACAGGGTGAGAAATTGTTGGATTGGAGGGGCAGAAATATCAGATCATAATCCTATATACATGGAAATAAATTTAAACAATAGAAAACGACAAACAACATGGAAACTTAATGTAGGACTGTTAAATGATGATAAAATGAAAGAAAGAATAAAAGTAAACATAAATGAATATATTCAAGAGAATGACAATGAAGAAGTGGACCCAACAATACTATGGGATGCACTAAAAGCCGTGTTAAGAGGTAAATTAATTGTTGAAACAGGAAAAGCAAATAAGACTAAACTGGAAGCGTATGAACAAAGATGTGAGAGACTGAGGGAATTAGAACATAAACATCAAAGCACAAATGACCCAAAAATATATCAAGAAATTAAAGAAGAAAAAATAAAGATAAAAGAAACACAAATGGATGAAATTGAAAGGAAAAATAGATATCTAAAGCAAAAATATTATGAAACGGGACCAAAAGCCACAAAACTGCTGGCAAAACGGTTAAGAAAACAACAAACAATGAATAATGTATATAAGATTAAAGACCCCACCACAAATAAAACCACAGTTAACCCAGAAAACATCGAAGAAATATTCCATAATTTCTACCAAGAACTATACTCGCAACCTGAAGAAACAAATACTAAAGATATTAAAAAATTTCTATGCACATTGGACTTGCCATCAATAGGAAATCAACAAAATGAAAAGCTAACAGCAGAAATAACAACACAAGAGATTAGAGATGTGATTAAGTCACTTAAAAACGGTAAATCACCAGGTAGTGATGGATACCCGTCTGAGTTTTATAAACTGTTTATAGAAGAACTCACGCCACAGCTTCTAAAGTCATTTAATTGGACGTTGAACAACAACAAAATACCTCCATCATGGAACGAAGCCATTATTTCAGTCATTTTAAAGCCAGGGAAAGATAGAGAACAATGCGGAAACTATAGGCCAATCTCTTTATTAAATGTGGATTATAAAATATATACAACAATTATATGTAAACGAATAAAGACATTCTTGACGGAATTGATAGAAGATGATCAAGATGACTATGGTTTCATAGAGGGACGCCAAACACATGACAATATCAGGAGAACAATACATATAATTAATCAAATACATAAAGAAAAGAAAAGCGCAGTAATAATGAGTTTAGACGCAGAAAAAGCATTTGACAGGGTTAACTGGAAATTCCTATATAGTGTGCTGGAACGCTTTGGATTTAACGAAAAATCAGTACAGTGCATAAGGACACTGTATCAAGAACCTGTGGCAAGAATCAAGATAAACGGTAGCTTAACAGACAAAGTAAATATACAAAGATCAACTAGGCAGGGATGCTGCTTATCGCCCACCTTGTTTGCTCTGTTCATAGAGCCACTGGCTCAAGCGATACGACAAAATAAGAAATTAAAAGGTGTAACAATAAAGGGGGCGGAACACAAGATTGGGCTATTTGCAGACGATATTATAGTTTACCTTGAACAACCAGATGAATCAATAATGGAAATGATGAACTTGATAGAAAATTTTGGAAAATTATCAGGATACAAGATAAACATAACAAAAACACAAATACTGACATTCCACTATAACCCTCTAAACCAGATAACTGATAAGATCAAACTAAACTGGAAACAAAAAGAAATAAAATACCTTGGAGTGAACATACCTAAAGATCTAAGCAAAATCTATAAAGCAAACTATGATAGGTTGGAACAAGAAATAAAAAAAGATATTGATAGATGGTCAATCTTAAATATGGATCTGAATTCAAAAATTGAGACAGTCAAAATCAGCATACAACCTAGATTACTTTACCTCTTCCAGGCTATACCAACAGAGATTCCAGATGCCCAATTCTCAAAGTGGGACAGGATGATATCGAGATTTGTTTGGGGAGGTAAAAAACCAAGAGTGAAATATAAAACTCTCCAGTTACCAAAAGAGAAAGGAGGCATGGGCCTACCGAGTCTAAAGGAATATTACTACTCAGCACAAATAAGATATATCATATGTTGGTGCGACGAGGGATATGAGGCAAAATGGAAAGAAATGGAAAAGGAAATTGAGGGACTCCCAGTACAAAGCATAATAGGAGATAAAGATGCATATAAGCAAATCAAACAAATAGACCCAATCACTAAATTTACTTTAGAACTGTGGTATAAAATAGTACAAAAGTATAATATAAAGGAAGACATAAAACTATTGAAATGGGTAGCATTTGACAGTCAGTTTGAACCGGCAAAACAAGATAGGGGATACAAAAATCTGGTGAACAAGGGAATCACAGCATGGGGCAATATCGGAAAAAAAGATCTCGGGAGCTTTGTAAACATCAGGAGAAAATTTAAACTAGAAAGATCGGAATTCTTCAGATATCTGCAGATGAGAGACTATTATATGAAGAAGATTAGGCATAACCTCCAAACAGATGTGAGCGAGATTATACAATTCATTTTAAGCTCATATACAGGAAATAAAACAAGAATTATTTCAAAGCTATATCAGAAACTTATGGCAAACAATCATTCAAGTAACTATATAAAGGAGAAATGGGAGAAAGAGCTCAATTTAAACATAACAGAAGAAAGCTGGCAGGAAATATGGAAAACACAACACACGTCAACAAATTCAAGAACATGGAGGGAATTTGGATGGAAAAACCTGATTCGCTTTTTCATTACACCACAGATTCAAGGAAAATATACAAATACCCAATCTATATGCTGGAGGGGATGTGGGGCTCAAAATGCAGACCACTCGCATATGTTTTGGAAATGCTGCAAAATCTCATCATTCTGGAAATCTATACATGTGACAATACAGAGGATATTAGGATATAATATACCAATGAACTGTAACTTGATGTACCTATGTGATCTTAAAAGAGACAATGTAATACAGGCTGAGGACAGATATCTAGTTAAAATCTTGTTGATTGCATGTAAAAAAACAATCACAAAAAAATGGCGATCAGAAGTTCTTCCTGACCAAGAGCAATGGACTGACATTATTGAGGACATACGTATGATGGAAAAACTAACATATCGACAAAGAATGCAAGAAGGACTATGGGAAAAAAAATGGCGGAAATGGACACACTACAAAGTGCAACAACGAGACAGATATTGAAAGAATAACCAAAGACGCTGGAAAAACCAGAAGAATTAAGAGATGGAAACTAAAAACTTGATGCTCCAACATTTGTCCCCCCCCCCTTTTTTTTTTTTTTTTTTTTTTCTCCTTTTTCTTTTTTACTCTAGCCCCTTTGTTTTTTTTAAATGTAGACTGTGATCTGAATGCAATATATATAATGAAAAATGAATAAAAATCTTAAGTTACAAAAAAAAAAAGTACCCAAAAATGACATCCTATCTCTTTTTGTGATGGGTTTTGGTCCTGACAAAATAGCTTGTTTGTGAGCTGGGTCAACATGTCTGCCCTCTGCTGACAAAATGTGGCCTAAATAATTAACTCTTTTTTCCACAACTGTAATTTTTCCTTGTTGACTTTGTGACCTTGTTCTGCTAAAAAAAAAAATCAATAAGGCAATGGTGTCTTTTTTTGCATCTTTCTTCATCAGGTGATGCCAGAAAAATGTCATCAACATAAAGGAGCAACTGGCTCGCATTAGGAGGAATAAACTGTGCCAAGTTTGCTGACATTGCCTGTGAAAAAAATGGTTGGCGATTCATAGTAACCTTGTGGTAATCTGGTGAATGTGTACCTCTTATTTTCAAATGTGAATGCAAACCAAAACTGATGATCTGGATATATGGGGATGCTGAAAAAAAAAGCATTGCTGATAAGATAAGATAAGATAAGATAAGATAAGCCTTTATTAGTCCCACAATAGAGAAATTCCAGGATTGCAACAGCTTAGGGATAGCAACACTCAAAGCAATAATTAAGAAGATACGGAAGATATAAATAAGAGCAGTGGATATACATACATACACATAAATATATAAATACATATACAAAGTAATGTCTACCACTGTGAAATATTTCATTTGTGGTTGTAGGTCATTCAACAAAGTGTGTGGGTCTGGGACTGAAACAGCCCTTGGGATAACTGCTTTGTTTGCCTCCTGAAGGTCTTGGACAATTTGCCATCTGGAGGATGGTCCAGCCTGTCATATCCCGAGCGCTTTTGTCCGCGCTCGGGTTATTCCTCATCCCTGTCAGGTTTTTGACAGCAGGTGTCGTCACTCGGGTTTCCCGGGCTCTGATTGGCCAGACGCTCGGGGGCTCTCAGCTGTCAGAGCCTGAGCAGCTGCGCCGCATTGTCAATCACGAGCAGCTGGCTTTAAATGTCAGTGCGAGTGAATTGGACTCTGCGGCTGTCTTGTCAAGAGTCTTTTGACTTTCCCCTGTTTCCTTATCGACATGCTCCCTGGGTTCCCCAACGTATCCCGCTGCATGTAATTCAACCTGTTATCATAGGAATGGTACTTCTCCCTAGCTAACATTCCTTGCTATTACGGCAGACGAGAGCTCCCCGTCTCAGCCGTTACCCTCTCCTTGTTTCTCGTTAATATTCCTTGCCTTTGCGGTGAACGAGAGCCCCTCGTCTCAGCCGCCAACTCCTTTTGTGTGTTCATGTTGTTGTTGTGTAACGAAGCCTTACGTGGCTAGTTGTTTTGTACACCCAAGCCCTGTACAACACAAATAAAGAACTGAATTGCAACTTACTGGACTGAGGCGTCTTATGCTGGCTCGTGAGGGCCAGCCGTGACAGTAGACAGCCGCCAGAAGGAGACGCCGTTCTCAGTAAGTTGCGTTCTGGGAACTTTGCCCCTTCCTGTCCGGGTACGTGGCGTTGGAAACATGCCATCTCAGCGGAGTCTTTCTCGGGATTCCCACGGCCAGCTGACCAAGGCGCTGGAGGAGGTAGATGAAATCCTGATCGTCGCCTCCGACCTCGATGGGCATCCTGACACCTCCCTCGCCCCTCCTCTCCTCGGTTATCAGCCCGATGAACACTGGTATTTAGATCGGGCTGAGGAGGTGCTTGACCGTCTGCCTTCCCGCTACAACGGTCACCCCGAGGTCGACGCGAGGAGGCTCGACATCGCTGCCCAACGCCAGATTATTCAGATGTACGAAGAGGAGGAAGCCGCAAGGTGGGGTGACCTCAGGCTCCAGCTGCCTGAGGCGATGGAGGAAGTGGATGACTTCATCAGCGCTTCCGCCCGCCTTGACGACCCTTCCGAAGTGCACTATTACCTGGACTGCACTGAGAGGACGCTCGACCAATTGTCTCCCCGCTACACCGACCACTTGGACGTCCAAGCGAGGAGACAAGAGATCGCCGCCCACCGCGAGGCATTCCAGGAGGTCGAGGAGGAACGAGGCCGATGGAGGAGTAATCGGAGCTCCCGCTGCCCGCTCTGGAATCCGGATCCTTCCCTCGATCCAGTCCTGGAGTTCGCACCACCCGGGGCCCGTCATAGACGTCGGCACCGTGGCCAGAGACGTTCTCAGCGCGACTCCCTTCCGGAACCCGCTCCGGTTCACTGGACTGACCCCATTCATCCCACAGCTGTCTCTCCAGCATCTCACCAGGAGGAGATCCCTGCAGCCTTTCTCCCCGGGCCTGCTCCCCCCGCTGAGCTGTCAGCGCGTCATGCCCGGCCCGACTCGGCTGTTGCCCCCTCCGCCTCGACACCTTCTCCAACGGCTGGGAGTTTGAGAAGTTTTGCTCCAGTGGACTTCGCGGCTACACCATCCCGAGTGGCCCCCTCTCCTCCTTCTAGAGAGTCTCCGGCCACCACCTGGCGGGAGGAGGATGGAATGACATTCCCTACAGCAGGTTCCATCGCCCCTCCAGGAGGCAGGCAAGTACAAGTTCACTTTTTTCCATCTAATAGTGATTTGTTCTGTCTGACTCCTGGGGGTGAGGTTCGGGGTTTGCAGCCCCCCGAGCCTCCACTCCCTGCTGATATGTTAATTAAACCCGCTGCCTCTGTGTCTCCCCCCGCTGAGCACACTTCGACTCCTGATGAGCGTCACCAGACGAGGAGTGAGCCTGCGGCCCTCGGGCACAAGACCCCAGCCCCGCAGCCATTTTCTGGGCAGAGGAGATCGGACGACTGGTTGGAGCCTGTGCCGACGATGGATCGTCCCCGGGACTCCACAGATGAACAGTCCGGTCCAGCGGGCCGGGAGCCCCCCACCTCCACGCCACATGAACTGCCAGCGGGGACGATGATGTCAGGGGGTCCTCGAGCTGCAAGAGCCTCTCTTCCAGGGGCGGATGACGTCACGACGGAGTGGGAACCGGACGACGACCTCCTCCCGTTTGAACCCGGAGCATCGAAGTCCTGGATGGCGGTAGAACCCGAGATCAGGCGAGTGCTCTATTTTCTATCTCTCATCTATTTTCTGGAGCATTATTACCTGTCTCTCGGGGGGCCGAGCTGGGTGCAGCCGTCTGCTGCGCTCGAGCCTGTCTCGCCGGGCTCTGCCGCTGCCGGTGATCCTGATCCCAGTTCCTTTTGTCCCTCTGAGCCTCTCCCCAGGGTCACTGGAGATGAACCTGCTCTGGGTGCCACCTTGGAGGTTCCGGTTCTCTGCACGGTGTTCGCCTCAGATGCTGCGCCCGGAAGTGCCTTACCGGCCCAATCGGGGTCCACCGGGGGTGCTCCGCCGGTCCAGTTGGGGTCCACAGGGAGTGCTCCGCCGGTTCAATTGGAACTCGACATCATGGAGGTTCCGGCCCAATCGGGGTCCGACGCGGGTGCTGCTCTTGCTCAATCGGAGCTCGATGTCATGGAGGTTCCAGCCCAATCGGGGTCTGACGCGGGTGCTGCTCTTGCTCAATCGGAGCTCGACGTCATGGAGGTTCCGGCCCAATTGGGGTCCGACGCGGGTGCTGCTCTCGCTCAATCGGAGCTCGGCGTCATGGTGGTCCTGACCCGGGTCGTCCTGACCCAGGTGGGTCCCGGAGATTGTGCAGCTGACCCACCGCTGAACGCTTTCCAGGCCATTCCCTATCCTCGCGATGGCCTCTCCTTCCCCGCATTTGAGACTGCGGGAGTCAATTCCAGTTGGCCCGGTTCGCTGACTTTCCACCAGCCATTCTGTTGGCAGGCTGATACTGCCCGACCACCCGGTGACTGGCTTTTTCCTTTTGGCATCCGGGTCCGGCCTCCTGACAAGCAGGATGATTTATTCGTCTCAGCCGTTACCCTCTCCTTGTTTCTCGTTAATATTCCTTGCCTTTGCGGCGAACGAGAGCCCCTCGTCTCAGCCGCCAACTCCCTTTGTGTGTTCATGTTGTTGTTGTGTAACGAAGCCTACGTGGCTAGTTGTTTTGTACACCCAAGCCCTGTACAACACAAATAAAGAACTGAATTGCAACTTACTGGACTGAGGCGTCTTATGCTGGCTCGTGAGGGCCAGCCGTGACACAGCCTTCCTCACAGGAAATAAAGTTGTGTTACATGGAGAGTTTGGGCATGGGACAATGACACCTGCTGCTTTCAGGTCCTCTACGACCGGTTTAATGCCCTCTTGGGCCTCCGGACGTAGAGGATACTGTCTTTGGTAAGGCCTACAATGAGATTTAGCATTTATTTTATCCAATTCTGCATTTTTTATTAAGCCTATATCTGCCTTTCCTTTTGATCACAGAGAATTTGGAATTTGTGAGAGTGCATGTTCCTCTCCTTCTGTTATTGTAAAAAGTGATCACGTGGGTGAGTTGGGAACATCAATATGGACTTCTTTCTGCACTGTGGTCACCCAGTTCAGAGGCATTAAGTAGGTATCAAGTTTTGGGGAATATTGAGCTCTTGGATCAGGAGTTTCTTTCCAAGATTGACCACATTCCTCTGCTGTTGTTACAAAGTGTCCTACATCCTTCCAGTGCATGTGTTTGGGTTCGATTAGTGGGATGTGGGGCACCTCCCAGTGCTTGAAATGTCTGTTGTCTTCATCACATAACACAACAGATGCTCCCACATAGCCCCTTGGCGACCAATAGAGATTCTTTATCCCCAGTCTGGAGGATGGATTTGCAAGGAATGATTTTCATAGTTTGGATCTGGGCCACTCAGATGTCTGTCATACATGCTGCAACGATATTGGTCTGTGGCCTGCTGTGTAGTGGGGATGTTGGATTTAAAATATTGCATAGCTTTTGCAGTCAAGTCTATGGTCACCACGCCTGGCCAGGCCAAAACAAAACATTGTGAGTAACAGTACCTTGGCACAGCGAAATCCTGCAACACATTTACTCCTGTCACATGTGGGAAATGTGATACTCTCATACTGTTCTCTGTTGGGACTATGGCAATGTTGAGAGCTGTGAGCAAACCTCTGCCCAAAAGGTTAACGGGACATGCCTGTGATAATATGAATGAACCTTCTGCAATGTCACCTGTGACAGGATGTTTTACCTTTACAGTTTCGGAGAGGTGTTCTGTTTTTAATTTACCACTTGCGGATTTGACAGTTACTGTTTGATCTGATTTTGTGAAACCTTCAACATCTGTTCCTGCAATGACTGCTCTGCACGCCACTGTATCACAGAGAAACCTTATTGGGACGCCTTGAACCTCCAATGTCGCTTCAGGTAAACACTGCATCGTCAGCATCAAGTCAAAATCAGGTAAATGAAAAATGTCAGCTGTATCATTGTCAGTGTCATCTGTTGCACTTAGCTTTGGGTCGGCTAGTCACATGTTGTGGTCTCATGGATGTTTTGGTGGCGGCTGAGTGCGAGGTCCTCCCTCCTCCCCCCAACTCAGCGGGCACCCAGGGCAATCCCTCTGCCAATGCCCCCGCTGTTCACATTGGAGACAAGCGTCACGCCTCCATGGTCATGGGTAGGCAGCTCCGCGACCACGTTCTCCTCTCTGCCCTCATCTTCCTCCCCCACGTGGTGGACCCTGGTAAAAGACAGAGGTGGGGGAAGCCTCGGCTCCCCCCTGGGTGTCAGCAATCATGTAAATAGGGGTTGGTTGTGATGATTTCTTTTCCTCCTTTTTCACCTTCTCCTCTTCCAATCGCTCTGCATGCTTAGCATAACACATCACCAATGCCAAGTGCAATATGTAGCCAGATGTTTGTGGCTGTAGTGTGCTAAATGTGGGTGTATGTTTTGTAAGAAAACACTTTTCCAGTGCTGCCAATAGGGTTCTACACCTGTATCATTAGCAGGTTCAATTAAACCGGAATAGTTATCAAAAATGTCTTGCAATCTGCTCCTGTAAGCTTCCACACCTTCACCTTTGTTTTGAGTTGTATTTTGTATTCTGGTCCAGTTATGCTTCACCCGCCATTTTTTCCCCAATGCATTCATTTAATTGTCTCACCCGTTGTTTTAACTGCATTTGTTGGGGGCAAAACATTACCTGTGGTGTCTTTTGAGCTCCAATCACCTGACACAGCACACCGATCAACTTTTAAAACTTTTCTGTCATTACGTTCTGTCTCATGACCATTTAGTTTGAAGCCATCAAGGAGGTTTGCCATCTCTTCAAAAAACTGTGTGGGCTTATCTTTCGGATGTGGGATCTCTTTAACTGCCTCTGAAAAATCAGCATCAGTCCATGGCCTGTAGACTAAGATTGTTGGTTGGAACTCCGGGGCCTGTGGGTTGGTCTTGTCACCCCCAGGTGGCCCTGCATAAGCTGGATTTGAAAGCTCAATCATAGGGTACTGCTCAGTGACAGCATATATATATCAAATCCTCAGGTTTGACAGGCCTAATTGTAGGAGAGTGTGGAAATGTATGGTGAGATGATGCGTATTTACAGGTACATCTCAAAAAATTAGAATATCATGAAAAAGTTCAATTTTTTTGTCACTCATTTCAGAAAGTGAAACCCATATGGCGGAACCGATTCCGGTTCCGCCGGACCGGTGGCGCCACACGAGTAGGCTGCCTGTTGCAACAGCCTTTTTTTTAATCTTCCTTCTTCTTTCTACACCTTTCACTCTGTATATATATCACGGACGCACGGATCGCCCCGGGGGTCTCCCGGGTCGGCGGACGGAGCCACGGTTTGCAGCGGGAGACGCTACAGCGGGGAGGAGCTAGTGCTAGCTAGCACTTGGCCGCCGCCCGGTGCTAATGGGAAACTCGACATACCGGGAGCTGTAGCGAAAACGACGCGGGTGCCGGGCTGGAGTTTAGGCGGCGTGCAAGAAATATAAGACAGAATAATAAAGAGCGATGGCAAGAACCAAGCAGACCGCCCGTAAAATCTACTGGAGGAAGAAGCCCCCCAGGAGACAGCTAGCCACCAGGGCTGCTCGGAGAGGCGCTCCGGCCACCGGCAGAGTGAAGAGGCCTCGCCGTCACAGGCCCGTGGCTCTGAGAGAGATCCGTCGCTGCCAGAAATCCATGGAGCTGCTCATCCGTAAGCTGCCCGTCCAGCGCCTGGTGAGGGAGATCGCTCAGGACTTCAAGACCGTCCTGCGTTTCCTGAGCTTCGCCGTCATGGCTCTGCAGGAGACCAGCGAGGCCCACCTGGTGGTCTCTTCTTCGCTAAGGGGGTCACCATCATGCCCAAAGACTTCCAGCTGGCCCGCCGCATCCGCAGAGAGAGAGCTTAGACTTTCTGCTGCACATTCACCAACCAACCATAATGCTCTGCACTGTGTGTCTATATACTGTATATACATTTATAGTAATATGGACATATGTTTACTAGATGTTGTTTTTTCTTGCCTTCTGATTGTTGCTCTGAGTGTTGCTATCCCTGTGCTGTTGCAATCCTGGAATTTCCCCATTGTGGGACTAATAAAGGCTTATCTTATCTTATCTTATCTTATATATTATATAGATTCATTACACAGAGAGTGATATATTTCAAGTTTATTTATTTTAATTTTAATGGTTATGGCTTACAGCCCATGAAAACCCCAAATTCAGTTTCTCAAAAAAATAGAATATTGCATAAAATTAATTTTAAAAAATAGTTTTTTTTATACAAATGTTGGCCGACTGAAAAGTATGTCCATGTACCACTCAATACTTGGTCGGGGCTCCTTTTGGATGAATTACTGTATCAGTGTGGCGTGGCATGGAGGTGATCAGCCTGTGGTTCTGCTGAGGTGTTAAGAAGGTCCAGGATGCTTTGATAGTGACCTTCAGCTTGTCTGCATTGTTGGGTCTAGTGTGTCTCTGTCATATCCGGCTCTAGGGAGCCGGGCAATCAGAGCCAGGGGCAAGCCAGTGAGTCGTGATATTTTATTCAGGGTAAAGGGGAAGGGATGAGGAGAGCACAGATACTCATGCAGACGTACACTCACAGGTTGCACAGCGCAGAGGTAAGCAGCTCGTACCGGACGTGGGGGTAACAAGACGTACATACTCACAGCGGGATACAAACACAGGAATGCTGCAAGAGGAGTATAAGCTGACACCAGACGAAGGGGCTTCAGCTTAGCAATGTGTTTATGTCGCAGCCCCGAGTCATCGAGGCTGCTCCTATTTATCCTCATTGGCAGCGCCCCAGCTGATGAAGACTAATTGGCCCCAGCCGTCCATAATGCTGCCAGCTGGGGGCCAGCTGAGACGCTGCTCAATGGGAAGCAGGGATGAGGGAAAACATGGGCTGAGTACCGAGACGGCATCTCAACCCATGGTGACAGAGCCCCTCCCTCAAGGTCGGGCTCCTGAACGACCAGGAACATCCCAGCCCCCCCCCCCCCCCCACCACCTAGGTTGGGAGGAAGGGAGGCGGACCGGAGGGGAAGAAGCCAAGGGAAGGACAACACCAATGGGGCAATGTAGGGTAGCGGGAAAGAAAAACCCAAATACAATACTGACAAAACAGAATAATTAACCCAGGTACAGATGGGGAGAAGAACTGGGTCAGCACGCCGGTTACATACTACCCAGAGAGCACCAACCATGCGTGACCCAGAGCAAGGAAAAAAGAACCACCAAAAAGGTACAGGGCAAAAAATGCTGAGTACGGTTAAATAAAGGGGAACCTATACACAGCGCTAATTTAAGTACATACACACACAGTCACCAAGAAAAGTGAGGGTGACTGGAACAAATGACAATTATAGAGCATGGTGTTACGGAAAACAAGGCACATGACTATAATGAACCAACAGGACAAAAAAGAAATACTGAGTGCAGGCAAAGAAAAACCCACACACACGAATATATAAATACCCAGTCACCTAAAGAAATGAAAGTGACTGGAATAAATGGATAACTGCAGAGCATGGTGTTACGGAAAACAAAACATAACTCTACAATACAAAAAACGAGGCTAAAAACATGGCACAAAAAGTAAAATGCTGAGCATGAGCGATGGAAAACACAGCACTATAAAAACGAATCCACCAACAGGACAAAACATTACACCCGAGTGACCTTAATAACAAAAGAAAAAGTGACACCCGAGGTGAATGGCAGGCAGAGTCCAAAAATGGCCGAGATGGCTCCGGAGATCTCCCCGCCCATTGTCCAGCTGGCGAATCAGGGAAAGAGAAGTGTTCGGACGGCGAACTCTGGACCCAGATCCCAGGAATCCAGTCCACCGGCAGCCGAACCAGGCTGCCCAGAGGGAAACAGACCAGTGGGGGGAACCAGATCACCGAACCGAAAGTTCTGTGGGTCGGGTCGTCGACCCGCATCACTCAACCACCAGGACCGTTGAGACGGGCGAAGGATCAGAGCGGATCCCGGTGGAAGAGGCTCTGGGGAGAGCCGATGACGAGGGCGGCGGGCGTCAGGCCGCAGGAAAACGGCCACCTCCTCACCGGACCTGGACAATACTGGGGCAGCACCCACGTCGGACCCCAATCGGGCCTCAGGCGAATCCACGTTGGACCCCGACTGGGTCTCGGGCGAACCCACGTTGAATACTGCACCAGAACCGACCTCCAACGTTGAACCCGGACCCTCCAGCACCACGAGGAACAGCAACTCCTTGCCGGTGACCCTGGAAGAAGGCTCAGAAGAGAAAACAGAACCGGGA
Source organism: Pholidichthys leucotaenia (assembly GCA_020510985.1). NCBI lineage: Eukaryota > Metazoa > Chordata > Actinopteri > Cichliformes > Pholidichthyidae > Pholidichthys > Pholidichthys leucotaenia. Next base: position 274,508,019 of record CM035844.1, on the reverse strand, counting down.
TCAGGATCACCGGCAGCGCCAGAACCCGGCGAGACGAGTTCAGACGCAGCGGACGGCTGCACCCGGCTCGTCTCCCCTGGAGATAGGCTGAAGTGCTCGGGGATAAAAAGAGAGAAAAGAAAGGAGAGCACTCGCCTGATCTCGGGTTCTGACGCCGTCCAGGACTGCGAAGATCCAGGATCCGTCGTCAGGCTCCCATCTAGCCGCGTCGGGCCCCGCAGCCAGCACGATGGTCAGCGCAGCTTGAGATCCCTCCAGCTCAGGTGACCCCGCCGACGATCCACTCGGCGTGAAGCCAGAAGAATCTCGTCCCGCCGGACCGAACCGCTCCTCCGTGGAGACCCGGGGACGCTCAGTCGTCGGCGTAGACTCCACGCAGCAGTCAGTCCCCCTCCTCCGTCCGCAATGTAGCTGCGGAACCACAGGCCCTCTCCATATCCCACCACGTTGACCCGGAGCCGGGGACCGCTCGGCGGAGAGAGACACAGGATGCGGGATTAGGAATACAGGTTACAGCAGGTGGGGAGAGTTCAGGGAGCTGCGAACCCTGAACTTCTCCTCCAGGGATGTGAAGGAGCAAATCATTAAGCAGGTGTGAAAAAACAATGACTTGCCTGCCCCCTGGAGGTTGAGTATCGCCTGCTGTAGTGGAATCTGCTTCTTCCTCTCCCCGCCCGGCGATAACGGAGGACCCCCCGGGAATTCGTCTGAGGGTCGCTCGCGTTGTCTCCAGCAGAGAGCTCACCAGGCCGGGATTCCAGGCACACACAGCGGTCAGGAAGCGCGTCGAGGAGGAGGAGGGGGAAACAGCCGGGGTGAGCCAGCCCGAGTGTCCAGGAATGACAGCGGGGGAACGAGGCTCAGGGGACGAGGCTGTAGAGTCTCCACACTGACGAGGCGAAGGGATGACAGCTGCGTGGGAGGAACGGTCCTGACGATGACCCAGAACTGGATCCGGACGAGGTTCGTGCAGAGGTGACTCGGCGATGTGATGACGACTACTCCCAGGGGACGAAGTGAGGGGGAAACCCAGGATTCGCCGCTCCAGATCGGAGATCGAGACGAGGAAGGCGTCGAGCACGGGAAAGCTTCGTAGCCCTGAAGTCCTCACCATCAATCTCACTGCCGCCGCCACATGCCTGAAGGTGGTGACAGGAAACACAGTAGAGCTCGCGACAGCCACTCGACCCCGGACATAACTGCTGTCAGCTGCGGCTCCTTGAAGGGAATCCCGAGTGACGTGGCGCAGGTCGGGGGAAGTCCTCTGGTTGGCGCGAACTCCCGCACTGGAATGGCGGCAGGAACGGGACTCCGAAGCGGGGAAAGACGTCGCCCACTTCGACTCCCTGCCGGGATTTCCATCCACCCCGTGGAGCTTCTCTCGCTGTGTACCTGCAGCGTCTATCCTGGCACTGTCCTCCAGATGGTACAGAGAGTGAGGGTGACAGTCCAGGAGTTCCTCAGCACGGCCCGGATGCCAGCGTCTCGCGTTGGAGGCGTCGTGCAGGGTGAAGAACGTCCCGTCGACAGCCTCCGAGATGGACCTCAGCTCGTCGCCCTGGCGCCGGAAGTGACTCCTGGGAAACGGCATGCTAGCAGCGCTGACACCCGGACAGAAAGGTACATTTCCACAGCGACTCACGGCCGCCGGCAACTCTTCTGGCTGCGACATACTGTCATATCCGGCTCTAGGGAGCCGGGCAATCAGAGCCAGGGGCAAGCCAGTGAGTCGTGATATTTTATTCAGGGTAAAGGGGAAGGGATGAGGAGAGCACAGATACTCATGCAGAGGTACACTCACAGGTTGCACAGCGCAGAGGTAAGCAGCTCGTACCGGACGTGGGGGTAACAAGACGTACATACTCACAGCGGGATACAAACACAGGAATGCTGCAAGAGGAGTATAAGCTGACACCAGACGAAGGGGCTTCAGCTTAGCAATGTGTTTATGTCGCAGCCCCGAGTCATCGAGGCTGCTCCTATTTATCCTCATTGGCAGCGCCCCAGCTGATGAAGACTAATTGGCCCCAGCCGTCCATAATGCTGCCAGCTGGGGGCCAGCTGAGACGCTGCTCAATGGGAAGCAGGGATGAGGGAAAACATGGGCTGAGTACCGAGACGGCATCTCAACCCATGGTGACAGTCTCATCTTCCTCTTGACAATACTCCATAGATTCTCTATGGGGTTTAGATCAGGAGAGTTTGCTGGCCAATCAAACACAGTGATGCCATGGTCATTAAACCAGGTTTTGATACCTTTGGCAGTGTGTGGGGGATTCCAAGTCCTGCTGGAAAATGAAATCAGCTTCTCCATAAAGCTTGTCAGCAGAGGGACGCATGAAGTGCTCTAAAATGTCCTGGTAGACGATTGTGCTGACTTTGGTCTTGATAAAACACAGTGGACTATCACCAGCAGATGACCTCTGTTCAGATACAAGTAAATTTTGCATTTCATTTGGACATCAAAGTCCCAGAGTCTGGAGAAAGAGTGGAGAGGCACAGAATCTAAGTTGCTTGAGGTTTAGTGTGAAGTTTCCACAGTCAGTGATGATTTGAGGAACCATGTCATCTGCTGGTGTTGGTCCACTGTGTTTTATCAAGACCAAAGTCAGCTCAGTCGCCTACCAGGAAATTTTAGAGCACTTCATGCGTCCCTCTGCTGACAAGCTTTATGGAGAAGCTGATTTCATTTTCCAGCAGGACTTGGCACTCCTCCTCACTGCCAAAAGTATCAAAATCTGGTTTAATGACCATGGTATCACTGTGTTTGATTGGCCAGCAAACTCTCCTGACCTAAACCCCACAGAGAATCTATGGAGTATTGTCAAGAGGAAGATGAGAGACACCAGACCCAACAATGCAGATGAGCTGAAGGTCACTATCAAAGCAACCTAGACCTTCATAACTCATCAGCAGTACCACAGGCTGATCACCTCCATGCCACGCCTCATTGATACAGTAATTCATCCAAAAGGAACCCCAACCAAGTATTGAGTGTGTACGTGGACATACTTTTCAGTCGGCCAACATTTCTTTTAAAAAACTATATTTTTAAAATTAATTTTATGTAATATTCTAATTTTTTGAGAAACTGAATTTGGGGTTTTCATAGGCTGCAACTCACCCTTTGCCGGGGGATCCTGGGTTCGATCCCAGCCCCCGACCAACAGTGATCTGTGTGGAGTTTGCATGTTCTCCCCGTGTCTGCGTGGGTTTACTCCAGGATTTCTCCGGTTTCCTCCCACATGCCAAAAACATGCAAGTTAGGTTAATTGTCATCAAACTGGGGATTCTAAATTGTCCTTAAGTATGAGTGTGAGAGTGAATGGTTGTCTCTCTCTCTGTGTTGGCCCTGCGATGGACTGGCGATCTGTCCAGGGTGTACCCTGCCTCTCACCCAAAGATGCTGGGATAGGCTCCAGCCCCCCCGCAACCTGAAAAGGATTAAGCGGAAGAAGATGAAAAAATGAATGGGCTGTAAGCCATAATCATCAAAATTAAAATAAATAAACACTTGAAATATATCACTCTCTGTGTAATGAATCTATATAATATATGGGTTTCACTTTCTGAAATGAGTGACAAAAAATATTGAACTTTTTCATGATATTCTAATTTTTTGAGATGTACCTGTACTTAACTCTTTGGTGCCCCTATGTGGTTGTTCTCTGGTGCCCCAGTCCTTGTCCTTCTTGACTTTTGGTCTGACATCAGTGGGAGGAGGAGGAGGAGGCTCTTCGGTTGAGGACATGGCCCCTGCCATTTTGGTGAGGTCAGGATACAGTGGAGGAGGGGTAGGAGGAGGTACATGACCCACCGCCATGTCGTCATTTTCTTCCGCTTGGAGAGTAGAGGAGATAGGACATAGGTTAGATAAGTCTCTTTTCTTACCATTGCCAGTATGTTGAGAGTCCTGAATTTTGTTTTTTTACTGTCACAAGCTCCAAGTCAGTCATTTCCTTGCTGTCTCAAGCCACTGCTCTCCCTCTTTCAGTCCATATTTCTCTTGCTTTCTCCTGCTGCCATCTGCTGTCTGCTTTATGTTGCTGTCTGACTTCCGTATCCTCAGGATCTGCCCTTCTACTGCAACAATTGTCCATTTTTTTCCCACCAAAATAAGCCATGGAACATTAAAAGCACATGAAACAAGCACGCAAACGACCGGACAAACAGACTGCAGTTCTTTATTTGATGCATTTATTTTATTATAATTCAGGGTTATTTTATCGTGCACAGGTTTTAATGAATTCTTCTTCTTCTTTTAGATTTGATTGGTGGTTGGCAACCAGCTTACAGGTGCATTACTGCCACGTACTTCACTGTATATACCATTACTCTATGCTCATGTTCACCTGACGATATTGAATCTTGCCACGTAATTCACAGCATCACTCTAAATATAATTCAAGAAATCTCCATTTTAAAAGGAACTCCGATTATATTGGCATGTTAGCTCTATATGCTTTATTTTTATGTTAGTAACATAACTATAATATAATTTTTTTGAAAATAATTCCCAGTTTTATATATTTTTAAAAAACTTTATTACGATGTAAATCGCCATTTTTGTTTACGTCGCAATGCATTCTGGGTAGTGACGTAGAATGGTTGCAGCCGTTTTTTCTGTCTTATACAAGCCAAGAAGCGAAGCTACTAACTACTGCCATTTGTCAGTGAAAATGCCACATTGCGCGGCTTTTGGATGTAATTTCCAATCAAAGGGAAATAAAGAGAGCGGGGTAAGCCTCCATAGCTTTCCTAAAGAGGGAAAGTTGAGGAAAAAGTGGGGCAGCAGCGGCTCAGCAGGTAGAGCAGGTCGTCTAATAACCCCATGGTTGGCGGTTCGCATCACGCTCTCCCCAGATATCCTGCCGTTGTGTCCCTGGGCAAGACACTTCACCCGCATTGCCTCCAGTGCCCATAACACTGAGTATGAATGTGTAAAAATGTTTAAATGCTCGGTGGTGGCCGGAGAGGCTGTTGGCGTGGATTGGCAGCCACATTTCCGTCACTCTGAGTGTCTGTAATCACGCGCTGTAGCGCATGCCTGATAAAGCAGACATATGTATTAATCACGCTATGATAAAGCACAATATCACTCAAAGCGCGCGCATGAGACATGTCTGTGATCGCACGCTTGTGTTCACCATTCCTGCCTTTCGTCTCCTAACCGTGGTTTTGGGACACAGGGGAGATCTATCTTCCTCCGGGTTCAGCTCCCGAGTAAATCACACTCTTGTCAAAAAGGGATGTGGTATTACACAGAAGCACAGGCCGTTTTGCTGAAGCGTTGGGGCTTTATTTATATACCGCACTGTTGTCAGCAACAAATTCTACCTGCTCCAGTCGCCTCGCTCTTTCTACTCATCCGCACCAAATCACACACACCGTTCCCTCTCGAGGTCATTCCACACACACCGGGGGGGGGGGGCGCCTCGGCTGCGCAAACGCTCCCACTCACTCACGTCCACGCACCGAGCTGCCCCATCCAAACACACACACCAGATACATCCCGCAACACTTGATAGAGCTGACATATGTATTAATCACGCTATGATATCGCTCAAAGCGCACGCTTGGCTTGACATGTCGAAGATCTGGCTGGCAACAGTCAGAAAAAAAAAAAAAAAGTCTGGAACGACTGTGGAGCACTGCTTATGGACGTTCAACCGGCAGTCTGAGAAAGCAACAGAGAAATTGCTTTATGTTGCTGAGAGTCCATGTTTATCAGTTCAGTGCCCATCATGCTTGTAGGCAATTTTTTGTGTTTGAGCATTCTATTGTAAGTAAATCAACAATATATAAGTTTCATCTTAAAATAATGCTTCCTCGAGCGCACGCTTGAGACACTCTAAAAGTGGAGAGACACTCGCGGAGCGGAGAGACACTCGAGCGCACGCTCGCGCACACTCACGGAGCGGAGAGACACTCGCGGAGCGGAGAGACACTATATCACGCTATATCGCTCATTTGAGCGAAATAGAGCTTTATCATAGTGTGATAAATATATATATATCAGCTTTATCAAGTGTGCACTTGATAAAAATTCGAACCATGACAAAATTTGAACTGTGATTCGCTTGAGTGTGTGTAAAGCGCACGCTCGTGCGCTTTGAGCGATATTGTGCTTTATTATAGCGTGATTAATCCATATGTCAGCTTTATCAGGCGTGCGCTATAGCGTGCGATCACAGACATGTCTCATGCGTGCGCTTTGAGCGATATTGTGCTATTATCACAGCGTGATTAATACATATGTCAGCTTTATTAGGCATGCGCTATAGCGCATGATCACAGACACTCAGAGTGACGGAAATGTGGCTGCCAATCCACGCCAACAGCCTCTCCGGCCACCACCGAGCATTTAAACATTTTTACACATTCATACCCAGTGTTATGGGCACTGGAGGCAATGCGGGTGAAGTGTCTTGCCCAGAGACACAACGGCAGGATATCTGGGGAGAGCGTGATGCGAACCGCCAACCATGGGGTTATTAGACAACCTGCTCTACCTGCTGAGCCGCTGCCGCCCCACTTTTTCCTCAACTTTCCCTCTTTAGGAAAGCTATGGAGGCTCACCCAGCTCTCTTTATTTCCCTTTGATTGGAAATTACATCCAAAAGCCGCACAATGTGGCATTTTCACTGACAAATGGCAGTAGTTAGTAGCTTCGCTTCTTGGCTTGTATAAGACAGAAAAAACGGCTGCAACCATTCTACGTCACTACCCAGAATGCATTGCGACGTAAACAAAAATGGCGATTTACATTGTAATAAAGTTTTTTAAAAATATATAAAACTGGGAATTATTTTCAAAAAAATTATATTATAGTTATGTTACTGACATAAAAATAAAGCATATAGAGCTAACATGCCAATATAATCGGAGTTCCTTTTAAGGAATTATATTTATTTTATTTTAGATCTGTTTTGAATTATGCCTTAAGGTATTTTGATCCTTATTACCACATTAGAGTTTATCCTTATCATCTCAGCACTATTTACCTTATTTTAAGGTTAACCCTTACTGTATCGATGCTCACTTGTGATGTTGATAAGATCTCACACGATATTTCTTAATCAATGCCCACTTGTGATGTTGATAAGATCTTACATTGATTTTTCTTAATCAATGCTCACTTGTGCTGATGATAAGATCTTACATTGATTTTTCGCGTGTCTATCAGGTCCACTTACGCAGTGGAAATGCGCACTCCCATTGCGGACTCAAACCAGAACCACCAAGCCTCTACCTCATCCAAACCTATTTGGACTTTGCGGTATCAAACGCTTGGCTTACTCTTTTTACGCGTATTCTCAAACTCACTGCGGACTCGAACCCGGTGTTGAAAACCATTAAATTTTACTCACTGATCTGCCTGCGGGTTAACCCTGTCACTCACCAGCTCCCAGCGTCCCAGGACTGTGCCTCCACTTATGCAAAAACCGGGTCGTTGGTCCCGGTCGGGGGAGGGCTTTCCCCACAACTGTGCACAGCTGTCCGTGGTCCAAAAACACTGGAAGCAAAGGAGAGGTATATGGGGTCCCTGTGGTTTGGACACCAAGTATGTTAGAAAAATCCTTGAAGACCTTCAGTCAAAAAGCAGGCAGGATCAGAGTTTCAGCAAATTTAATTACACTGGCCAGTGGAGAACAATACATAAATGGTCTCAGAGCCTATTCGCGCATCATTCTGACTCAAACACACATTACACAGTTCTTTAATCCCTCATTATCTGAGAGGCAGAGGGCCAAATTGTCCATCATGATTGGTCCAGTACATCTAGTCAAAACTTGGTGTACAGATTATCTCTTTCTGAGGAGCCATCACACTCACTCAGCACTAGTCACAGGAACAGTACAAGTGAACTAAAGCAAAGTGATAACAAAGTACACCTGCATCAGCATCTTTAGCACTTTCACACAGACGCTGAGACAGAGACCAATGTAAGACAAATATGGAATTTTTCTTTCAAGAATAAAACCATTTTATAATTAAAGAATTTATCTCTAAGTTTAAAAGCTTCTGGACCAGCAGGTGGGGGTGGACAGTGTCAAAAGCAGAACTAAAATCAGCAAATAAAATCCAAGCATAAGCCTGAGGATCTTCTAAGTGCTTGCTAATTAAATGCTTGCTAAGTGCTTGCTAAGTGCTTGCTAAGTGACAGACAACAGAAAACACAAGACGGCACTAATGAAACAAGGTAAGAAGCTGAAGGGAACCAACATCTACATAAACGAGCACCTCACGAAAGAGAACGCAGAAATAGCCAGGAAAGCAAGATACATGAAAAAGCAGAAAAAAATTCAAAGCACCTGGACATCAAACTGTAAAATATTCATCAAATTAAACGGATCGCCTGAAGAAGCCAAGGTCATTAACATCTGTAATATTATGGAACTGGACAAATACGATCTGGAGGCACAGCAACAATTCAGACAAATATAGGACACTGAAGGATTTTACTCATCTGCAACAAAACATTCTACAGCATGAATCAAAAAATCAACAAACAGGAACAACAGGAACTGAAAGTTTTTGAATACACAGAGCACAACCCACAGGACGTAGAATATGACATAGACCCTGATAATAATCTTTTTAACTCAATCAATAATGACTGTAATTATTACACAGATGAACAGTTTAACACAATGGTCACATCTGATTTCAATATTTCTATGATCCACTTCAACAGCAGGAGTCTCTATGCAAACTTTAATAACATTAAAGATTATTTAAATCAGTTTAAAGAGCCATTCGATATTGTGGCAATATCAGAGACATGGCTCAGTGAAGAGAAAGGAGTGGATTTTACCATGGATGGCTATGAATTAAATTATATAAATAGAAAAGTGAAAAAAGGAGGAGGAGTTGCAATTTATGTTGACAAGAGCTTGAAATACAAGGTTGTTGAAAATCTGTCAGTCACTGTGGATGAATTATTTGAATGTATTACAATAGAAATCTGTCTGGACAATGTGAAGAATGTAGTAGTGAGCTGTGTATATAGAACACCTGGATCAAACATTGACTTATTTAAGGACTGGATGGAAAAAATGTATGCAAAACTAACTCATAAAGTTATGTTCATCTGTGGGGATTTCAATATAGATCAGATGAACTCAAAACAACATAGTTTGACAGAAGAATTTATCAACACAATATACAGCATGGGCTTACATCCAACAATTACAGGACCTAGCAGAATCACGTCGCACAGTGCCACACTAACAGATAACATATTCACAAACATTATGGAAAATAATATCAGGAGTGGGCTTTTATTGAATGATATCAGCGACCACCTGCCGATTTTTGTTGTCTATCAATGTGATTATAGGAAGAAAAAGTATACCAAAAATATTAAATATAAAAGAATAAGAACCGAAGAATCAATGTATTTACTGACAAAGGAATTATTAATACAAGATTGGAAGATAGTTTATGATGAAAATGACATAAATAGAGCATATGATAAGTTTTTACAAATATTTCAATCATTGTACAATAAATACTGTCCTATAAAACAATTCAGTGACAGACAACAAAAAAAAAATATTCCTTGGATCACCAAGGGGTTAATAAATGCATGTAAAAAGAAGAATACATTATATAAACAATTCATTAAATGCAGAACGGTGGAAGCTGAGATCAAATATAAAAGATATAAAAATAAGCTTATCACTATAATGAGGACCTGTAAGAAAGAATATTACAACAGAATACTAGAGGATAACAAAAATAACATAAGAGGAATATGGCAAGTACTCAAGGGGATTATTAGTAATCGTCCTAAGTATGCAAATTATCCAGAATATTTTATCGAAAACGACAGTTTGATTAATAATATGGAAGATGTGGTCAGTGGTTTCAATAAATTTTTTGTAAACGTTGGTCCTGAATTAGCAAAATCAATAGTGACTCCGGAAACAAACCACAGTGGGTCTGTGAATGAAATAGAGGATAGAAACCCAAACACAATCTTTTTGGGTGCACTTACTGAAAAGGAAATTATCGAGACTGTGAGTAAATTTAAGAACAAAAAATCAACGGACTGGAATGAAATTGACATGACAATAGTGAAAAAAGTAATTGAGGGAATTGTTAAGCCACTCACCCACATCTGTAACCTGCCATTTCAAACTGGTACATTTCCAGACAAAATGAAAATAGCAAAAGTAACACCTCTTTACAAAACAGGAGACAGTCATCGCTTCACAAATTACAGGCCAGTCTCTTTACTCTCACAATTCTCCAAAATACTTGAAAAAATATTCACTAAGAGACTGGATGATTTCATTGAAAAACACAACCTCCTTACAGATAGCCAGTATGGTTTTAGAGCAGATAAATCTACATCTTTGGCACTGATCAAACTTATAGAAGAAATTACTAGTTGTATAGACAAAAAAAAGGTTGCTGTAGGAGTATTTATAGACTTAAAGAAAGCTTTTGACACCATTGACCACAGAATACTACTAAGGAAACTGGAAAGGTATGGGATAAGAGGGGTAGGACTGAGTTGGGTGAAAAGTTATTTAAGTAACAGACAACAATTTGTACAAATTGGAGAGCACAAATCACCCTGCATGGACATCACTTGTGGTGTGCCCCAGGGGTCAGTTTTGGGACCCAAACTCTTTATCTTGTATATAAATGACATATGCCAAGTATCAAAAATTCTGAAATTTATTTTGTTTGCGGATGACACAAATATCCTTTGCACTGGTGAGAACTTGCAGCAGGTTTTAGAGGTGGTCACAACTGAAATGGAAAAATTAACGCAGTGGTTCAACAAAAATAAATTATCTCTAAATCTAAAAAAAAACAAAGATTATGGTGTTTGGAAATTATAAAATAAATCATGAAATAATGGTAACGATAGATGATACCAGAATACAAACAGTACAGGAAAATAAGTTTCTGGGGGTGACGCTAGACAGTAAAATCTGCTGGAAACCTCACATCAGTCACATCGGGGCCAAATTAGCAAAATGTATAGGCATACTGGGGAAGACAAGACACATCTTGGACTATAAATCATTGGTCTTATTGTACAATTCACTGTTTTTACCTTATCTTAACTACTGTGTAGAAGTCTGGGGAAACACCTACAAGACCAACCTACAAGCAATATGCACATCACAAAAAAGAGCTATAAGGATAATAAACAATGCAGGATATAGAGACCATACCAATTCGTTGTTCTTGAAGTCACATGTCATAAAGTTCATCGATTTAGTTAAATTTAAGACAGCACAAGTAATGTACAGGGCAATTAACAATCAACTCCCATCTAATATACAAAAAATATTTAAAAAAAGAGATAATGATCATAATTTGAGAGGAGACTTAAACTTCACAAAACCCAAGATACGTACAACCAAGAAAAGTATGTGCATATCTGTCTGTGGGGTGGATTTGTGGAACAGTCTGGAGCCGAAACTGAAACTATGTACAAACAGAAATCAATTTAAAAAGAGGTATAAGCACCATTTGTTGAAAGGATATATGTTAGAAGGGTAGAATTTATATGTACGATTCATTATGTTCACTCTGGGACATTATGGGACACTATGGAATGGTGGGTGGGACAGCACTGTGTGTATCTGTGTCATTTGAGACTGGTTTTGATATATGGACTTCATTGTATGTTAGAATGGACAGGTGTTAATGTTGATCTGTAAAAAATACAGTAAATTGTTTACTTGGGGTCTTAAAGGTAGTAATTTGTATAAAATTCACATGGGTGTATCGATGGAAAAGAGGAGTTGGAATTAATAAGTGTTCACTTCTTCCTTCTCCCTTTCGAACAGTGTATACTGTAACTTTATTGCATTTGCTATTTGCTTGTTTTTTGTTATATTTTTTGTGTTTGAAATAAACTATCTATCTATCTATCTATCTATCTATCTATCTATCTATCTATCTAAATGAGTAACACTGGTGACAGCATCCTCTGTGCTTCACCCCTCCCAATAAACAAATTGTAGTGGGTCAGGCTAGAAAATATCTCTGTTTTAATCATATTAGTAATGATTCTCTCAAAACACTTCATTACAGTACATGTTAATGTAACAGGCCTAAAGTCCTTGTTCTCTGTGGACAAGATACTTTTGGTACAGGAACTATTATAGATTTCTTCCACAGCTCTAGGACTGTGTGACTCTGTATGGACTTTTGGAAAATAGGGCACCAAGCATCAGCCAATTCAGAAGAACATCTTTTTAGCAGAGAAGCAGTCAAACCATCAGCGCCCCATCGATTTCTTATTACAGACATTTCTAAAAATTACTTGAAACTGTTTTGGATCGATGAACACACTGTCAGGATCACAAGTATCTGAGTCGAAACCCTCAATCATGGATTGAAAAGGTGAGTTCTGAGCATCAAATCTTAAAAAGAAATAATTCAGATCATTAGCTATTTCAAGGTCATTCACAGTTATGATCCGTTTCTTCATAGGATTCATACCGGTAATTTGTTTCATGCTATCCCAGAGATTTTTGTTATTCATCAGGCTAAAACTATGTTCAGTTGTTTCCTGATGCTTTTCTCTGTTCTTCGGCAATTTGTTTATTTCTTTCTGTGCTTCTGCCACATCAACCCAGTTTTAGTTTTTAAAAGCCATCTTCTTCTTATTGATGCAGTCCTTCACTTCTTTAAATAGTACAAGAGAAATGAATGAATGAAACACCGGTGTGGGTAACAGGAGCGAGGACAATTAAACCAAATTACTGACAGCAGTGACAGCCCACAAACTTGGACTTCAGGGGATGTAACCACAACACGCTGTCAAAATAAAAGCACAGGGAGAAATAATAGCACAGGATAACTAAGAATATGAATTGTTATAAAACAAGAAACAGACCGGATAATACAAAAATGGGAATATAACCCATCAAGGTGAGAATAAGAAATAAATGCCATGGCTGCACGGCGGCGCAGTGATTTATCACTGTGGCAGCACAGTTTTACCCTCGGCCGGGGGATCGCGGGGATCATGAGATTGTGGGTTCGATCCCAGCCCCCGACCAACAGTGAGCTGTGTGGAGTTTGCATGTTCTCCCCGTGTTGCGTGAGTTTACTCCGGGATTTCTCCGGTTTCCTCCCGCATACCAAAAACATGTAGGTTTAGGGCGCTTGCGCACGCAGTGACCGGCAGCCGGTGGCTTGTCACCAGACTGCAAACCAAATCTACCTACGGGTACAAATAAGTAACAAAAAAAAAAAAAAAAAAAAAAATTAAAAAAAAATAATGCTATAGAATAGCAAAGTAACAGCAGGAGGGCAAAAGGCAGAGGTGAGGGTAATCTCATGTCAACACAGATAGATAATTGTACTACAAAATAAGATAGGATGGCCCAGACCCATAATAGAAATAAATGAGACTAAACTAACAAATCCAGAAACAGAAACTCTCATAACAGGCAGATACAAACAAACTCGGATAACAAAATACAGCCGAATCCAAAATCAGATACCATATTGAACCTGAAGTGGGGAAATTACAGAAAATAACCAAAATGAACTGAAAGCATGAGCACAGCTCTCCACCCATGCTCAGCAGCATTTATTTTTCCCCTTAAAAGATTTTAAAGATTTAAAAGAAGTTTGTTTTTTTTTCAGTTGGGTTGTACAGATTATAGGTCACATTAATGGGGAAAAAAGTTTTGAAATGATTTATCTAGGTCCCTTTTTTTTTTTTTACATCAGAAAAACCTGGTATTTGAACAGGGGTGCGTAGACTTTTATATCCACTGTATATACGAAACAGGTTTATTGTCTCCTATTGAGCCAGCTGGGAAAGAAGCCATGAGATGGCCGACTCTCCCCTTATAGACGGTTCGGCATGATGACGTCACCGTCCGGCTGCGTCATCACATCAGTGCTGGTTAACTACACACATCACCAAACACCATCATGGTGAGAGTTTACCAAAACCTCACCTCCTGTTTCCTGACCGATGAAAGAAGGATCCAAAGAGGAGAAAAACAACACAAAAGTATTGCTTTGTATTTTGAGAGCTGCAGCTGATCCAGAGGACTGTTACCCCAACAGCACATATACACATGTGGACAAAATTGTTGTTACCCCTCTGTTAATGAAAGAAAAACCCACAATGGTCACAGAAATAACTTGAATCTGACAAAAGTGGTAATAAATAAAAATTCTATGAAAATTAACCAATGAAAATCAGACAGTGCTTTTGAATTGTCGTTCAACAGAATTATTTTAAAAAACAAACTCATGACACAGGCCTGAACAAAAATGATGGTACCCTTAACTTAATATTTTGTTGCACAACCTTTTGAGGCAATCACTGCAATCAAATGATTTCTGTAACTGTCAATGAGACTTCTGCACCTCTCAGCAGGTATTCTGGCCCACTCCTCATGAGCAAACTGCTCCAGTTGTCTCAGGTTTGAAGGGTGCCTTCTCCAGACGGCATGTTTCAGCTCCTTCCAAAGATGTTCAATAGGATTTAGATCAGGGCTTATAGAAGACCACTTTAGAATAGTCCAATGTTTGGCTCTTGGCCATTCTTGGGTGTTTTTAGCTGTGTGTTTTGGGTCATTATCCTGTTGCAAGACCCATGACCTGTGACTGAGACCAAGGTGTCTGACACTGGGCAGCACATTTCTCTCTAGAATACCTTGATAGTCTCGAGATTTCATTATACCCTGCACAGATTCAAGACACCCTGTGCCAGATGCAGCAAAGCAGCCCCAGAACATAACAGAACCTCCTCCATGTTTCACAGTAGGGACAGTGTTCTTTTCTTGGTATGCTTCATTTTTGCATCTGTGAACATAGAGCTGATGTGCCTTGCCAAAAAGTTCCAGTTTTGTGTCATCTGTCCATAGGACATTCTCCCAGAAGCTTTGTGGCTTGTCAACATGCAGTTTGGCAAATTCCAGTCTGGCTTTTTTATGATTTGTTTTCAACAGTCGTGTCCTCCTTGGTTGTCTCCCATGAAGTCCACTTTGGCTCAAACAACGACGGATGGTGTGATCTGACACTGATGTACCTTGACCTTGGAGTTCACCTTGAATGTGTTTAGAGGTTGTTCTGGGCTCTTTTGTTACCATTCGTATTATCCGTCTCCTCCTGTGGCCACATCCAAGGAGGTTGGCTACAGTCCCGTGGATCTTACATTTCTGAATAATATGTGCAACTGTAGTCACAGGAACATCAAGCTGCTTGGAGATGGTCTTATAGCCTTTACCTTTAACATGCTTGTCTATAATTTTCTTTCTAATTTCCTGAGACAACTCTCTCCTCTGCTTCCTCTGGTCCATGTTTAGTGTGGTACACACCATGTCACCAAACAGCACAGTGATTACTTGTCACCCTTTAAATAGGCCGACTGACTGATTACAAGTTTGTAGACACCTGTGATGTTAATTAGAGGACACATCTTGGTTGAACATGTCCCTATGGTCACATTATTTTCAATCTTTTCTAGGGGTACCATCATTTTTGTCCAGGCCTGTTTCATGAGTTTGTTTTTTAAAGTAATTCTGTTGAACCACAGTTCAAAAGCATTGTCTGATTTTCATTGGTTAATTTTCATAGAATTTTTTATTTATTACCACTTTTGTCAGATTCAAGTTATTTCTGTGACCATTGGGGGTTTTTCTTTTAATAGAGGGGTACCAACAATTTTGTCCACGGCTGTACATCTAGCCAATGTTGGCCCAATGTACAGTATTCAAATTACACTGGGAAAACGTCTTGTGCAAAGTGTTTGCACATTGGCAAAATGTTGATGCGGGACCCGGCATTAGATCAGAGTAGACTGTTGGCTGACGTCCTGTCAACTCGTCAGGAAACACGCTGGGCACACACAAGCATTACATCGGAAATGATTATCAGCCAACGTCTAGACAACATCTTAAAGACAGCGTCTAGCTCGTCAGCCGGTTTTATTTAGGTCGGACATTTAAAAGTGCTTTTAAAGGTATAAAAATTACATCTTGTTCCGAATACCAGTTTGTGATCTCCGAAGGAGGGTACACACCCGCGGGAGTGTGCAGCAGTGCTGTCAGTGTTTAGAAAATGTACACACTTGAAATTTACACTTGTCACTGTTTTGTCTGTGGGTGAACCTGCCAGTGCTGATGGTCCTGCTGGCTATCCAATGCTGCTTTCCTTTTCGGGCAGGACTGGTAATTTTTGGGCTCATCCTGTGGAGATGGCCACATATTCTTACTTGAAAAGAGCCCAGCTGGTCAGCTGCTGGCCACGGCACTATTCCCTGGTCAATCCGGGTCTCATGATCCCTCTCCTGTTTCTGCCACAGTCCAACCGCTCACTGTTTGGCGGACAACAGCGTCGCCATGGCAAATCGACGCTGACTTCCGGTAGTGGCAAGAAGCTGTGGCGCGCTATTTGATCCTTTCAAAACACATTAACTTCAAAGTCTCCAAACAGTGTTTGATGACACGCTTTGTGTTATTTCATCACACCAACTGACTGAAAAAGATAATAACAAAGCACAAGGCATCTTTCTACGACAATCACACTCATATAATAGCAAACACAGAGCCTCCAATATCCTTCATATTTAGCCTCTTTTTTTTTGTTACTTATTTGTACCCGTAGGTAGATTTGGTTTGCAGTCTGGTGACAAGCCACCGGCCGCTGCGTGCGCAAGCGCCCTAAACCTACATGTTTTTGATATACGGGAGGAAACCGGAGAAATCCCGGAGTAAACCCACGCAACACGGGGAGAACATGCAAACTCCACACAGCTCACTGTTGGTCGGGGATCAAACCCACGATCTCATGATCCCCGCAATCCCCCGGCCAAGGGTAAACTGTGCTGCCACAGTGCTAAACCACTGCCCCAACGTGCAGCCTCTTCACACGTTCTGCCTACTTGAGGCTACAACAAACAGAGACCACCACACAATGACACATGCATAATGATTGCTGAATGCTGATGCAGTGATTGTGTCAATAAAAACATTTCATACTTTCTGCAACATTAGTGTTTCACTTACCCTGTTTCATGGGCTCTAGAAAATATTCGAACCAATGCCAAATAAGAAATTTTGTTTTTTAAAAATTTTTTCTCCAATTCAAATTGTTCAGTTGGACTTAAAAAGCAGCACATGCAGTAATCAAAAATTCCAAATTATGTTTTAGTGTAAAGAGGGATAGAAAATTCACCTCAAGGGACTTGGTGGTGTAGTACAGGGACTTGGTGTTTCGGCTGTGGTTTGCATGCTGGGCTGCTACGCCAGCGACCCGGGTTCGATTCCCCGCACAGCCATCTTCCCAACTGGCATGCCAGGTCTGGGACTCTGGGTGTCTAATTAATTCGGTACTGTTGCCAGCAGTACTACAGTACAGGAGTACTGTAGGAAATGTATATTTCACAATGAAATTTCATGAACAATTTGCTATAAAATGCCAGCTTTAGGACAAAAACAAAATGTTTGAAACTTATGAAGTAGCCTATTTTCCCAGAAATAGCGTGCCAAAATTGTTTAAGAAAAGCATTTTGACGATATGAAATGCATTGCTTTTTAAAAATCTCACCAAAAGTGTACTTTTCTACATAATTTTCACAAAGTGAACAAATTACTAATTTTCAGTGCGTCCAAAGGCTTCAAAATGCCAATGCTGGTCTAGGGCCTTCTGGCCTGGTGGTGTTCTCAACGTATCTCAAGCATTGTGACTTGATTCCACCACAGAAGTTTACTGTAACCTTGGTAAATCACGAAACACAAAGCCACATTCCATGCTGACGTTCGAATCTGACACCACGTCTTGCCACTACCGGAAGTCAGCTCCTATTTGTCGCCTCTCAGCGGGCAATGAGCGGTCTAGCTCTATCTATGTCATTGCCACAGTCGCTTCTTCTTCTTCTTCTTCTTCTTCTTCTCTCAGTTTACTAATGATTGCAAACAGCTTATAGGTGCATACCGCCACCTACTGTACAAGAGTGTGCAGCTCTTAGTTTCTATGAACGCAATCAACTTCTTTTCAGCCCAGTATCATTTATAAAGCTAAATAGAGCCTTCCTGGTTGCTCTGACTCCCTCTCCATCTGATCCCAGAACCCCCATTAAATTCCACTCCCATCCTGCTTCACGTATCCTCTCCTGTAGTGCTTCTCTTTCAGCTGAATACAATGAGCAGTTAAAAAAGAATATGACTGACATTTTTTTTTACAGCCGCAGTGTGCACAGTTATCTTTATCCCTTTTTCCTGTAACAAATAATGTACCATTTAAGTTTGTGTGATCCACTCCAAGTCTTGTCATGATGACCTCCTCCCTCCTAGTTCTTTCTTTAGAAGAATAGAAAAGGCTTTATTGTCATTGTACAGTTGTACAGTACAACGAAATTGTGGGTGCTCCACCAGGCTACTGTGCAATAAAGTAAGAGAGAAGAATTTGAATAAAACACAGTTACCGAACTCACAATTAAACATACGACTGAAATAAAAATAAAAATAGCCCATAGGTATATACACAGGAATGGTAGTGGCTTCATGGATGGAACTATGTACATTAGAAGGCCGAGTGCAGAACACACAATTGAGTAAAATGGCCCAAGGACTGGGCCATTTTATAGTTCTTTGTTGAAACAGATTTTGAATTTTAAAATAGGCCCTTCCTTCCTGACTCTTCTCCCACATCTCCTGCCAAACACTCAACACTGGTGTACCACAGGGCTGTGTGCTCAGCCCATTCCTCTACTCCCTCTTCACCCATGACTGCAGGCCTATGTATGGATCCAATTCCATCATAAAGTTCGCAGATGACACCATGGTGATTGGACTCATCAGGGACAACGATGAGTCAGATTACAGGGCAGAGGTTGAGCACTTGGCTACTTGGTGCGCTGACAATAACCTGCTCCTTAACACCAGCAAAACCAAGGAGCTCATAGTGGACTACAGGAAGGAGAGGGGAGAGACACATGACCCCATCCATATCAATGGCATAGCTGTTGAACGTGTCCCCAGCTTCAAATTCCTGGGGACCCACATCTCGGAGGACCTGTCCTGGTCAGTTAACACCACCAGCCTGATCAAGAAGGCCCATCAGCGCCTCTTCTTCTTGAGGACACTGAAGAAGAACCATCTGTCAACTGACATCCTGGGCAACTTCTACCGCTGCATGATAGAGAGCACCCTGACCAACTGTGTCACAGTCTGGTATAGGAGCTGCTCTGTCGCTGACCGTAAGGCGCTGCAGCGGGTGGTGAAAACCGCCCAACGCATCACAGGGACTCCACTTCCAGTTATAGAGGACGTCTACAGGAAAAGATGTCTGCGCCGGGCACGCAGCATTCTTAGGGACTCCAACCATCCTGCTCATGGACTGTTCCAGCTTCTCCCCTCCAGAAGGCGTTTCAGAAGCCTTTGGACTAGAACCAGCAGGTTTAGGAACAGTTTCTTTCCAACAGCTGTCACGTTATTGAACTTAGTTCCCCGCTGACTCTTTTACCATCATCTCTTACCATCCTCACCTGTACATAACTGCCCATCTAACTTATTGTACATTATTTGCACATAACAGTACTCTTAACTTTCTGCACTGCTGCATATATTTGCATATATTTGCTTAAATTGCACATACTGTCAATTACTGTATATACTGCACTGCTGTCCTTTGCACTTCTGATTGGATGCTAAACTGTGTTTCGTTACCTTGTATTCATACTAGTGCTGTCAAAATATCGTGTTATTATCGCGTTAACTCAAGCGCCTTTTTAATGGCGAGATTTTTTTTAACGCGAGATTAATGCTGTGACCGTAGTTTTTCATAAGCACAGTGTACTGGCTGTAATACCACGCACGTACACATGGTGGCGGAACGAAGGATACGATTTCAAATATCAAACAAAGAAGAACCCAACGACTAAAGCGCGCGGCACTGGCGGCACTAGTCAGCCACAGTAATGGATGCACCAGGGACACTTCTGAACGGAAAGTTTACATTTAAAATAGGAAAGGATGGTTCGATCGATAAAACTAAAGTTATTTGCACTTATTGTCGATGTGAACTTAGCTACCATCGAAGCACATCCAGTTTAAAATACCATTTGATGGCCAAACACACCAGTGATGTAGCTTCGCCTCCTCCGCGTCAGAACCAAACAAGTTTGGATGGCTTCCGACAGCGGCCCATGGATGCTGCTACTAAAATGAAGCTAACAGCTGCCATAGCTAAGTGGGTGGCTACGGCATGCAGGCCCGTTAGTATTGTGGAGGATGAAGGTCTGGCCGAGATAATTCGCATCGCATCCAACGACTGGACCTACGAAACTCCTTCCAGAGCTACTATCACACGCCGGATAGAAACGTTGTTTGAAACGGAGAAGTCCCAGTTACAACAGGCATTGGGGCAGACAGAAATAGTCGCGCTAACGGGAGATTACTGGACATCACTTGGCAATGACAACTACCTCGGGGTCACAGCACATTATTTCACCCCACAGTGGAAACTTCAGTCCCATGCTTTGACTGTTATGAAGACAGAAGAGAGGCACTTCGCTGATAATGTTGCAGAGCACTTCATGAATGTAGCCAGAGAGTGGGGCATCGAAAAGAAAGCTGTTTCACTGACCACGGATAGTGCATGCAATATGATGGCTGCAGCCAGAGAGCTCCCCTTTGAACACCTGCCGTGCATCGCACACAGCGTGCACCGAGCAGTCACGGTTTCTCTGCACAATAGCCCATTCGACAGCGCATTGGCAAAATGCAGAAAACTTGTGGGACACTTTAAACACAGCCCAACGAATGCCCTGGAACTCGAGCGGCAGCAAATCGCACACAACCAGAAAGAAGAAGTGCTCACGCAGGAGGTAGCAACAAGATGGAATAGTACCCTTGAAATGATAAAGCGTGTCAACCGGAATATTGAACCTCTGACAGCTGCCCTGGCCCTACACTCAACCAAAGTCACCATGCCAACAGCAACGGAGCTGGAGAAAACAAAGAAGCTCGAAGCTGCGTTGGAGCATTGCAGGTAGGCCTAATTATGTCTTGTAGCCTATATCTGATTCTTTAACAATTAAAGTAGATCTGTGTCAAGACAGAAACATTAGCACCTGTCTCACCCAACGTAAAATACCACCCTGTGGCATGTTTTAGATGGGCCATCTCTATGTGTAGACTGTTTATTTGCTTCATTTTACTCAAAGTGTAGCTCGTGATTATCTGTATATTTTTTCTGTATTTTGACATAATCAGTGACTGTTTCAATAGCTATGATTCCCTGTGTAACTTCACAACAGAGAAGGCCAGGAAGCGCCCAAGAGGCTAGGTTTTCAGCACTTTCCGCCCTAAAAACGCATTTGGTGGACACAGGCCCTAATGTCTGTCTGTCGGTATCACCTCTCTCCCTTCAACTGTGTGTGTTTGTCCCGCACAGCACTGTAAATGGGTAATGTGAGTGTGTGTGTGTGTGCGCGCAGGAACACATGTGATTCCTCATATCCCCTCCCATCACTGTAACTGTAGGTTATCTATCAGGTGTCCGTATGTGTGTGACAGAGTTTTGTGAAAGAGCTTTTGTATATTGTTGCAGATATGTGACAGATCTTCTGGGTGGAGAGAAGTTTGTTTCTTGCTCTGTGGTGATGCCAGCATTATGCCACCTGTCCCGAGTAATGGAAGTCACTGAGGACGACCCAGCGTACTTGATCAAGTTCAAGGAAACCTTTTCAGCAGATATGGAAGGTCGCAAAGAGAAGTTGAACATCGCACGGCTCAGGGTTGCTACAGCACTCGACCCAAGGTAAGATATTCATTCTACATTCTTCTCAGTATTTTGTTTGTCTTAAGCACCACTTTGTTTTGTGGGTTGGTTCTCTTCAATATCCATTTTTTTCTTCTGAATCTGGAATAGAGATTAGGTCAATGTTTTGTTTTACTAGTGCCTTTGCTTGTATGGCAATAACGTTGATATTTTTTATTATTTCATTTCAAGGTTTAAGGACCTCAAGTGTCTGAGCAAACCTGACCGGGTTGTCGTGTGGGATTCCATCCGTGCCTTACTCCAGCAGCAGGAGAAGGGGAGACCAGCAGCACTGGATGACCAAAGCATGCCTGAGCCAGAGAAGAAGAAGCCAGCTCTCATGTTTGCACAAGAATCTTCCTCAGATGAAGAGGAGGACACCGTGGAACGCTGCATTGAGCGCTACAAGGCAGAACCTATGATTGGCATTGAAGACTCTCCACAGGAATGGTGGTCCACACATAAAGCGTCACACAGTGAGATGGCCTCCCTTGCATGCAAATACTTAGCAACGCCTGCCACGTCAGTACCATGTGAACGATTGTTTTCACTGTCTGGACATGTCGTTCAGAAAAAACGATCTTCCCTGTTGTCTGAAAATGTCAATAGGCTTGTCTGTTTGAGCAACTGGCTCAAAGACAGAAAGTAGGCCTTTAGGTTGACTCACCTGTTACGTGCTAGCAGTTACATTATGTTCATGTTCAAGAGGCTGTGTTGGTAAGTTTAAAACTGCAGCAGTTGGGCTACTATACAGTCATTAGACTGTACTACTCCTCTCAGGGGACACTCTCCTCTTGTTTTCATTTTGTATTTAAGGGGCTGCTTTTGTGCCTATATATTTTTTATTTGTATGTATCTTTTTTTATCGCAGATATCAGTGGCAGGGTTACTAAACTAATGAAAAGGAAAAAAGAAAACATTTTTTTATTTTCAGAGTAATATGTCCTGTTTTGTTTTCTCGGTCTAATACGGAAGATATGGATGCTTTGCAATGATAATAATAATAAAAAACATTTGTACAAAGCAAGCCCACTCACTTTTTGTGCTGTTAAGAGAATTACAATGGTTTTTCATGAGACAAAAATACGCAACTAAAATGTGATTAATCATGAGTTAACTATGAGATCATGTGATTAATTATGATTAAATATTTTAATCGCTGGACAGCACTAATTCATACATGTGTAATGACAATAAAATTGAATCTAATCTAATCTAATCTAATTCCAGCCTTCTTGATAATGACTTTGCCCTCTCCCTTTCCAAGTGGCACAGACACTGTTATATCTTTCCTCAGAGCTGTTTTGGCAAGTTTATCTGTATTGTGGAGGGAGGATCAGATTAGACACAAGCTGACGACACATAACTTTATTTCCTCCAGCAAGCAGAACAGACTAACTCTGGGTGCCTGAAGGAATCTCTTTATTGCAGCTTTATTCCCACCCATGGCACCCGGAGTGCACACATTAACGTACACAACAATTGCACATGACACATTCAATTCAATTCAATTCAACTTTATTTATATAGTGCCATTTCACAACAACAGTCATCTCATAGCACTTTCAACTGTAGGGGGGACCCCCACAGTTGCAGAAAGACCCCAGCAATCAGGCGATCCCCTGTGAGCAAGCACTTGGCGACGGTGGAGAGGAAAAACTCCCTTTTAACAGGAAGAAACCCCCAGCAGAACCAGGATCAGGGAGGGGCAGTCATCTGCTGCGACTGGCTGGGGGGTGAGGGGACAGAGAAGATGAAAAGAACAGACATGTAGAGAGCAAACAGCACGATGGGGACTCAATCTATGGGAGAGAACAAACAGATGTTAATGACCAGCAAAAAAAATATTTCATTGAGAGTGAAGAAAGGAGTGAGGCCCAGTGCATTATTGGAGGTCCCCCGGCTGACTAAACCTATTAGCAGCATAACTAAGGGAGGGTTCAGAAACACATGATCCCTCCCTAATTGTAGGCTATATCAAAAAGGTAGGTTTTATCCCTATTCTTAAAAACAGAGATCGAGTCTGACTCCCGAATCCAGATTGGCAGCTGGTTCCACAGGAGAGGAGCTTGATAACTGAAGGCTCTGCCTCCCATTGTACTTTTGGAGATTCTAGGTATTACAAGTAATCCTGCATTTTGGGAGCGAACCGAGATATGATCTCTCTTTCTAGTACCTGTTAAAACTGTTGCTGTGTGGGCCTCAGGTTATTTCACACCTTAGACAGAGACAATGAATACACATGGGAGAACAGTTTTTTTTTTTTTTTTTTTTTTTGTTACTTACTTGTACCCGTAGGTAGATTTGGTTTGCAGTCTGGTGACAAGCCACTGGCTGCCGGTCGCTGCGTGCGCGAGCGCCCTAAACCTACATGTTTTTTTTTGGTATGCGGGAGGAAACCGGAGAAATCCCGGAGTAAACCCACGCAACACGGGGAGAACATGCAAACTCCACACAGCTCACTGTTGGTCGGGGGCTGGGATCGAACCCATGATCTCATGATCCCCGCGATCCCCCGGCCGAGGGTAAACTGTGCTGCCACAGTGCTAAACCACTGCGCCACCGTGCAGCCACCGTGCAGCAGGGGGTTGAATGAAGTGTAGTGTAGATGTCCTGCTGTTATGAGGAAGTGTCTTGAATCTTGTGAAGTGTGACTTGTTATAGAGAGAGGAATGTTTAATGTGACTAGTCAGTCTGTTCTGTGCTTGAGAGATGTGAGTGTGTAATAAATCGTCTGAAATGAATCTGCCTCTGATTTCACACACTCCACACTGGTGACCCAAGATGTATTATGGAACACGAGGCAAGATCCCCGGAGCCGACCCGGTCAGGAAGCTACAGTGAGGCGGCAGCCATCCCACAGACAGCCCGGACTGGAACCTCCAGCCACGCGTGTGCGGTTTCAGTCAAGCTACCGGATTTCTGGCAGCACAACCCGCGCTCTTGGTTCCACCTCACCGAGGCCCAGTTCACCCTCCGGGGAGTAACGGCAGATGATACCAGATTCTACCATGTGGTCGCAGCGCTCGACGCCCGCACAGCTCAGCAGGTAGCGAGCCTGCTCGATCAGCCACCAGCCAGCAGCAAATACGAGGCGCTTAAAGCTGCGCTCATCCAGCGCTACACGCTCTCGGACTGTGAGAGAGCGGAGAGGCTCCTGACGCGGACTGAGTTAGGAAATGGTTTGGCCGTAGACCTGATGGAGAAGATGCTGGCGTTAATGGGCACGGACGACGGGCACTTTCTGTTTGCCCACCTCTTCCTCTGGAACCTTCCGACAGTAGCGAGAGCGGTTCTGGCCAATTTGCCGTGGCTGGCCGCGTGCGACTACCGTGCGCTAGCCCAGGAGGCAGACCGGATCATCATCACCACCAGGGTGATCATAGTCAACACGGCAGCGGCGGAGCCCAGCGAGACGACCAGAGGAGGCGAGGAGCCACCGACGGTAGCAGCAGCGGGGGCCAAGGAGCGCCAGAGAGACACACTCTGTTTCTACCACCGCCGCTTCGGAGAGAACGCACGCAGATGTGCGCCACCATGCCAATTCAAGTGCTCGGGAAAACACCAAGGCCGGGGGTCGGTAGCAGCTGCGACCTTCGGTGAAGAGAACAAGCTGCTCTACTTAACGGATGCACGCTCAGGGAGGCGTTTCCTCGTGGACACCGGAGCCCAGAAGAGCTTCATCCGGCCGACCTACGCTGACCGGCTGGCAGGATCTAGCAGCCCCGAGATGTTGGCAGCAAATGGCTCAGATATTAAGACCTTTGGTGAGAGGACTCTGCTCTTATCTCTACACAGCCGTACATATGAGTGGTCTTTTGTCGTAGCAGCACTGAATTACCATATCTATCTATCTATCTATACTGGGGGCTGATTTTCTGTGTGCACATGGTTTACTGGTTGATGTTGCTAACAGGCGCCTGGTTAATGCACTGTCCTTTGACTCTCTCCCCTGTATAGCTCGAGTGACCCAGCCAACAGCACAAGCCAATGTCACAGCTACAGGCAGTAAGTTCCACACACTGCTCACTCAGTTCCCAGCACTCACGGTCCCGACGTTTTCCGCGGCCATCGCTAAACACGGGGTGGAGCACTTTATCACCACCTCCAGGCCGCCCATTTTTGCAAGACCTCGGCGCTTGGACGCAGCTAAACTGGCCATAGCGCGCGAGGAGTTCACCAACCTGGAAAGGTTGGGCAGCATCAGGCACTCGGACAGCCCATGGGCATCCCCGCTACACATGGTCCCTAAGGCTGAGGGATCGTGGCGACCATGCGGTGATTTCCACAGGTTGAACAACGCCACAGCGCACGACCGCTACCCAATTCCCCGCATACAGGATTTTTCCGTTCACCTCGCCAGAGCGTGCATTTTTTCCAAAATAGACCTGGTCCGCGGTTACCACCAAGTCCCAGTGCGTGCTGAGGACATACCCAAAACAGCGGTAATAACTCCGTTCGGTCTATTCGAGTTCCTGCACATGCCATTCGGGTTGAAAGGAGCGGCACAGACGTTCCAGCGCATGATGGATGCAGTGCTGCGCGATCTCCCGTTTGTGTTCGTCTACCTGGACGATATCCTGGTAGCCAGTGCGTCCAAAGACGAACACGAACCCACCTCACGACAGTTTTCCGGAGGTTGGAGGAGCACGGGTTAATAATCAACCCGATGAAATGCCAGTTCGGCGTGACGGAGATTGATTTTTTGGGGCACCGCGTCTCTCCGGAAGGAGCGATCCCGCTGCCCGACAAAATGCGCGCCGTGGCGGATTTTCCCCAGCCTCAGACGGTCAGGGCGCTGCAGGAATTTTTGGGGATGGTGAACTTTTATAACCGTTTCCTTCCCTGCGCGGCGCAGCTCATGCAACCATTGTACGCCGCACTCAAGAAACAGAAACCCGTGGATAGGGTCGAATGGACCCCGGAGTGAGAGCGGGCATTCTCGGAAGTTAAAGCAGCCCTGGCAAATGCCGCACTGCTGGCGCATCCAGACCCAACGGCCCGCATAACGCTCACCACCAACGCTTCAGACGTGGCCATAGGGGCTGTCGTGGAGCAGCGCGTCGCCGGGGTTTGGCAGCTGCTCGCCTTTTTCAGCAGAACTTTTCGCGACAGCTAACGTAAATACAGCGTGTTCGACAGAGAGTTGCTGGCTCTCCACCTGGCCATATGCCACTTCCAGTTCTGGTTGGAAGGGCGCAGCTTTACCGTGTTCGTGGACCACAAGCCGCTAACATTCGCGATGGCCAAGGTTTCAGAACCATGGTCGGGCCGGCAGCAGACAGCTGGCTGCGATCTCAGAGTTTACTACCGATGTTCAACATGTGTCGGGTAAACTGAATGTTGTGGCGGACTGCCTCTCGGGCGCCGTGATGGCCCCGGTCTGCGTGGGGATAGATTACGCAGCCATGGCCGCAGAGCAGATTAGCGATGCAGACGTGCGCACGCTCCAGTCTGGACCAACAGGGTTAAGGCTGGAGAGCAGGGTGCTTCAAGATGGCGGCCCCCCCCAATCCGCGATGTCTCCATGGGTCGCCCGCGTCCAGTGGTCCCGGTCGCGTGGTGCCGCCGCGTGTTTGAGTTGGTTCACACTCTGGTGCACCTAGAAGTGCGCACGTTGGTCAAAATGGTGGGAGAAAAGTTTGTGTGGCCAAGCCTATGCAAACAAGTGAAAGAGTGGGCTGCAGCCTGCGTGGCGTGCCAACGAGCCAAGGTACACAGACACATGAAGGCTCCCTTGGAGCCGTTTCGTATTCCGGCTAAGAGGTTTGACCATGTTCACGTGGACCACGTGGGCCCCCTCCCGCCATCACAGGGGTGCACGCACTTCCTGACAGTGGTGGACCGCACCACGCGCTGGCCAGAAGCGGTCCCGCTGGCGGCAACCACGTCCGCAGACATAACGCGCGCTTTTTTAACAGCATGGGTGGGGCGTTTTGGAGTCCTGTCTGACATTACGTCCGACAGGGGCCCTCAATTTGTTTCCAAACTCTGGTCCGCGATGGCCCGCAGCCTGGGTGTTACAATTCACCGCACAACCGCGTACAACCCAATGGGTTATGCAAGCGTTTTCATAGATCACTGAAAGCAGCACTCAGGGCTTCATTGACGGATGCAAATTGGGTAGACAGGCTGCTGTGGGATTTATTGGGGTTGCGCGCCGTGCCGAAAGAGGATCTGGAAGCTTCCCCGGCAGAGCTCGTTTTTGCGCAGCCACTACGGCTGCCCGGGGAATTTCTGCCAGATAATCCCGCGCCGGGCAGCTCCCCGTCTCAGCTTTTGCAGCGTACTGCAAACACAGCCACGCTGCCGGGCCCTGCCCACCACAGTTTTCGTGTCTAAAACTTTGAAGAGCGCGGAGTTCGTGTTCGTCAGACACGACGCCCACTGCCCTCCGTTGCGCCCACCCTATGATGGACCGTTCAGAGTGTTGGAAACAGGGGATAAGCATTTTTTGCTAGACTTGGGGGGTAGGAGGGAAAATATTGGCATAGACAGACTCAAACCCGCTTTCGTTGTGGCGGACGAGCAAGTGCTGTTGGCTAGGGCCCCTCGGCGTGGAAGACCCCCACGGAGAGCTCCCCAGGGAAACGATTCACCAGAGCAGCCACACGGACAGAGTGACCCCCCCCTCCCCTCTCCACGGCTCACCCGCAGTCAGACACACTCCCAGCAGCCTCCCACCGGCACAGCAGCACCACGGAGGTGGTAAACCCCAGTTGCAGCAGATATGGGAGGAGACAGAAGCCGAAACAGCATGTGGACTGATGTTCTATTGTTCTATCTAAGATGCTGGGGGGGGGGCAGTGTGGGCCTCAGGTTATTTCACACCTTAGACAGAGACAATGAATACACATGGGAGAACAGTGGGAGAGGGGGTTGAATGAAGTGTAGTTTAGATGTCCTGCTGTTATGAGGAAGTGCCTTGAATCTTGTGAAGTGTGACTTGTTATAGAGAGAGGAATGTTTAATGTGACTAGTCAGTCTGTTCTGTGCTTGAGAGATGTGAGTGTGTAATAAATCGTCTGAAATGAATCTGCCTCTGATTTCACACACTCCACAGCTGCAGCATTTTGGATCAATAACACATCACAATACGGGCACAATACGGGCAGTGTGGTAGCATTGCGGCAACACAGCAACTCACCCTTGGCCGGGGGATCCTGGTTCGATCCCTGCCCCTGACCAACAGTGATCTGTATGGCGTTTCCATGTTCTCCCTGTCTGTGTGGGTTTATTCCAGGATTTCTCCAGTTTCCTCCCACATGCCAAAAACAAGCAAGTTAGGTTAACTGACATCAACTGGGGATTCTAAGTTGTCCTTAGGTATGACTGTGAGAGTGAATGGTTGTCTGTCTCTCTGTGTTGGCCCTGCGGTGGACTGGCGATCTGTCAGGGTGTACCCTGCCTCTCGCCGAAAGATACTGGGATAGGCTCCAGCCCCCCCCCCCCACCGCAAACCGAAAAAGATTAAGTGGAAGAATATGGATGGATGGATGGATGGATGGATGGATGGATGGACATCACAATACTTTTGTGCCCAGCATGCCCAAGGTATGAACCGTATCTACCACCCTACACAATACATTCACGCTTGGCATACTGTAGGTGGGCGTCCGTGCCAGGGAGCGTGGGCCAGCACCACCTGCTCATCTGCCATCACATAAGGGGGCTTCAGCCTGTCTATGCAGATGGTTTCCTGACGCCCCCCAAGGTCTAACACGAAATTTTTCGCCCCTGTTTCCAACATTCTGAACGGACCGTCGTACAGCAGATGTAGCTGTGTTCTGTGGGCATCGTGCCTAACGAAAACGAATTTGTCATTTTCCAAACATTTTGGAACAAAAGTACAGGGAAAACAATGGTGCGCTGGCCCTGGGACGCTGCCAGCCTCTGCCCCAGAAAAAAGGCTTGTGGATGGGTCGGAACTGGGTGCGAGGCCCTACGAGAAAAATTACCCCGGGATCCGCAAAGGCTGAAAAAAAATGAGTTCTGCCAGAGAAGCTTGCAAATCTTCCTTCGGCGAGGAGCGCAACCCCAGTAGCACCCAAGGCAAGCGATCGACCCAATTTACGTCCTTTATCGAGGCTCTGAGTGCTGCTTTAAGCGACTTGTGAAACTGCTAGCATAAACCATTAGCCTGTGGGTTGTATGCGGTGGTGCGGTGGATTTTGACCCCCAGGCTGTCAGCCATCGCATACCAGAGTTACAAAATTGCGTACCCCTGTTGGAAGTGATGTCCGACGGGGATCCAAACCATGCGACCCAAGATTACAAAAACATGCAGGCTACCTCGGCAGATGTGGTGGAATTAAACGGAACCATCTCTGGCCAACACGTATTGCGGTCCACGATTGTCAAAAGGTGTGTGAACCCCTGTGACGGCAGAAGGGGACCCATTAAATCCATGTGTATGTGGTCGAACCTTCTGGCCGGAATTTGAAAAGGCTCGAGGGGGCTTTGGTGTGTCTGTGCACCTTAGCCTATTGGCATGCGACGCACGCTGCGGCCCATTCTTTCACATCCCTGCGTAAGTGAGACCAGACAAATTTGGACCCCACCAGCTTAACGGAAGCTCATAGACCGGGATGTGAAAGGGAGTGGATGGAGTTGAAAATGCGGTGGCGCCAAGAGCTTGGATCCACCAGGTGGGGGCGACCGGTGGAAACGTCGCAGAGCAAGGGGGGGCACCCTTCTTGTACCACCCTACTCTCCAGTTTTAATCTGGTACCTGAGGATTAGAGCGTGCAAATGTCCGTGTCCCTGGTTTGGTCAGTGGCCATTGCGGAAAAATCAATACCCACATAGACCAGAAAGACCAGCGCACGCGACAGGCAGTCCGCCACAACGTTAAATTTACCGGCTACATGTTGGATGTCGGTCGTGAACTCCGAAACTGCGGTCAAGTGCTGTTGTTGCTGAGCCGACCACGGTTCTGAGACTTTGGACATCGCGAAGGTTAGTGGTTTGTGATCGACAAATGCAGTAAACTCACAACTTTCGAGCCAGAACTGGAAATGATGCATAGCCAAGTGGAGAGCCAACAACTCTCTGTCGAAAGTGCTATACTTACGCTCACTGTTGTGGCTGAAAAAGGTGAGAGGCTGCCATGAACCGGATACGGACGCCCGAGGGCTGTTGGAGCACTTAACAAACCCTAGACGTTCTAAGTTAACGAACTCCTTGCACGCGATGGCTAACTTAACTGCGTCCAGGTGGCACAGACGTGCAAAAACCAGCAGGCCCTTCATGGTGATAATGTGCTCGACCCCATGCTTGGTTATGGTAGCGGAAAAGGTGGGCACCGTGAGTGCGGGAAACTCAGCAAGCTAACGCTGGTACTTATCCCCCAGAGCTAAAATATTTGCATGTGTTAGTGACCCAACTCTCCAAGCTGTGCAGGGTAATGAGGAAAAAGAAACAGTATCCACTAAACGTCTGTTGGCAATATCAACAAGGAGACCATAAGCACACAGAAAATCAGCACCTAAGATAGGAACCGAACATGCAGCTACCACAAAGTCCCACTCATAACTGTGTCCATGTAAACATACATTTACCAACCTTTCACCAAATGTCCTGATGGGGGACCTGTTGGTGGCCGTTAACGACAGATCGCAGCCTTCTGCCAATCTGTCTGCGCTGACTGGCAAAATGAGGCTCTTCTGGGAGCCCGAGTCCACCAAAAACCGTCTCCCAGAACGTGTGTCCTTGATGAAAAGCACCTTCTCCCTGTTGCCAGCAGCCTGCTACAGACCGCCGGCTGGTCCATTTCTGCGTCCTCTGGAAACAACACAGCAGCAGGCAACATTGCACGTCAGCGTCAAAACGCTGATGATGAAATCCCACCGTCTCGTTCCCGCATTTCCTAGTGGCAGTCCCGGCCACCACCTGCATCTCCTCAACTTCGTTGGACTCCTCCAGAGATCCTGGTTGCACTGCCTGGACACTGAAACTCCTGTTAGCCAGGATGATGAGGTCTGCCTCCTCTGCCAGCGCTTGGTAATCCTTGGTCGCCAACAGTGGCAAGTTGGCAAGGATTGCCCTCGCCAAAGCTGGTAGCTTCTTCGGGAAGAGGTGGGCGATGAGGAAAGATCCATTATCTGCGGCCAGCAAAAACAGCATACTCTCCTTTAACTCCACAGCCGATCCGTCTCCTAATTCCATGTGTGAGAGGAGCTTCTCTGCTCTCTCGCCGGTGGAAGGGAAGTAACATAGCAGCAGCAGCCATTTGAGAGTGTCGTATTTGCTGGGGGAGTGCAAAGCAGGCTCATTGAGCGTCGAGTGGCGCATGGGTCCAGTGAAGCCACCACGTAATGGTACTTTGTGTCATCCTCCAAGACTCCGTGGAGAACGAACTGGGCTTCCACGTGAATGAACCAAGTGGCCGGGTCATGGAGCCAAAAGTCTGGGACTTTGACTGCCACAGAGGGCAGAGCGGGGGGAACCCCAAGCGCGGATGTTCCCACCCAGGTGCTTGGTCTGTCTTCCATTTTCACATCTCAGGATCACCACTGTGGAGGAAGGATCAAATGAGACATGAGCTGACGACACATAACTTTATCTCCTCCAGCAAGCAGAGCAGACTAACTCTGGGTGCCTGAGCAAATCTCTTTATTACAGCTTTATTCCTGCCCATGGCACCCGGAGTACACACATTAACATACATGACAACTGAGCATGACACATCACAATACTTTCGCGCCCAGCATGCCCAAGGTGTGAATCGTGTCTACCACCCCACACAATACATTGTAGTGGATTTATGGGTTTTATAGGTGTTTTATTGTTAGTACAAGTATTAATGTAAATTTGAATGTGAGTAGGAATGAAAATTTACTTTCCTTACACAAACATATCCTCGTAGGGCACCAGACGAGATAATGGACAATTCTATTAATTCTTTATTTGTACCAAATATGAATCAGTCTAAAAAAAAAACACACACACACACACAAAGCCTTGTGAGTTCTTGTCTGTTGATAATCAAGAAGATGGACATGGAATCAAACATGAGAACTCCCATATGCCTTTCAATAGTTTAATAAGAATTGTCAGAATCGGTTAACACTTCTAGATAACTTTAAAACAGAGAATTCAACATTTATCATGGGCATCATAGACTGAGTTATGGAGTATCACATGTGAATCAAACATCTGTGGAGCCAAAGAAACCGTAGTTTAATTTGTCTGTATACTGGAAATTGGAAAACTATAAAATAGCATTGGTTAAGAAAAGTGGATGCAATTTCATGAAGAAAATGATGATTAACTATTTATAAAAATGGAAAATTGGTGTTACTCTGAAAAGGAACGTAAATTAATGAAAGGACAAAATACATTTTGAAATTCTGATGGGGGTTTGCATGAAATTACGTTAAAAGAACTTATACTAGGAATATTCTGAAGAATTAAGTTTAAATTAAACAACAGACCGTCAGCCAAGAGGAATCATTGCGTCCCAGTAGGCAGCAGGCGGTCCACTGTATTCTGTTTCAACTGAACCAGCATGAGTTCTGTTGGAAGACTGACAGACAGGCTCCTTACCATGGTTATGGCCTACTCTCGAGTTCACAAAGGCTGGTTCTTCAGCAGGCTGGCTGCTGTCTTCTCTTATGCACTGAAGAAGGAATTAGTTTATTGTACAAAGCCCCATCAGAAATTCAAACAGGCAAAAAGCACACCACAAATCCATTTCTTCCAATGTTAGTGGTTTTAAATGAGTTGGTTTAAGCTTTTAAAGAAAAGAAACAGGATTTTCACAGAGCCTGGAAGACTCTGGGCCTACTTAAAAGATAAAAAATGGAAGAACAGAAAAGGCTCCTTACAGCTTGACCACTGCCCCAAAAACTGAACAAAGGAAACAAAAAGCAAGTTTTTCTGGAGTGTGGCAGGATGGTTCTAAACTTCCTGACAACTGGGCTGAACCAATTACATTTGAGCTTCATTGTTTGGCAGAAGTCATAAACTGACTAAAAAGGCAATGAAGATAGGTTTGGGAGCCCATTGGTCAGTTCAAATTTCTGAGGTGGGGGTCTCCCACAGAGCAGCGATAGAGACATTTGATATAAAGAGTGAAATCCTCCTATAGTATTTGTGCTGAATAAAGCATAAATTCCTTCAACTTTAGTGACTAAGATATTCTACTCAATAATAAGGGAACATATAATATCTCTACATTGTAACTGTAATTAATTTGTAATAGTAAGCATGCAAAATTAATTTCTTCCTGAAAATAAAGCAACACATATCAAATTATCTCAATAAAAGCACTTGAAACCACATTGTCCATCCCAAGAATTCAACCATGTCTTCAGTAACAGACACTGTCTTGAGAGAAAGAATATGAATTTATTTGTCCATAACGCATAAATTCCACTGCAAAGAGAAAAAAAATTAAATATTCCTGATTCGTCCACCAGAGGGAACTGTGAAACTGTCTGGTTGTTTACTGGAGAATCCTGACTTTCACGTCTGGATTATATCAACCATAAACCAGTCGACTGAAACATTCCTTTGCCAAAGAGCAGAAAAGGGAGAATGATTAAGTCCTGGAGAAGGGATTAACTTCCACTTTATGGCTGATGGATAGTGTTACTGTCATCACCCGCAGCTCACGGGCTCCCACCTCAACTGCGCGCACACTTGCTCCTCGTTAAGCTCAGCTATTTATACCATCCTGCCCTGAGCTGCGGCCTGGAGCCGTC
Organism: Pholidichthys leucotaenia; assembly: GCA_020510985.1. Taxonomy (NCBI): domain Eukaryota; kingdom Metazoa; phylum Chordata; class Actinopteri; order Cichliformes; family Pholidichthyidae; genus Pholidichthys; species Pholidichthys leucotaenia. Next base: position 274,473,544 of record CM035844.1, on the reverse strand, counting down.
TGTCTCCCTGCGTAAGCTACTCAGCAACTTCCTTCTCATCAGGCCTGCTGACGACTCATCTGACACGTAAGCTGTCATTATTGCCTTACCTTTCCCGTTCAGACTTCCCCTGTGCACAGGTGGATTCCTTGGCGGCAGACTCACTCTCCCTCGTCACGCTGCTCCTCCACTTCGCTGCATCACCCCGGACGCACAGCAGGATGCTGTCTCCCAGGCTTGGGACTTGCCATGCCAGCCACCGCGCCGCTACAAGTAAGCACAGTTCATCTTCACTCTCCCGTGTGGTTGCCCAGCTAATCCCTGCTCTCCTCTCTTATAGGGTTTCCTGGCCGTACGGCGTACTGCTCTGTCCTGACTGCATCCTCCACCCACATTACACTCATATCTCACATACACGCATCCACACACAAACATTGCTGTAAATAAAGCTTTCAAATCTGTCTGAGCCTGCGTGCGTGTTTCCTGGGCCGAATAATGTGTCAGTATGGCTCCAGCAAAGCGGCCCAGCGGACAGCGGGCTCACACGCCGTTTTACCACCCTCGAGGCTCGGGTAGATTTGATAGCTCATCAGCAGCAGGTAATTTTGAACCAACTAACCTCAATTACCAATCGGTTGGACCGCCTGGACCCTCCGCGGCCTTTCCCTCTGGGTCCTCTTGGCGGTGCGGCTCCGGGTGCTTCCACGGCTGGCCAGCCTAGCTCGGGAGCGCCTACCCGTCTCACACCTATCCCAACTCCTGCTCGCTTCAGCGGGAAACTCGGTGGAGCAAAGGGGTTTATCCTGCAGTGTGAGTCGGTGTTTCTGCACGTTCCCGGGGATTTTCTCTCAGACCATAGCCGAATCGGGTACATGGCTAACCTCCTCGAGGGGCGAGTGTTAGGTTGGTCTTACGCTGTAATGACGAAGCACAGCTATGCAAACCTCTCATATGACCGGTTCGTGCGGGACTTTCTAGAAGTCTTTGATCATTCCCGACTCGACAGCGTCCTCGCGGACCGGCTCCTCAGTCTCCAACAGGGAGCCCGGTCTGCGGTGGAATACGCGGTCGACTTCCGGGTGGCTGCGGAGGAGGTGGGCTGGGGAGAGGCTTCTCTCTGCAGCATTTTCCTCCGTAGCCTCAATTCAGGTCTGAGGGATGAACTAGCTGGTCGGGATCTCCCAGGGCGACTCTCTGAGCTGATCTCGCTCACGATTAGCCTGGACAACAGGCTGCGTGAACGGGCTGCGGAGCGGAAGTCTGTCAGCCGCTCGCGCGGAGCTTCCCTCCGTCCAGCTCAGTTGCGCCCCCTGGCGTTACCAGCTCCGGAGTCCGCCGATGAACCAGAGGACATGGCCATCGGGCGCACTAGGCTCCCTCTAGCAGAGAGACAACGCCCGCGGGAACGGGGTCTCTGCATGTACTGCGGAGATGACCAGCATCCCGTGGAGCTGTGCCCGGTGAAGCCAAACGGGGAGGTCTGCGAGTCACAATAGGGGGCCTCGCAGACTCCAACCGATCTAATCCCCTATCTTCTTGCACATTGCCCATACGTTTCTGCCACAACTCCACCGGGCATTCCACTCATGCACTGGTGGATTCAGGGGCAGAGCAGAATTTTATTTCTAAAAGCCTGGCAACCCATTTGGGCATACCCAGCCAACTGCTGCCTAACCCCCTGAACTTGGTAATGCTCTCATGCTCTTCTCTGGGCACAGTTACTCACCGCACAAAGCCAGTTCCCATCATTGTCTCCGGCAACCACCGGGAGGACCTGACCCTTTACATCCTGCCCTCCTTGTCGGACCGTGTCATTCTGGGTTACCCCTGGCTGCAGCTGCATAATCATGTCCTGGATTGGAGAACCGGCAGCGTCCTGTCCTGGAGCACCTTCTGCCTGGGCACCTGCCTCCAGTCGGCAGCTTGCGCTCCATCTGCCCCTCTGCCGGCCTCGGTCTCTGAGCCCCTGGACCTGACCCTGGTGCCGCAGGAGTTCCACGACTTGGGGGCAGCATTTAGTAAGTCCAGAGCCTTGTCCCTTCCACCGCATCGACCCTATGACTGTGCAATCAACATCCACCCGGGGGCGCCCCTGCCTTCTGGCCGCCTTTACAGTCTCTCTGCACCGGAACGCGAGGTGATGGATATGTACATAAAGGAGTCACTCAGCGCTGGGATCATCCACCCCTCCTTGTCCCTGCTTGGCGCGAGCTTCTTCTTCGTGGGCAAGAAGGATGGGTCCCTACGTCCCTGTATTGACTTCAGAGCGTTAAACGACATCACCATTAAGGACCGCTATACCCTGCCACTTATGGACACCGCTTTCCACTCCCTCCAGGGGGCGACCTGGTTCACCAAGCTTGACCTCCGCAGCGCCTACCATCTCGTTAGGATCTGGGAGGGAGACGAGTGGAAGACGGCCTTTAGGACACCCAGCGGCCACTTCGAGTATCTCGTGATGCCGTTCGGGCTCACCAACGCACCTGCCGTCTTCTAGCGCCTTATAAACGACATTCTGCGGGACTTCCTGGGAGTATTTGTCTTTGTCTATCTCGACGACATACTCATCTTCTCCAGATCATGCGAGGAGAACCAGGCCCATGTGAAGCGGGTCCTGCAACATCTGCTGGAGAATCGTTTGTTCATTAAGGCAGAGAAGTGTGAATTCTACGCCCAGACCACCTCCTTCCTGGGGTTTGTGATCTCACACAATCAGATCCTCCCCGACCCCACTAAGGTTAAAGCGGTGGTCGAGTGGCCCACGCCAACCTCAAGGAAGCAGGTGCAGCAATTCATCGGGTTTGCTAATTTCTACCGGCACTTTGTCCCCAACTACAGCGCCATCGTATCCCCCCTGACCCGCCTCACGTCATCGAAGGTGCCTTTTCAGTGGTCTGAGGAAGTGGCCACCACCTTTACGACTCTCCAGGTGGAGTTCTCGTCCTCCCAGGTCCTGACCCAGGTTGACCCCGCTCTTCAGTGTCTGGTGGAGGTCAACGTGTCCAACACGGGGGTGGGAGCGGTGCTGTCCCAGCGATCACCGGTGGATGGTGTTAAGCGGCCCTGCACCTTTTTCTCCAGGAAGCTATCAGCAGCAGAGCGAAATTATGACGTCAGCGACAGGGAGCTCCTCGCCGTCAAGCTCGCACTACAGGAGTGGCGTCACTGGTTTTGTGGTCTGGACGGACCATAAGAACCTCGAGTACCTGAGGTCTGCGAGGCACCTGAATGCCCGCCAGGCGCGCTGGTCTCTATTCTTTACTCACTTCAACTTTACCATCACGTACCGTCCAGGCTCGAAGAATGGGTTGCCGATGCCCTGTCTAGACAATTCGCCCCAGAGGGTCCAGAGAAGTCCGAGCATACCATCCTGCCCGATTCGTGCGTCGTGGGGGCGATTGCATGGTCCATCAAGGACAAGATCCTGAAGGCTCAGGAGGCGGAGCCGGATCCCGGCGAGGGGCCAGAGAGGAGACTGTATGTTCCTTCGGCGGTTCGGGGTGAAGTGATCCACTGGGCCCATACCTCCAAACTCTCCTGTCACCCTGGCATCACCCGCTTGGTGAGTTGGCTGCAACGCTCGTTTTGGTGGCCGGGTCTTCAGAAGGACGTTACCAACTATGTTCGGGCATGTCCCCAGTGCGCCACTGGCAAGTCTCCGAACTCTCCACCTGCGGGCCTACTCCAGCCCCTGCCGGTTCTGGGCAGGCCCTGGTCACACATTGCCCTTGATTTTGTCACCGGACTCCCTGTCTCTAACACCTATGACACGGTTCTGACCATTGTGGACAGGTTCTCCAAGGCCGTTCACTTTGTGCCTCTTCAGGGTCTCCCTTTGGCGCGTGAGACGGCCGATCTCCTGGTCCAGCATGTCGTCAGGCTGCATGGGATTCCGCTGGACGTGGTCTCGGACCGAGGTCCGCAGTTTGTCTCCCAGGTTTGGAGGAGCTTTTGCAGCGCCTTGGGGGCTACTGTCAGTCTCTCTTCTGGTTATCACCCCCAGTCCAACGGGCAGTGTGAGCACACGAACCAGGAGTTGGAGGCCGCCCTGCGCTGCGTGACATCGTCCAACCCCTCGTCTTGGAGCTCCTACCTGACCTGGGTGGAATACGCCCACAACTCGGCCCAGTCCACTGCTACTGGGGTGTCACCTTTTCGAGCGTCCTTGGGGTACGACCCCCCTGTTTTCCCTGAGCAGGAGGGTGAGCTGGCCATTCCTTCAATCCAGGCACACATCAGGTGCTGCCGGAGCGTGTGGACCAAGACCAGAGATGTGCTTCTACGCACAGCTGCGCGCAACAGCTCCACTGCCAATCGCCACAGAAGGCCGGCTCCTGTCTACCAGGTGGGTCAGCGAGTTTGGCTCTCCTCCCAGGACATCAGCCTAAAGGGTGAGAAGAAGAAGCTGGCTCCGAGGTTCCTCAGCCCCTTCACCATCTCCAAGATTATCAACCCGGTGGCTGTGCGTTTGGCCCTCCCCCCCTCCCTCCGTGTGTGTCCCACTTTCCACGTCTCCAAGATCAAACCTGTCCTGTCCAATTCACTCTGCCCTCCCCCTAGGTCTCTTCCTGCACCTAGGATGATCGCCGGTGACCCGGCGTGGGGTGTTACTGCCATCCTGGACTCCCGGCGTCGGGGTCATGGGCTGCAATATCTGGTGGATTGGGAAGGTTATGGTCCGGAGTGGAGATCCTGGGTGCACTCTTCGTGGGTGTTGGATCCTGACCTCATCGCGGAGTTCCACCGGACACACCCAGGTAAGCCAGCGCCAGGAGGCACTGGTAGGGGGGGGAGTACTGTCATCACCCGCAGCTCACGGGCTCCCACCTCAGCTGCGCGCACACCTGCTCCTCGTTAGGCTCAGCTATTTATACCATCCTGCCCTGAGCTGCGGCCTGGAGCCGTCTGTCTCCCTGCGTAAGCTACTCAGCAACTTCCTTCTCATCAGGCCTGCTGACGACTCATCTGACACGTAAGCTGTCATTATTGCCTTACCTTTCCCGTTCAGACTTCCCCTGTGCACAGGTGGATTCCTTGGCAGCGGACTCACTCTCCCTCGTCACGCTGCTCCTCCACTTCGCTGCATCACCCCGGACGCACAGCAGGACGCTGTCTCTCAGGCTTGGGACTTGCCACGCCAGCCACCGCGCCGCTACAAGTAAGCACAGTTCATCTTCATTCTCCCGTGTGGTTGCCCAGCTAATCCCTGCTCTCCTCTCTTATAGGGTTGCCTGGCCGTACGGCGTACTGCTCTGTCCTGACTGCATTCTCCACCCACATTACACTCATATCTCACATACACGCATCCACACACAAACATTGCTGTAAATAAAGCTTTCAAATGTGTCTGAGCCTGCGTGCGTGTTTCCTGGGCCGAATAATATGCCAGTTATAGCTCTGGTTCTTGGGTGATAGAAGCAGCTCATGACCAGAGTTTTGAGTTGAAACGTCCCACTGGGAGGAGACCCCGGGGCAGACCCAGGACTCGGTGGAGAGACTATGTCTCCCAGCTGGTCTGGGAACGCCTTGGTATCCCCTCTGAAGAGCTGGAGCAGGTGGCTGGGGAGAGGGAAGTCTGGGCTTCTCTGCTTGAACTGCTGCCTCCGCAACCCGGACCTCCGGAAAAGCGGTAGAAGATGGATGGATGGATGGATGGACAATGTTTCTTCAGCAAAGAATGATTTTATTGATTGGAACTCAAGGTCAACGCTACAACATTCACGCTCGGCCTACCAGGAGCGAAGGCGCATCTTATTTGGTTTATTACCCCCCGGTGTTCTGGCGCCTGCCGTTGGCTCTTCTCCCTTCTTCTCCCCATTTATATCTCTCACCTCCTTCCCCCAGTTCCCCGAAGTCCTGGGTGGAGTGTGATCTCCTGTTGTGTCACCACAATATATTTGTTTCCTTTTACCCCCTTGTGTGCCGGCACCCAGCAAAACTGTTTGTCTAAACCACACTGGTGGAGTTTCATCAAGCTGCAGTTAAGTTCAATTAAAAGATCTTCTCTGCATGAACTTTTTGATCGAATGCTTTCTAAAACAGCAAGGAAATCAGAGCAGATCACCACCCTGTCAGGTCTGACTTCCTCCACCCACTACAGAGCCATAATAACAGCCACCATTTCTGCTGCAGACACTGAAAGCTGGTTTGATAGTCATTTGGATATCGTTATCTTAAAATCAGGGATAAACACATCTATTTCCACATAATCTTGCTCATTTTTAGAACTGTCTGTGTATACTTCCAGATAACTGTAAAAACTATTTCTTAAATACAGTCTTGTTTCAAAACCTACTGTATTTCATTCAATTGCCAATTTCTTTCCTTTTCTTGGATACTTAAATCTATCTTAATTTCTGGAAATAACCAAGGGGGAACACTGCTGTCTGGCGTAGATCGTGTGAACTCTATCGTTGCCATGCCATTGACTCTAGCTTTATTACTAACTAACTAACCTGCACTTATATAGCGCTTTTCTAGTCACAAAGACCACTCAAAGCACTTTCACTAATACTAACCCTCTATTCTAAGGGCCTATAGGAAACAGATACTGTATCTAGGGACAATTTAGAACAGCCAGTTAACCTAACATGCATGTCTTTGGATTGTGGGAGGAAACCGGAGCCCCCGGAGTAAACCCACGCAGTACAGGGAGAACATGCAAACTCCACACAGAAAGGTTCCAACCCCTGCCAACCTGGGGATTTGAACCAGGAACCTTCTAGCTGTAAGGCAACAGTGCTAACCACTGCACCACCGTGCTATTATTAATTGTCCAGCCAAATCCCCTCCCCTGGAACTTCGAGTACTCCCAGCATTCCTGAACAGACTTTGTTGTTGGATTTTCCTCCCCACTTCGTTTTAGCTTTAGCCAGTATGCAAGGGCAAGTTTCTCTCTTCTCAGTTGAAGCGGTGTTTCCCCAGCATCCTATAGATGATAAACTCTACTCAGTACAAACACTTAGTTTGAGATAATCCTAGTTCTGAGACGGTGCATAAATATTGCAAATTATGACTGAGTGTGGAGAAAATTCTGAATAAAATCTCCCAAAGTAAGAGTATTTACTAGCATGACTTTTATAACAATTATCAAAGGGTGAGGTTAATCAGTTCTATTTCTATAGAGACCAAATCACAACAGTTATCTCAGGACACTTTACACAAAGAGCAGCTTTAGACCAGACTCCATACGTTTACAGAAAATATGGTTTCATGTGTACAGTCAACACTGAGAGTCAGATCATAATTCTGAGTGGAAGGCCTCAAATTATTTTCAGTGAATAATGTACGTGGTATATGTCATAGCACAAACTGGATTTGAGGTGTTTTTATTATTATTGTTAAATGGGCAAAAAGAAAAGTACAGCAATCAAAATACACAAATTAATGTGAGATGTTTTGCTGGTACATGTAAAAGAGTTCAAGATTTTGAATGTTTTTAATAAATATGTTGATAAACAAAGTTGTTTTTTGTTACATAGATTTTATTTGAAGAATGTCAATATACAATTTAAAGGTTGTATAACAAGACATGACGAGAGTCCCTGACAATAATACAGAAAAAGGCACATTTAGGGGTCTGCTAATTAAAAGAAGTAAATTTTCAACTATCAAATTTTAATTTTTTAATGGGGGCCAAATCTGTTTTTAGATCAGATTCTTTAAAATTATAGTAAGAGGGTTATCTTTCAAGCCATTTCATCTTGTGAATGTAATATTTCGCTAGAATAACAAAGGCATTGATTATAAACCTTTCTGTTACACATAAGTAAAACGTGGAATTTAGTTAGAATGACATTTTTCCGAATAATTTCTGCAAATGCGCAGTCCAATTTGGCATGTGTCCAAACTCACGTATTGTGGAGCGTGTAAATAATGAGGTGGATTTGGTTCAGGCGGTTTATTACACGACTCACACAAGGAGCATAGACAGAATGGCATACAAGTAGGAACTCTTCCCTTAAATAACATGACATCCTTCTAGACTCTTCTCACACACAAAAGATAATCTCCCCGTCCGACTGCAGTCAGTCCATTCATCCTTGACACCTCCCTGTTATCTTACTAGGGCATCTAGAAACTTCTCACACACAAAAGGTTAACTTCGCGTCCTTTGTTCCTGTCTAAGGTGGTAAACCATTATGCACTCCCCAGGTTGCCACCTCCCCCCCAGCAACTTAGATAGGACAAAAGGGTAACAGTCCACATGCTGTGATAGAACCATTAACATCAGTCCACATGCTGTAGAACCATCAACATCAGTCCGCATGCTGCTTGGGTTTCAGCCTTCTGCCGTATCTGCTGTAGCCAGGATTCGTTGCCTCCGTGGCGCTGCCATGCTGGGGGTGAAAACTTTTTGACTGTCCGTGTGGGTGCTCTGGAGAATCTTTTCTCTGGGAAGCACCCCGTGGGGGTCTTCCACGCCGAGGGGCCCTAGCCAACAGCACTTTCTCGTCAGCCACAACGAAAGCAGGTTTGAGTCTGTCTATGCCAATTTTTTCCCTCCTACCCCCCAAGTCTAGCAAAAAATGCTTATCCCCTGTTTCCAGCACTCTAAAAGGTCCATCATAAGGTGGGCGCAGTGGGGGGCAGTGGGCGTCATGTCTGACAAACACGAACTCTGCGTTTTTCAAAGCTTTAGGCACAAAAATGCGGGAAAACTGTGGTGGGCAGGGCCCAGCAGCATGCTTGAGTGTATGCAATGCTGCAGCAGCTGAGACGGGGAGCTGCCCGGCGCAGGATTATCTGGCAGAAACTCCCCAGGCAGCCGGAGTGGTTGTGCAAAAACGAGTTCTGCCGGGGAAGCTTCCAGATCCTCTTTAGGCGCAGAACGTAACCCCAATAAAACCCATGGTAGCCTGTCTACCCAATTTGCATCCGTCAGTGAAGCCCTCAGAGCCGCTTTTAACGACCTATGAAAACGTTCGCATAACTCATTAGCCTGCAGGTTGTACGCGGTTGTGCAGTGAATTGAGACACCTAGGCTGCGGGCCATGGTTGACCAGAGTTCAGAAACAAATTGAGAGCCTCTGTCAGATGTAATGTCCGATGGAACTCCAAAACGCGCCACCCATGCTGTTAAAAACGCGTGGGCCACCTCCTCGGCCGTGGTTGCCGCCAGCGGAACCACTTCTGGCCAGCGCATGGTACGGTCCACCATTGTCAGGAGATGCGTGTACCCCTGTGATGGCGGAAGGGGGCCTACGAGGTCCACGTGGACATGGTCGAACCTCTTAGCCGGGTTGCGAAACGGCTCCAAAGGAGCCTTCGTGTGTCTGTGAACTTTGGCTCGTTGGCATGCCACGCAGGCTGCCGCCCACTCTTTCACTTGTTTGCGAAGGCCCGGCCACACATATTTCTGTCCTACCATTTTGACCGACGCGCGCACCCCTGGGTGTGCCAAAGAGTGAACCAACTCAAACACGCAGCGGCGCCACGTGGCCGGAACCACAGGCCCTGGGTGACCGGTGAAGACGTCGCAGATTAAGGGGGGAATGCTGTTAAGCAGCGTCCTACTCTCCAGCCTTAACCCTGTTGGTCCAGACTGGAGCGCGTGCACGTCTGCGTCACTAGCCTGCTCCGCGGCCATGGCTGCATAATCCATCCCTACACAGACCGGGGCCACAACGGCGCGCGAGAGGCAGTCTGCCACTACATTCAGTTTACCCGACATATGCTGAATATCGGTAGTAAACTCTGAGATCGCGGCCAGCTGCCTCTGCTGCCGGCCCGACCAAGGTTCTGAAACTTTAGCCATCGCGAATGTTAGTGGCTTATGGTCAATGAACGCAGTAAAATTGTGCCCTTCCAGCCAGAACTGGAAATGGCGAATGGCCAGGTGGAAAGCCAGCAACTCTCTGTCGAACGCGTTGTATTTACGTTCATTGTCGTGCAAGGTTCTGCTGAAAAAGGCAAGCGGCTGCCAAGCCCCGGCGACGCGCTGCTCCACGACAGCCCCTATGGCCACATCTGAGGCGTCAGTGGTGAGGGCTGTGCGGGCCGTTGGGTCTGGATGTGCCAACAATGCGGCGTTTGCCAGGGCTGCTTCAACTTCCGAGAACGCCTGCTCTCGTTCCGGGGTCCACTCAACCCTATTCGCGGGTTTCTGTTTTTTGAGCGCAGTGTACAATGGCTGCATGAGCTGCGTCTGCGCGGGGAAGGAAACGGTTATAAAAGTTCACCATTCCCAAAAATTCTTGTAGCACCCTGACCGTTTGCGGTCGGGGAAAATCTGTCACTGCGCGCACTTTGTCAGGCAGCGGAACCGCTCCTTCGGGAGAGACACGGTGCCCTAAAAAATCAATCCCCGTCACCCCGAACTGACATTTCGCTGGGTTGATTATTAAACCGTGCTCTTCCAACCTTCGGAAAACCGTCGTGAGGTGGGTTTTGTGTTCGTCTTCGGACGCGCTGGCTACCAAGATATCGTCCAGGTAGACGAACACGAAAGGGAGATCGCGCAGCACTGCATCCATCATGCGTTGGAACGTCTGTGCTGCCCCTTTAAGCCCAAATGGCATGCGCAAGAACTCAAATAAACCAAACGGAGTTATTACCGCTGTTTTGGGTATGTCCTCAGCACGCACTGGGACTTGGTGGTAACCACGGACCAAATCTATCTTAGAAAAAATGCGCGCTTCTGCGAGGTGAACGGAAAAATCCTGAATGTGGGGAATTGGGTAGCGGTTGTGTGCTGTAGCGTTGTTTAACCTGCGGAAATCGCCGCAAGGTCACCACGAACCTTCAGCTTTAGGGACCATGTGTAGCGGGGAAGCCCATGGGCTGTTTGGGTGCCTGATGATGCCTAATCTCTCTAGGTTAGCGAACTCCTCGCGCGCTATGGCCAGTTTAGCTGCGTCCAAGCGCCCAGGTCTTGCAAAAACGGGCGCCCCGGTGGTGGTGATAAAATGCTCCACCCCATGTTTAGCGATAGCTGCTGAAAACGTCGGGACTGTGAGTGCTGGGAACTGAGCGAGCAGTGTGTGGAACTTACCGCATGCTGCTGTGACGTTGGCTTGTGCTGTTGGCCGGGCCACTCAAGCTATACAGGGGAGAGAGTCAAAAGACCTGTTAGCGATATCTACCAACAACCCATGTGCACATAGAAAATCAGCCCCCAGTATATGGTAATTCAATGCTGCTACAACAAAAGTCCATTCAAATGTACGACCGTGTAGAGACAAGAGTAGAGTCCTCTCACCAAAGGTCTTAATCTCTGAGCCGTTTGCTGCTGCCATCTCAGGGCCGCTGGGTCCTGCCAGCCGGTCAGCGTAGGTCGGCCGGATGAAACTCTTCTGTGCGCCAGTGTCCACGAGGAAATGCCTCCCCGAGCGTGCGTGCGTCAAATAGAGCAGCTTGTTCTCCTCCCCGAGGGTCGCGGCTGCTACCGACCCCCGGTCTCGGCGTTTCCCAAGCGCTTGAACTGGCACGGTGGTATACATTTGCGTGCCCTCTCTGCAAAGCGGCGGTGGTAGAAGCAAAGTGTGTCACCTCCACGTTCCTTGGCCACCGCTGCTGCTGCCATCGGTGGTTCTGCTGCTGCCGTCGGCGGCTCCTCGCCTCCTCGTGTCGATGTGCCGGGCTCCGTCGCTGCCGCAATGGTCACAAAAGCCTAGGTGGCGACGATGATCCGGTCTGCCTCCCGGGCTAACGCACGATAGTCCCGTTTGGCCAGCAACGACGAATTGGCTAGGGCCGCTCTCGCCACTGTCGGAAGGTTCCTGAGGAAAATGTGGGTGAAGATGAAGTGGTCGTCGTCCGTGCCCTTTAACCTCAGCATCTTCTCCATCATGTCCACGGCCGAACCGTCTCCCAACTCGGTCCGCGCCAGAAGCCTCTCTGCTCTCTCACCATCCGAGAGCGTGTAGTGCTGGATGAGGGCAGCCTTCAACGCGTCATATTTGCCGTTGGCTGGTGGCTGATCGAGCAGGCTCTCGATGTGCTGAGCCGTGCTGGCATCGAGCGCTGCGACCACATAGTGGAATTTCGTATCATCCGCCGATATCCCTCGGAGGGCAAACTGCGCCTCGGTTAGGTGGAACCAGGAGCGCGGGTTGTGCTGCCAAAAATCAGGTAGTTTGATCGCTACAGTGCACGCGAAGCTGGGGGTTCCAGTCGAGGTTGGCTCCGGGGATCTTCCGTCGTATTCCATGATTCGTCTTGGGTCACCAGTGTGGAGCGTGTAAATAATGAGGCGGATTTGGTTCAGGCAATTTATTACACGACTCACACAAGGAGCATAGACAGAATGGCATACAAGTAGGAACTCTTCCCTTAAATAACTTGACATCCTTCTAGACTCTTCTCACACACAAAAGATAATCTCCTTCTAGACTCTTGTCACACACATAAGATAATCTCCCCGTCCGACTGCAGTCAGTCCATTCATCCTTGACACCTCCCTGTTATCTTACTAGGGCATCTAGAAACTTCTCACACACAAAAGGTTAACTTCGCGTCCTTTGTTCCTGTCTAAGGTGGTAAACCATTATGCACTCCCCAGGTTGCCACAGTATATCCAAATCAGGTAGGGCTTCCTGAGAATATTGTCCCTCTTGTCTTGCCGTCGGCCACGTTCTAAGATGGGGGAGGGTCTTGCGCATGCATATTCCAAATTAGGTTGTCTTCCAAATTGGGTAGTGACAGGGACCCCTTCCTTCTTGTGAGCAGGACCAGTCAACTCCGCCTGCAGCAGCCAGGTGACCATGTTAGATTGATGATTCCAGCCTTGGCTTTTATGATTACTGTGTAAAATGTTGAATATTTTTGGTCTGGTTGGAATTTATTTTGTAAGAGACAAGATACATAACCAAAACTGAGGTGGTTTTAATGGGGTGGGGTCATAAAAGAAGCTAATATTAAAACAGAAGCGACTGCATCTTTGGTCAAGCTAATGAATTTTATTGAATTAAACAGATTTATTCATAACTACATTTTATTTCTTCAAAGACAGAGGTAAACACATTGTTTAGTTCTGGCTCTGCAAATTCATGTTCAGATATGTACGAAAAGGTCACAGTTTTACCACAAACTTTTCAAGTAAAAACTTAATTCATCGTTATAAAATAGAGCTGAATATAGCAGTTAAAAAAACACAAACTGATGAGAAAAGTAATAAATCTACAAAAAATGAAACTTCTGAGAAAACTTCACAAATTTAATTGATAATAACATTAATTTAATTCACTAGTGCATACCCATGCATACCCGTCCATGCCCGTAGAAACCAAGTATAAGCAAGTATTTTTGCATGCCCGTTGCTGAAGGGTCTCCTCCTGTTTGAGAGGGCTGTATTGTTCACAGTCATGTCTGCAGCATACTGCTCGAACCTGAGGTGTTTCATCTTCACGGCATCTTTTCTGACATGTAGCAGTTCTCTTCACTGTATTGCTCTCCATTTGTGGGTTCTTCTTCTTCGTTCAGACCACTGGTTGAGGGATAGGTGTGTTGTAATTCCAGTTCATGGACAGGATCATGAAAATAGATCTGAGCAAAAAGTGGCTTTTGACCCTGTACAGGAAGACCCGTGCATGCCTGTCGAAACCCAGAAACCGGAGCACCCAGAGAAAATCAATGCTTTGCTTGGCATTTTACACATTTGTAGTATAGACTGCCATTCTTCATGGGTACTGCTTCGAATGGGTGTGGTTTAAAGTAGTGTGTCCTATTCTTAATGGGGTGACAGACTGACACATGGAGATTTCTTGAATTTATAGAGTGCCTTCTGCCTTACTGAGTGAGATTTCCAGATTTACTGCTTTGAATGGGCATGGTTTAAAGTAGTGTGTCCTATTCAGTCTTAGCTTCTCTGTGCCTTGCCTGGCGTGCAGCATTGGCGGCCAGCCGACTATTCCGCATCTTCTCGGTCTCAGCTTGTCTGTGCCTTGCCTGGCGTGCAGCATTGCTTGCTTTGCAGGCATTTTGGGCTTCAAGTGACTCAGCACGTGCATGGTGCACTGTCACACATTTCTTGTCTGTCTGTGCATCCCTTGTCTTCCGTACCCTATGCTAGTGAAGGGTCTTCTCTTGTCTCAGACAGGTGTGGTGTTTCATCTTCATGGCATCTTTTCTGACGTGCAACACAGTCATGCCTGGGAGGTACTGCTCAAACCTCAGCTGTGTCATCTTTACGGGATCTTTCCTGACGTGCAGCAGTTCTCCTCACGCTATTGCTCTTCATTTATGTAGCGTCTGCTTTAAATTAGTGTTTCCCATTCTTATCGGGTGATGAGTATCTCTTCTTTCCTGTTTCTGGCAACTCCCATTCCACAGTTCACGTGCTTTTGAATTGCGGGTGTGGTTTAAAGTGCTGTGTCCTATTCGTAATCGGGTGATGAGTATCTCTTCTTTGGTGAGTGATGGTCTATATGACGTCATAAAGACATCAAGGCAGGCATCACAGGACACTGCATCATAGGTAGCCAGTCCTATTGTCTATATGACGGCATCACGACTCCTATGTAGCCTGAGATCATAGAATCATCATAGGGCATCTTGCAGACATCATAGGCCGTCCTATGATGTCCTGTGATCGTGACACACAGAGATTTCTTGAATTTATAGAGTGATGATGATATCAAAAGATACACACATAAGGTAAACGCACAAGCAAAATTTGAAGTATTGAGTTCCAAACTGCAGTTAGTACATTATTTTTTAAATCCATTTCTGAAAGCAACACAGCCCACAGATACAGAAATCAGATTAAAAGGTAGCCTACTCATCTCAGGTTGCAGTTAGTGTGACATAAGGGAATTGGGCCTTGGGGCTTGCTGTAGCTCGGCCGGGGCGGGGTATGGTGTGACGTCAGGCGGGCTACGGCTGGGAGATATATATCTGTGAACAAGGTTAAATAAAGAGATGATGTTCAGACCAGCTCCTTCTCCACACTCCGTTATTGAGACGTAACATTTGGTGACGAGGAGAACAATGATAGTGTGAACTGGACAAATGCCATTTTTCCTGGAACACCAGGGCACGCTGGCGATTCCATGGGCTCAGTGGAAACAGAGGTTTGAGGTGTATATCACAGCGGCGGGCCTGGGTTCCGTCAGTGAGGAGAGTCGGAGGAGTTTGATGATTCAATTTCTTGGCGCCGAGGGACAGCGAATTTTCTTCAGGCTGTGCCAGGGCAGCTCATTGGAGGATGGTCTAAAGGCAATGGACAGCACGTTTGGCGACACCTCCATTGTCATGGAAAGACGGTGTGAGTTTTTCGGTCGACAACAGCGGATGGGTGAGTCCCTTCAGTCATTTGTGTTGCAGCTATGTAGCCTAGCAAGACAGTGCGAGTTTGGAGCGATAGAGCACAAGCTTGTGAGGGACAAGCTAGCCCAGAGCACCAATAGCACATGGCTAAAGACTAAGCTAACGGTAGCTAAAGAGCCACCGTCACTAGAGGAAGTGCTGGACTTGAGTAAGCGAAGGGAGTCAGTGGCCCTACGCAAGCTAACAGCTAAGGTTAGCAAGGGGCCGACTTCGTGCAATTTCCCACCTAGAACAGAGGCTAACACAGTAACTAGATGTCGAAGGAGGGTCAAGAAGAAGAAGAAGAGAAAGAAGCGGTCAAAGTGAAGAGCGGAGTGCGGGTGAGAGGACCCAGGGGCCTGGTCCAGGTCCATGCGGCACGCATGGGGAAAGGCCCGCTGAAATGGTAGGTGCTCCGGCCTGACGGACTCGACGTGCCGCTCATGGTGGATTCGGGTGCTGGGAAGTCTATCCTGAGCCTACCCACGCTGAGGAAGCTGTTCCCCATGAAACAGATCAAAGATGGAGTGGTGAGACTGTTCGGTTACGGCCATGTGGAGATCAAGATGGCTGGCACAGCAGACTTTGAGGTGACCTGTGGGTCGAACAGGGTCTCCAGTTTCACCTTCCAGGTAGCGTGCCGGGGAACCAACCTATTGGGAGTTGACCTGCTGGGAAAACTAGGCTTCTCCATAAAGGACCCGGATGGGTCGATGGGACTGTCCGTGGGCCCAGACTGGCACCTCCGCTGGCCTGCGCTGTTTAGGGGCCTGGGTCACATCAAAGCATTTTGCCACCGCTCCTTCAATGATGAGACCGTCACACCAAGATCCAGCCTTTGCAACATCTCCCGTTGGCACTGCGAGACGAGGTGTCGGCGGAACTGACCAAGCTGCTGGAGACAGGAGTCATTGAAAAGGTAGGTGTGTCACTGTGGATCTCCAATCTGGCGGTGGCCAGACAAAAAAGGAGGGGGCATCAGACCATGTATTGACCTCAGAGTGGTGAACAAGGCAGTCATCCCCAATAAGTACCTGCTACCCACTATGGAAGAACTCACTGCGGTGTTCAGTGGGGCGCAGGTCTTCTCGAAATTGGACCTCCGCCAGGGCTACCTGCAGGTGCCACTACACCTGGACAGCAGGAATTTAACGACCTTGGTGACCCACATGGGGGTTTTCCACTACACCCGGATGCCCTTCGGGCTGAGTTCAGCACCCGGATGTTTCCAGAAGGTCATGGCGACCATGCTGGCCAGCCTGAAGGGGGTAGTCGTATACCTGGACGACATTGTGGTACACAGGGCATCGAGAGAAGAGCACAGCGCATGGCTGGAAAGAGTGTTGGAGACGCTGCAGGACCATGGGGTCACTTTGAACGGCTAAAAGTGTGTCTTTGCGGCGGACGCCGTGGACTTTGTAGGGTTCCAACTGACTGGGAATGGACTGAAACCGCTGGTTTCGAATGTTGAAGTGGTGCTGCAGATCGTGGACTCCTCCTTGCCGGCTAAGATTTCTTCGTTTCTGGGTATGGTTAACTTCTATGGCCAATTCATTCCCTGGTACTCAGAGACAATCGAGCCACTCCAGGCGCTGCTGAAGCAGGATGCACTCTGGAACTGGATCCCGGCCTGTTCGGCGGCAGTGGAAAAGTTGAAGTGACAGCTCACCTCCCCTCTGGTTCTGGTCCACTTTGACCTGAACTGCCCCACCATCGTGACGCGTGACGTGTCCGGTTCCGCCCTGGGGGCAGTTATGTCACAGGTGCAGGATAATACGGAGCGTCCCATGGCTTTTGCATCGAGGTCCCTGTCAGCGGCAGAGAAGAAGTACTCGGTGGGCGAAATAAAAGCACTAGCCTGTGTCTGGGCCTGCGAGAGGTGGCATATCTACCTCTACAAGCATCACTTCACATTGAGGACGGACCACTGGGTGCTCACAACTCTACTCGAGACCTCGGGATCAGGACACAGGCCACTGAGAATCTACAGGTGGTCAGAAAGACTGAGAGCGTAGAATTTCACGACGAGGTACACGCCAGGTAAAGACAACATCGTAGCAGATCTTCTGTCACAAGTCACGACGTGCACCCTGGGGCCTGACCGAAGGCAGCGGATCCCAATGAGGCGGACCTGGTCCACGCACTGCACAGAGTGCTCCAGGAAGTCGTGTACCCCCAGGAGCTCAGGCAGGTATCGGAGTGTGACCAGGTGATGAGGAGTGCGCTCGGCAATTAGAGAGGGCTGGCCAATGGCAGCATTTGGTGAACTGGCCCCATTCCATCGGTTTAGAGATGAGCTCAGCTGCTGGAATGACGTGTGCATGGCTAGGGGGCAGTGCGCTGTCATCCCGGCAGCCCTGAGAGGACGCGTACAGGCAATGCTGCATGAGGGACACTTGGGGGTGGTAAAGGTCAAACAATGCAGCAGGGACTCGGTATGGTGGCCGGGAATCGACAAGGACATTGAGGCAATGGTGAAGCACTGCGTGCCATGCCTGGAGAATGGAAAGACCGGAGGACCATCTCTCCCGCCACTGCGACCGGTCGTGTTCCCTACCGGACCCTGGGAACATGTCAAGTTGGACATCTGCGGAGAACTGCACGCATCCCCCCCAATAGCCGGTTCCTCATTGTGGCCTACGATATGTTTTCAAAGTGGCATGAGGTGCTCCTGACTGGCTCGGTGACAACGGAGGTGGTCACAGGGTTTTTGGTGTCCTTGTTTGCCAGGTGGGGGACCCCGAGTTCGATCACCACGGACAACCCCCACAGTTTGTCTCTGGGGCTTTCGAGGAGTTCCTGAGAGTTAGAGGGGTGAAACACATAAAGACGGCGGTGTACCACCCGCAGGCTGATGGGGGGGGGGGGGGGTGTTGAGAGACATGCATGTTAGGTTAATTGGTTGTTCTAAATTGTCCCTAGATATCTTTCTCCTATAGGCCCTTAGAATAGAGGGTTAGTACTAGTGAAGCGCTTTGAGTGGTCTTTCAGATGAGAAAAAAACGCTATGTAAGTACAGGTCCTTATCCCCTTATCCCTTATTTTAAATACAGACAAAACTAGAGAAATTATATTTGATCCCAGAGCAGTACGTGTGCATGACCCAGTGGTGATCAATGGTTGCTCAACTGAGTAAGTAAGCTCATACAAGTACCTAGGCATCTACATGGACTTATTTTTTAAATTGGACAAACATGTTGACTTCCTGTGTGCAAAAGCTCCATTTTCTTCAGAGGCTGAGATTGTTTGGTGTGAGCTCTAAGATCATGTGGACTTTCTGTCAGACAGTGTTGGCAAGCTTGATCAAATACGGCATGGCAGAATGGTATGGTTCGCTTACAGTCCAGTCCAAATCTAAGATAGAGAAACTGGTAAAAACTGCCATGAAAGTAATAGGAAATATAACTTATCAGTCTCTCCAATCAATATATGAGAAAACTTGTTAATCATGCCCACAGAACTTTAAAGGACCCGTCTCATATCCTTTACCCTGATTGTGACCTTCAGGGAGACGCGATAGAGCAATCAGACACAAAAATAACCGCAATAAGCCCTCTTTTGTCCTGACATCCATAGCTCTGTTAAATAAAGAACTTTCTCAGCTGAACAGGACATGAGCCCCATTTTAGCTACTCTTAATGTTTAGGTCTGTTCTTACAATCATCATTTCTAATCTTGGTCTTTAGTTTTTTCGGTTTTTATTGTTGAAATTATTTATTGATCTGAAGCTATTTTATTTTTATTGTGGAATATGATTGATTATTTTTTGTAACGTTAATTCTTGTCTATAAACATTGCTGATTCTGTGTTGTTTTAAATTGTGCCTGAAGGTGAATGCAGCATCATGTAGCACTGTCATCCAAGACAAATTTCTTGTGAGGGACAAAGTTTATTCTGATTCTGGGTGGAGTTTGCATGTTCTCCCCGTGTCTGCGTGGGTTTTCTCTGGGTACTCTGGTTTCCTCCCACAGGCCAAAGACATGCAGGTTAGGTTAATTAGCATCAACTGGGGACCTTAGATTATTACAGTAAAATATTAGAAAACATTAAAAAAAATTAATAAAGGTGCATGCAGTATATTAATAAAAAGAATCAGAAATGTTCTGAGACAGGTTAATTAGCCTCAACATTTTATTGAAAATTATGACAATATTAACAAGTGAAGGTGATAGTAAGTTTTACAGATATTGTGTAAGTGTTGGTGGAAACATCACAAAAAAATTCCAAAGATAATAATGACATTGATTTCATAGAAAGAGTTCAATCCTTATTAAAACAACTGAAGAAAACTAAAACAGAGATATTGTTAATAAATGTTAAAACAAAACATCAAGTGATTGTGATGTCACAGATATGAAAACAGTGAAATAAGTCATTGAGGGAATTTCCAAACTCACATCTTCAACTAATTGTTCCAATCGGGACAATTTCCTAATAAAATTAAAACAGCAAAAGTCATTCCATGATAGAAATCTGGTGACCAGTAACACTTCAGATTTCTCTTCTGACACAGTTGTCAAAGATTCTAGAAAAACTCTTCAGTGATGGATTAGAAAAGTTTATAGACCAACACAAACTACTCTCTGACAGTCAACCTGGATTTAGAGCAAACTGGTCTACATCATTAGTATTAACAGAACTCATAGAAGAAATCACTAATTACAGAGGTAAAAAAGACATTTAAAGTTGGATTTCTTGATCTAAAAATCTTCTTAATCTAAATGAAAATTTGATTCAACACATGCACCAGAATACCTCCTCCCAGGCCGTGGGGAGTAGGGAGTGGGTGAATGACCTGAACCTGTTCTTTAACAGGTTTGACCAACCGCCCTCTTCTCCGCTTGCCCACCAACCCCTGCAGCCTCCATCTTCATCCAGTCTCCCTGTCCACTGCCCTCCTTCCACCCCTTCTTACATCCCCCAGCTCTCAGTGCACATCCGCTGCCGTTTTTCCCCTCACAGACCCAACACTCCCAGCACACAGCTCCCCTGCCACATTCTGTCCCTCACTAAGACCCAGGTGAGAGCTGAGCTGAAGAAGATCAAAGTGAGGAAGGCTGCAGATCCCAATGGCATCAGCTCGAGGCTCCTCCAGTCCTATGCAGACCAGCTATGCGGGATCATGGAGCATATCTTCAATCTGAGCCTGAAGCTGGGGATGGTACCAGAGCTGTGGAAAACATCCTGCGTGGTACCCGTGCCCAAGACTCCGCACCCCAAGGACCTGAACAGCTACAGACCAATGGCCCTCACATCACACCTAATGAAGACCCTGGAGAGGCTGCTCCTTGCCCACCTGCACCCCCAGCAATTGAACCAGCAATGGGGCTACTTCAGGTTGCCTACCAGCATGGCATCAGGGTGGAGGATGCAGTGATCTTCCTCCTCCATCATTCCCTGTCCCACCTTGAGAAGCCTGGGAGCACTGTGAGGATCATGTTCTTTGATTTCTCCAGTGCTTTCAACACCATCCAACCCATGATCCTGAGGAACAAGCTGCTGTGTGCAGGGGTGGACCAGAACCTGTTTTTGTGGATCCTGGACTACCTCACAGACCAGCCACAGTTTGTGAGAACTCAGGACTGTGTGTCTGACACCCTCATCTGCAGTACAAGGGCCCCCCAGGGAACAGTTCTGGCTCCCTTCCTGGTCACCCTCTACACTGCTGACTTTACACACAACACATCACACTGCCATCTACAGAAGTTCTGTGATGACTTTGTCATTGTCGGTCTCAGCCCTGAGGGGGATGATGCTGAGTACAGAGAAAATATCCAGGACTTTGTGGACCGGTGCCTGCGGACCTGCCTCCAGATCAATGTGAGGAAAATCAAAGAGCTGGTGCTGGACTGCCACCGGTGTGGACAACCCCCCACAGTACTGGTAAACATCCAGGGAACAGACATTGAGATGGTGACATCTTACAAGTACCTGTATGTTCACCTGAACAATAAACTGGACTGGTCACACAACATCAATGTGCTTTACAAGAAGGAGCAGCGCAGGCTGTTCCTCCTGAGGAGACTCAGGTCTCCTGGAGTGTGGGGAGCACTCCTGAAGACCTTTTATGGTTCTGTGGTGGCATCAGCCTTTACATATGGAGTGGTCTGCTGGGGCAGTAGCATTACAGCAGCCAACAGGAAGAGACTGAACAGTCTGATCAAAAAAGCCAGCAATCTTCTGGGGTAACGCCTTGACCCAGTGGAGGAGATAGGAGAGAGGAGGACCATGGCCGTCATCTTTGCTGGAGTCCGAGTCCCACCCTATACAGGACATGCTGAATGCACTGAGGAGCTCATTTAGTGGTAGGCTGTGCAATCTTAAGTGGTCGAGGCAGATTCCACAGGTCCTTCCTATTTATGGCTGTCAGACTGTATAATCTAAATACTACTCATAGAGGTTGTATTAAACATCACAGCTCTGCACAATAGAGACTGTCCCCTCCAATACACAACTAAGACAATTACAATCATTATCAAGGGTGGCAACAACACTGTTCATTCAATGTGAAATATACTGTCTGGGTCGATATTTTTATTTTGTCGGGTAATTGAACTGAATGAATGAATGAATGAATCTTTATTTTTGGATAGATTAAAAGTAAAGATTAAAAAGAAACAGAATAATATAACAAAGGCGAAAAAAGAAAAAAAAATCCAACAAGGTCAAATTAAACAATAACTCCTCTGATTATACAGTTCAACATAACTAACTGTAATGCTGTTGATACCATCTAACTGCAATGCTCCTGCACTGTGTATATAACTGAATACATACACTACTCACAAAAAGTTAGGGATATTTGGCTTTCGGGTGAAATTTAGAGAAAATGTAAAAAGTTCACATAACAGTGATATATCATGAAATGGGCAGCATGGTGGCGCAGTGGTTAGCACAGTGGCAGCACAGTAAGAAGGTCACAAGATTGATTCCATCCCTGACCATCAGTGACCCTTCTGTATGGAGTTTGCATTTTCTTCCCGTGTCTGCGGGGATTTACCCTGGGCACTCCGGTTTCTTCCCACAGGCCAAAAACAAGCAAGTTAGGTTAACTGGAGACTCTCAAGTGGCCCTAGGTGTGAATGTGTGTGTGAATGGTGAAGGGATGGCACCAAACTGTGGTTGCTTCATCCATCTAGGTGGATGCTCCGAATTTCCCCTCTGGGCATCAATAAAGTACACAAAATAAAGAACAGTAGGGCATTTAAGTAGAAGCATGCAATGGTGATTTCCTCATCGTAAACAGTTTATTGAAACAAAAGCCAACAACAGTGGTGGGTATACCACAATAAAAAATGTCAACGTCTCAATAACCTGTCATGTGCTCTTGCGCATCAATTACAGCTTGACGACAACGTCTCATGCTGTTCACAAGTTGACTTATTGTCTGCTGAGACATAGCATTCCACTCTTCTGGAAGGGTGGCCCTCAGGTCATTGAGGTTGTGGCGTGCAGGATTATGAGCCTCTACACGGCAACTCACCAGATCAAATAGGTTTTCTATAGGATTTAGGTCA
This sequence comes from Pholidichthys leucotaenia, assembly GCA_020510985.1. NCBI lineage: Eukaryota > Metazoa > Chordata > Actinopteri > Cichliformes > Pholidichthyidae > Pholidichthys > Pholidichthys leucotaenia. Next base: position 274,450,802 of record CM035844.1, on the reverse strand, counting down.
GGAGAAAGTGCAGGCCACTCCATGTGAGGTACCCCAGCCTCCAGCAGCCATTTCCTAATGACGCAACCTCGATGAGCTGGAGCATTATCGGCCATGGAGATAAAATTAGGCCTGTGTTGTTCATGCAAGGACACAATTACTGGATTAATGATGTTATTCAGGTAGTATCAGCTTGTCATTGTACCATTCACAAGGTGTAGGGCAGTTCTGTGTTGACTAGACACACCTGCCCAGACTATAACACCACCACCACCAAAGACCCATCTGATGACAACAGTGGCTGATGCATAGCTCTCTCCTTGACGTCTCCAACATTGTTGGTGGCTGTGGCGGCATGAAATAATAATGCAGCGAACTGGTAGTTTTTGAGGGTGTTTATTATCATTCATCCCGCCATCATGGAACTCACTCCAGCCCTGTGCAGGCGGGCTGGAGCGGGTCCTCAGGCTCTCGTGAGGAGACGCAGAATGCGTGTCGTCAGAAGCAGTGTCAGAGAGAGAGTGAGTTACAGAGCAATGCAGTTTTTATACCCAGTTACAGACAATACATGAAAGGCATGGGACATTTGCATCACAGGGAGAGCAGGAAGCATGAACATTTGCATTTGAGTCATACATAACAACAGGAAGATTACTGGCCGGAATTTGCCTCTGCTCCGGAGCTGTAGGACAAAAGAGGTTACAAGGCACATCTACATATTGTTATCAGTCCATAGATCACACTGCTATGTCAATTGCTCCCGCTGAGTGCTCTGCTAGTCTGTAGGCTGTGGGGAGTGACCCCACACACTCCCCCCCAGAGGGCTCAGCAGGAAGCTGAGGCCTCGATAGTCTGGCTTTTGTAGCGAGCGGGGGAAGCTTGCTGCAGGCGGCGGTGGAGGGAGGGGGGGTGGGGGTAGCAAGTGCCGGCCCGGGACGGCGAAATTGTCTGGGCCGCGCAAAAATTGCCTGTGGATCCGCGATGTTGAGGGGCTGTCCCGTTGAACGTATGGAGGTCCACAGCAGCTGTAAGAAGAAAAATTAGTCTCTGACTCCTCTCGTGACTATGAAAAAAAAAAAAAAAAAAGGAGCTGCAGCAGTGTGGGACTTGGCGTGTTGACTTTAGGTGCGTGCGCAGCCCTAAAGCCCTCGGGAACAGCTGACGGCTGAATTCCCTTGTGCGCCGTGGCTGAGACCCGTACAAAATCCTGTGAGCGAGCTGCGTGCATGCTTCAGGTGTGTGAGCAGCCCTGAAGGTTCTGTGTGCAGCGGCAAAGGACGATGGTGGTCTGTGGAGCCGTTAATGTCCCGTGTGTGGTGCGCTGTCCTCGTAACCCCCCGGTGTGCGCGCGGGGGTTCGGTGCGTGGGTGGTCCGCTGTTGAGAGGCGAGTCAGGGTCAGGGAGCTTGATGGAGATCAGCGTCGTCGGCGCCGATGGTCATCCCTGTAGAGCTGTTGAGTCGTTCGCTCGTGGTGCGTTGGAGAGGTGAGAGGAAATAGACGATCTTTGTCCCTCGGGCTCATGCAGATGTGTTGGAGCGGTGAGAGGGAGGAGACGATCTTTGTTCCTCGGGCTCGTGTAGATGCGTAGGAGCGGTGAGAGGGAGGAGGAGCGGTGAGAGGGAGAAGACGTTCTGTGTCCCTCGGCCAGTCCAGCGTGGATGTCCCGATCTCAGGCGAGGGTCGCACCATTACGCTTTCTGCAGCCTTCACGGTCGTGGGTGATCTCCGAGGGAGTTCGCCTGGTGGTGGCTCTGCGTCGAGGTCTCTCTGTAGCAGAAAGTAGGGCAGATCATTTGCGTCAGGCTGCTGCGTTCGCTTGTCGTCGGAGGGTCACCGCTGGGGGCTGCCAGCGTGTTCTTTTCTTGGTCGGGTCACCAGTGTAGATGTCCAGATCAGAAGGTTGCGTTGCACAAAGCGTGTGCTTTCTCGGGGTCACCAATGTGGCGGCATGAAATAATAGGCAGCGGCGAACTGAGAGTTTAAGGGGTGTTTATTATCATTCATGCCGCCATCATGGAACTCACTCCAGCCCTGTGCAGGTGGGCTGGAGCGGGTCCTCAGGCTCTCGTGAGGAGACACAGAATGCGTGTCGTCAGAAGCAGTGGTCAGAGAGAGAGTGAGTTACAGAGCAATGCAGTTTTTATACACAGTTACAGACAATACATGAAAGGCATGGGACATTTGCATCACAGGGACAGCAGGAAGCATGAACGTTTGCATTTGAGTCATACATAACAACAGGAAGATTACTGGCCGGAATTTGCCTCTGCTCCGGAGCTGTAGGACAAAAGAGGTTACAAGGCACATCTACATATTGTTATCAGTCCATAGATCACACTGCTATGTCAATTGCTCCCGCTGAGCGCTCTGCTAGTCTGTAGGCTGTGGGGGGTGACCCCACAGTGGCCATCATTTCTGCTCAACATGAATGATCTTTTATCAGAGAACAGCACTGAGGTCCACTGGTCCCTTGTCCTGCGTAAATGCTCCTTGGCCCATGCAAGACAATGACGCCTGTGCCTGGTGGTGTGGTCAGGTACCCTTGCAGGTCGTCTAGCATGCAGACCACGTTGATGCAAACCATTTCAAATGGTCTGACATGACACTTGGGTGCCGCTCACCTCCCTTAAACGTGCCTGGAGTTGAGTGGCTTCATCATCCAGTTCCGCAGGGCACTGTTCACAATGAAGTGGTCATCAGCATTGGATGTGGCCAAAGGACGTCCATTTCTATGCCTTTCTGTGACTCTTCCAGTCTCTCTGTTGCAACCTGCTGATGACACTGTGACACTACAAGCTCAGTAGAACATCCTGTTTGAAGCCTCGCAATGGAGAGGTACAATTGATCAATTGTTAGGGGTCGTCTTGGTCTCATGATGTCAAAATGTGAACAGCATTATGAAGAGGACTGTTTAAATACCAATTCTCATTGAACCTGAAAATTTATTGGTCGATTCATGGATCAAACACCTGTCGTGAATTTTGCTGTTAAACACCTTGTTAGAAAACACTGTTATGCAAAAAGTACTGAAACACTGAACAGTTGGGACATGTGCATTCCAAAAGGTTAGAGAAGGCCAAATTATCTTCACCTGTATAAGTTATAGTGCATTTTAAGTCCATCCTGCAACTTCACCCGAAAGCCGAATATTTCTAACTTTTTATGAGTAGTGTACTGTGGTAGAAATGTTTAGATAAGGTTAAGATATTAAATATTGTTTACATAAATGTGCTTTTGCTGTATGAAGTCTCTCACACTTCTTCACGCTGAATATAAGATGTGGGTTAGCTCTGCACACACACACACACACACACACACACACACACACACACACACACACACACACACACACACACACCCTTTATCGCTTGGCAACCAAAGGACTGCTTTCTGCTCACACATAGATGGGGGAAGGTGAACTTGTGTTCAGGGTTCCATCCATCCATCCATCTTCTACCGCTTTTCCGGAGGTCCGGGTCGCGGAGGGAGCAGTTCAAGCAGAGAAGCCCAGACTTCCTTCTCCCCAGCCACCTGCTCCAGCTCTTCAGAGAGGATACCAAGGCGTTCCCAGACCAGCTGGCAGACATAGTCTCTCCACCGAGTCCTGGGTCTGCCCCAGGGTCTCCTCCCAGTGGGACGTGCCTGAAACACCTCAAGTGGGAGGCGTCCAGGAGGCATCCTAATCAGTTGCCCATACCACCTCAACTGACTCCTTTCAATGTGGAGGAGCAGCGGTTCTACTCTGAGCCTCTCCCGGATGACTGAGCTCTTCACCCTATCTCTGAGGGTGAGTCTAGCAATCCTACGGAGAAAGCTCATTTCAGCCGCTTGTATCCGCGATCTTGTTCTTTCGATCATTACCCAAAGCTTGTGACCATAGGTGAGAGTAGGAACGTAGATTGACTGGTAAATCAACAGCTTTGCCTTAGAACTACGATAAGATAAGATAAGCCTTTATTAGTCCCAAAATGGGGAAATTCCAGGATTGCAGCAGCACAGGGATAGCAACACTCAGAGCAATAATTAAGAAGATACAGAAGATATAAATAAGAGCAGTGGATATACATACATACACATCAATATATAAATATATAACTAAGCTCCCTCTTCACCACAACAGACTGGTACAACGTCCGCATCACTGCAGATGCTGCTCCAATCCATCTGTCAATCTCTCGCTCCATTTTCCCCTCACTCGTGAACAAGACCCCAAGATACTTAAACTCCTCCACTTGGGGGACTTCCGGGAAGATGGCGGAGAGACATAACGCTTAAACAGAGAGCTCTCCCTAGCCAGATTAAAAATCATCAGTAAATGGCCAACTCGACATAAGCGGATCAATAAACTAAGGGATGAAAACACGAAGGAGCCGGGCACAAGGACAAAAGCAGAGTAAAATTAAAGAATTCCTCTTCAACAACGCAGGAGAAACCGCTGAACACGGGGCCCAAAAAAACGAGGTGACTGCAGCAGAGAAAATGGAGGACACACTCGATACCATGAACACTGGCATCGCCAGTTTGGGAAAAGAGTTGAGAGACTTCAAACGGCAGCTACAACAGGATTTAGCGGCTCTTAAGGAGGAGCTGAAAAAAGAGATTAAGGAGGAAATTATGGGCCTCCGAAGAGAAATGGAGCGCAAGCTAGCAGAAAACATGGAGGAGCTGCGCTCCCAGCGGGCGTGTATGACAGAAGCGCAGGCCCGAATATCAGAGCTGGAAGATTGGAATAGCGAGGCAGGCGAACAGCTGCAGACCCTGACGGCACAAATGCAGAGGATGCAGGAGAAAGTAACCGACTTGGAGAGCAGGTCCAGACGGGGCAATATACGCATCTTCGGGATCCCGGAGGGCATTGAAGGCAACTCGATGACGAAATTCATGGATCAGTTCTTAAAAAAAGAGCTGGAACTGCCCAGCGAAGCGGATCTGCAGATTCAACGAGCGCACAGAGCCTCGGCACAGAACCCGAACCCACGCTCTACACCCAGGTCAGTTGTGGTAAACTTTCAGAAATATGATGTAAAGGAAAGAATCCTGACACGAGCGTGGAAAAAAAAGATACGAATCGGCGACAAGCAGATATTCTTTGATCATGACTACCCGGCAGAAATTGTGCAGCAGCGGAAGAAATATGCCAACATTAAAAAAACGCTGAAAGAAAAAAAAATTAGATTCCAAACGCCGCTAACGAAGATGAGGATTCATTGGGAGAACGGCATGAGGACATACAACACAGCCAGAGAGGCAGCGCAGGACATGATGGAGCGGGGCCTTGAGGTGTACGTGCCGGAGGAAACGGTAGGAGCAGCGGCGGCCCTGAACGCATCACGACAGCCGGAGTGGAGGCGAGTGAGCGGCAAAAGACGGGGGGAGACGTGGAGCAGCGGGCCCAGGAAAGACTACAAGGCTTTCAACTGAAAGCCTAGATTATAACAAAGATTAAGAAAGACACAGAAGAAATGAAGGCCAAGAAGACAAGGTAAAAGAGAAACAGACGGCTAGGAGAGGTTTAAATGATATTTGTTGGACATTTCTAGGCTAATGACTATTTCTTGGATGGTAAATACAGGTCTAGGGAGGGCCCTACACTCTGTGAGGACATTCCCTCCACCCACCAACAGGGACCAGTGGGCAGAAGAAAGGCCCAAAGTACGGAGGTCGAGATTTTTTAATGTGTTTTTATATAAATATGTGTTATTTTTGTTGTTAAAGGGGTTAGGAGCACAAGTTAAAAAAATGGAAAAACATGATTATGGGTAAAAATCTTAAGATAATAACACTAAACGTGAATGGTCTGAACTCACCTGTTAAAAGGGAAAGAATAATAAGAAAATTCAAGAAGGAAAAAGCCGAAATTATATTTATGCAAGAGACACATTTGAGCAAGACAGAACATGTGAAACTAAAGAGATTTGGCTATAAGAACTCCTACTACAGTTCATTTAAGGGAGGAACTAAAAGGGGGGTTATGATACTAATCTCAAATAAAATACAATTTGAATGTGAACAGGAAATCCAGGATAAAGAAGGCAGGTATGTAATAATAAAGGGTAGAATAGATGGAATGCAGATCACATTAGTGAACATCTATGCCCCACCAGAAAGTGACAAGGGTTTTTTTCAGCATCTGTTTGATCTCATAGCAACACACAGTGAAGGAGTCCTAATTTGTGGAGGAGACTTAAATGCTGTCATGGATCATGAAATTGATACAACAAGTGTTAAGAAGACAAAAAAACATGTAACAAAATTCATAAGAACCTCACTGGCAGAAATGGGTATGGTAGACATTTGGAGGGACCTGCACCCACTCGAAAAAGACTATACACATTATTCAGCAGCCCATAAAGTCCATTCTAGAATAGATTACTTCCTTATGAATGAAGGTGACAGACACAGGGTGAGAAATTGTTGGATTGGAGGGGCAGAAATATCAGATCATAATCCTATATACATGGAAATAAATTTAAACAATAGAAAACGACAAACAACATGGAAACTTAATGTAGGACTGTTAAATGATGATAAAATGAAAGAAAGAATAAAAGTAAACATAAATGAATATATCCAAGAGAATGACAATGAAGAAGTGGACCCAACAATACTATGGGATGCACTAAAAGCCGTGTTAAGAGGTAAATTAATTGTTGAAACAGGAAAAGCAAATAAGACTAAGCTGGAAGCGTATGAACAAAGATGTGAGAGACTGAGGGAATTAGAACATAAACATCAAAGCACAAATGACCCAAAAATATATCAAGAAATTAAAGAAGAAAAAATAAAGATAAAAGAAACACAAATGGATGAAATTGAAAGGAAAAATAGATATCTAAAGCAAAAATATTATGAAACGGGACCAAAAGCCACAAAACTGCTGGCAAAACGGTTAAGAAAACAACAAACAATGAATAATGTATACAAGATTAAAGACCCCACCACAAATAAAACCACAGTTAACCCAGAAAACATCGAAGAAATATTCCATAATTTCTACCAAGAACTATACTCGCAACCTGAAGAAACAAATACTAAAGATATTAAAAAATTTCTATGCACATTGGACTTGCCATCAATAGGAAATCAACAAAATGAAAAGCTAACAGCAGAAATAACAACACAAGAGATTAGAGATGTGATTAAGTCACTTAAAAACGGTAAATCACCAGGTAGTGATGGATACCCATCTGAGTTTTATAAACTGTTTATAGAAGAACTCACACCACAGCTCCTAAAGTCATTTAATTGGACGTTGAACAACAACAAAATACCTCCATCATGGAACGAAGCCATTATTTCAGTCATTTTAAAGCCAGGGAAAGATAGAGAACAATGCGGAAACTATAGGCCAATCTCTTTATTAAATGTGGATTATAAAATATACAACAATTATATGTAAACGAATAAAGACATTCTTGACGGAATTGATAGAAGATGATCAAACTGGTTTCATAGAGGGACGCCAAACACATGACAATATCAGGAGAACAATACATATAATTAATCAAATACATAAAGAAAAGAAAAAGCGCAGTAATAATGAGTTTAGACGCAGAAAAAGCATTTGACAGGGTTACCTGGAAATTCCTATATAGTGTGCTGGAAACGCTTTGGATTTAACGAAAAATCAGTACAATGCATAAGGACGCTGTATCAAGAACCTGTGGCAAGAATCAAGATAAACGGTAGCTTAACAGACAAAGTAAATATACAAAGATCAACTAGGCAGGGATGCTGCTTATCGCCCACCTTGTTTGCTCTGTTCATAGAGCCATTGGCTCAAGCGATACGACAAAATAAGAAATTAAAAGGTGTAACAATAAAGGGGGCGGAACACAAGATTGGGCTATTTGCAGACGATATTATAGTTTACCTTGAACAACCAGATGAATCAATAATGGAAATGATGAACTTGATAGAAAATTTTGGAAAATTATCAGGATACAAGATAAACATAACAAAAACACAAATACTGACATTCCACTATAAACCTCTAGACCAGATAACTGATAAGATCAAACTAAACCTGGAAACAAAAAGAAATAAAATACCTTGGAGTGAACATACCTAAAGATCTAAGCAAAATCTATAAAGCAAACTATGATAGGTTGGAACAAGAAATAAAAAAAGATATTGATAGATGGTCAATCTTAAATATGGATCTGAATTCAAAAATTGAGACAGTCAAAATCAGCATACAACCTAGATTACTTTACCTCTTCCAGGCTCTACCAACAGAGATTCCAGATGCCCAATTCTCAAAGTGGGACAGGATGATATCGAGATTTGTTTGGGGAGGTAAAAAACCAAGAGTGAAATATAAAACTCTCCAATTACCAAAAGAGAAAGGAGGCATGGGCCTACCGAGTCTAAAAGAATATTACTACTCGGCACAAATAAGATATATCATATGTTTGGTGCGACGAGGGATATGAGGCAAAAATGGAAAGAAATGGAAAAGGAAATTGAGGGACTCCCAGTACAAAGCATAATAGGAGATAAAGATGCATATAAGCAAATCAAACAAATAGACCCAATCACTAAATTTACTTTAGAACTGTGGTATAAAAATAGTACAAAAGTATAATATAAAGGAAGACATAAAACTATTGAAATGGGTAGCATTTGACAGTCAGTTTGAACCGGCAAAACAAGATAGGGGATACAAAAATCTGGTGAACAAGGGAATCACAGCATGGGGCAATATCGGAAAAAAAGATCTCGGGAGCTTTGTAAACATCAGGAGAAAATTTAAACTAGAAAGATCAGAATTCTTCAGATATCTGCAGATGAGAGACTATTATATGAAGAAGATTAGGCATAAACCTCCAAACAGATGTGAGCGAGATTATACAATTCCATTTTAAGCTCATATACAGAAATAAAACAAGAATTATTTCAAAGCTATATCAGAAACTTATGGCAAACAATCATTCAAGTAACTATATAAAGGAGAAATGGGAGAAAGAGCTCAATTTAAACATAACAGAAGAAAAGCTGGCAGGAAATATGGAAAACACAACACACATCAACAAATTCAAGAACATGGAGGGAATTTGGATGGAAAAACCTGATTCGCTTTTCATTACACCACAGATTCAAGGAAAATATACAAATACCCAATCTTTATGCTGGAGGGGATGTGGGGCTCAAAATGCAGACCACTCACATATGTTTTGGAAATGCTGCAAAATCTCATCGTTCTGGAAATCTATACATGTGACAATACAGATGATATTAGGATATAATATACCAATGAAGCTGTAACCTGATGTATCTATGTGATCTTAAAAGAGACAAATGTTATACAGGCTGAGGACAGATATCTAGTTAAAATCTTGTTGATTGCATGTAAAAAAACAATCACAAAAAAATGGCGATCAGAAGTTCTTCCTGACCAAGAGCAATGGACTGACATTATTGAGGACATACGTATGATGGAAAAACTAACATATCGACAAAGAATGCAAGAAGGACTGTGGGAAAAAAAATGGCGGAAATGGACACACTACAAAGTGCACAACGAGACAGATATTGAAAGAATAACCAAAGACGCTGGAAAAACCAGAAGAATTAAGAGATGGAAACTAAAAACTTGATGCTCCAACATTTGTCCCCCCCCCCCCCTTTTTTTCTCCTTTTTCTTTTTTACTCTAGCCCCTTTGTTTTTTTTAAATGTAGACTGTGATCTGAACGCAATATATATAATGAAAAATTAATAAAAATCTTAAGTTACAAAAAAAACTCCTCCACTTGGGGCAGGAGCCTGTCCCCAACCCAGAGAGGTTCAGGGTTGCGACTAGAAATAATGAAGTCAGCATTCCTGAAGAAGAGAGGCATTGTTCAGTAGGATGCACCTGGCCAGGCGACCTTGGGGAAGAAGACAACTGATGGAGTCAGCATTTCTGAAGAAGGGAGCAATTGTTGGGGCCTGGGAAATGCCCCAGACCAGAAGAGATACATACTCGAATCTATTGTTTTTCGGGGCTGTCTGCAAGTTGTGCTGGGACAGACTCACAGCTGTGATATTCTCTGCATGATTCAAATAAACAGAAAAGTGTGAAACAGAACTTCTCATGTGATATATGAATCTCTGATGCCTTTCATATGGTTTTGTGCTGACTGTCCAAATCTTGAACACACTTTTACATAGAGAAAGAAAAGTTTTTACAAACTGATGACCGCCGACGTGATTGGCCAGTGGGTCGACTACATTGGGACATCGGAGGTGACCAGACAAAAAAAGCTTTTGCCTGTCTACTACAGACAATTCGGGGCCCCTGATCTCACAAGGTAAGCAGGAAGCCTATTCTAAATTCCTGTAGAATTGTCTGTAGTATTCAGTCAAAGTAAGTCTTTTTGTCATCATTATAATTTTAAAAGAAAATAAGAATTTGAAATTTCGTTGGTGAAAATCCTGGTGCATTAGCGCCTTGGCGCTACCTATCGGGCGGGAGTGAAACTACAAATGATAGTTGTGTGCATGCGTCAACCGCTTGGCCTGGGTAGATGAAAAAAGTGAGCATGTACAGCGTGCGTGCCGGGCTCGTCCAAAGCGTACGCGGACAAAGGTGGACTAGAGGGGAAATGCAGCATAATAAGGCTTGACTGTCCGACAGAAACATGAGTTTATTAAAGTACTTTAAACGCGGGGGAAAAAATTATAACAGGTATGTAAGCACTGGAGGCATTTATCATGGTTTTAACCCGCTGGAAACGGGAGCAGTAACAAAAGAGTCGCTTAGCTAAGAAATGTGGTTAGAATTCAAATGCAGCCGGCTTCATATGAAGGGAAAGGCAAGGGGGACTACTGAATTGCTGAGGATATATTTCACCAGCCACTACAATATTAAGTTACAGTATGTTCCCAATTATGTACCTGGCAAGTTAAGATGACCAAAATTCAGCAGCCTTCAGACAAACTAAATGTGCCAGCATTTGGATTTCAAAATAAGGGAGGTTTTTCTTGGCAGTGAGATTTCTAAAAAAAAAAAACTAAACTAAACTAAATTATAAATATACAGGAATATTGTAACAGAAATAACGGCATCCTTGGTCATTTAAGTTATTTTAAATCATTAAATACATTTTTTTCTTTGTCGTTTCAAGGTTTCTTTGACAACCTTGGAACCTTGTTCTGTTCTGACTGTAGAGTTATGGTCAAAAATATAAATTGTTATAAGGAAAAAGTAAAAAAAAACAAAACAAACACATTCTGTTTCAAATTTATTTACAAAAAACAGTAATTTTATTTTAAAAAACAGACAAAAATAAGCCATAAAATAATCCACAAATTTATAATAAAGTTTCAAATGTACAAGAAAAGTCAATTTTACAAGAGAAAATTACAAATTTGAGGAAAATGGTTTCAAATTTAGATACATTTACAGAGAAAGGTAGAAAACTACAAGAAAATTGTTATAAATTTTGGAGAAAAACCTCCAACCTTCAAGACTGAAGTCATTACTCAAGTTTTAAGTGGGTGCTCTTTGTACCGTTAACTAGAAATTTTTGTTTGTCTCCTTTAATTTACATGGCACTTGATACTTTCGAACCTGTTTCTATACCACCATAGACACAGAGAGAACCTGAATTAGACAGAGCACAGAGAGGGCAAGATGAGACAGAAGCGAGGAGCCAAGGACAGGAAAGTGTTCAGGCAGAGGGTCCAGGAGAGATGAGAGGAGAGGAAGGAGAGAAGGATGACACCAGTAAAAAGTCCAAATACAGGACATCTGGGTGGGACCCCAAATGGCCCAATATTCCAACATTCAAACCTTGGCTGTACAATACTTTTAACTGTAAGTTCCATATGCACGGCAGTGGCTCAGGAGGTAGAGCGGGTCATCCAATAACTGGATGGTTGGCGGTTCGAATCCTGTTCTCCTCAGATATCCTGCCATTGTGTCCCTGGGCAAGACACTTTGCCCACCTTGCCTCCAGTGTCCATAACAGGAGAGGCCGTTGGTGCGGATTGGCAGCCATTTTTTTTTTTTTTTTTTTTTTAATGGCGCTGGAGGCAGGGCGACCGTACCAGCAGCAACTCTCTTGTGTCTTTGTGTTTCTATCTGTTTATACCTGTATATAGTGTGTCTCTTTCTAACCAGGGCTCTGTAGGAATACTCGGACGAAGACTGGACCAACTTTTCTCTCTATTTAGCCGGTCTTTTTTTCTAGTTTTCTCGTCCCTTTTTTCTCTTCCTCGGACAATGGAGATCAACAGAGGTGGGGGCAGACGCATTGTTTACACACGTGAACAGCTGATTGCGCTGAGGAGGCCAGAGCCTGAAGCGCTGCGGCCGGCAGTGAAGCCCCTCATCCCGGACGAGCTGAAGAGGAGACACCGCGGGCGAAGGGCTGGAGCGAAGGTTAGAAGGAGAAGGAGGAAGCATAAGCCGGCTGTACCGATGATCATCACCGGGAACGTGCGATCCCTGGGAAACAAGACAGATGAGATCACAGCGCTGGTCAGGACACAAAAGGAGTATCGTGAGTGTAGTCTCATGTGTTTTACAGAGACGTGGTTACACTCACAGATCCCGGATGTAAACGTAGTAGATATCTGGCTTTCAGGACTATAAGGGGAGACAGGGGACATGGAAAGCAGCAGGAAAAAGAGAGGAGGAGAGGAGTGGCACTTCTTGTTAATGAGCGGTTGGTTGCCACCCCAGGCACATTTATGTGAAGGAAACGTGCTGCAGCCCGGACATTGAACTGCTGGCTGTCAGTATGAGACCTTATTATATGCCGCGAGAATGAAGTGCGCTTTAATTGTTATCGTCTACGGTCCCTCCGTCAGCTGACGCAGACGGTGGCCTGTGACGTCAACGGCTCCACTGCAGCCACATTACTGGAGAAGCACCCCGGATGCATTCATGGCCATCACAGCTGATTTTAACCATGTCTCAGTGGGAAAAAACTTTACCCAACTTTCACCATTTGTTGACTGTCCCACCAGAGAAAACAAAACACTGGATCTACTGTATGCCAACATCAGGGATGCATATAGTGCCACAGCTCTACCCCCCATTGGTAAATCAGATCACTGCATGGTCATGTTAACACCCAAGTACGTCCCCCTTGTGCAAAGGCAGCCTGCTTATACACGAACTGTGAGGAGGTGGACACAGGAGGCTGCTGATGCACTGCAGGACTGCTTCGAGACGACGGACTGGAGTGTACTCTGTGAACCACATGGGGTGGACATAGAAAATATGACCGACTGCATCACAAAATACATTAGATTCTGTGAAGACATGACCATGCCCAGCTGCAGACTGTACACTGCTTCTCAACAACAGACCATGGGTCACCAGTGACCTGAAAGCACTTCTGAACAAAGAAGAGAGCTTTTTAGGGGCTGGAGACAAGGAGAAGCTGAGGGGAGTGCAGCATGAGCTGAGAGAGATGCTGAGGAGGTGCAAGGACAATTATAGGAGGAAGTTGGAAGAGAAACTCAGGCAAAATAACACTAAAGATGTGTGGGAGGGAATGAAACAAATCACTGGGTACAAGGGGAGAGTCAGGCAGCCATCTGGGAGCCAGAAGAGAGCTGAGGAACTGAATCTGTTTTTTTAATAGGGTCAACTCACAGTCTGTCACCCGAGCAACACAACCAGACCCCCACACACCCCTCCCTACCCACGCTCCCATGCAGAACCTCTCTCAGGGGCACCAGGACCCTCCCTCACTTCACGGTGACTACAGATCAGGTGGAGAAACAGCTGGAGAGACTCCGTCAGCGGAAGGCTTCTGGCCCGGATAGCATCTCCGCTAGGATCCTGAGGACCTGTGCCAACCAACTAGCTCCAGTACTGAAACACCTGTACAACCTGAGCCTGAGTCTGGAGAGAGTACCGGTGCTGTGGAAGACATCCTGCCTGGTTCCTGTCCCCAAGAAGTCATCTCCATCAGATCTGAATGACTACCGACCAGTTGCCCTCACATCTCATGTGATGAAGGTCCTGGAGAGACTGGTCTTAGCCCACCTGAGGCCGCAGATGGAGACGTGGCTGGACCCTCTGCAGTTTGCATATCAGCCCCATTTAGGAGTTGAAGATGCTGTCATCTACCTGCTGCAACGAGCCCATCAGCACCTGGATGGTGGAGGAGACACTGTGAGAATCACTTTTTTTGATTCTTCTCCAGTGCCTTTTAACACCGATCCAGCCACTGATGCTGGGCGAGAAGCTGCGGGGGATGGGGGTTTGACTCTGTAATCTTCTGGACTTACCGACTACCTGACAGGCAGACCAAGTTTGTCAGGCTGGGCAGTGTCCTTGTCTGGAGTGGTGGCTAGTGATACGGGAGCACCACAGGGGACTGTGCTCTCTCCTTTCATTTTACCTTATACACCACTGACTTTCAGTACAACACTGAGTCATGTCACCTGCATAAATTCTCTGATGACTCAGCTGTTGTGGGTGTATAAGATGAAGAGAGGAGGGGGTGTACAGGGCCCTGGTAGACAGATTTGTGGAGTGGACGGAACAGAATCACCTGAGGTTGAATGTCAGCAAGACCCAGGGAGATGGTGATTGACTTCAGGAAAGAGGAAGGCTCCTTCTCAGCCACTGCAGATTAGGGGGGAGGATGTGGAGTGGTTGAAGACTACAAATATCTGGGTGGTCAGGATCAGCAGCGGTTGGACTGGAGATCCAACACCGATGCTGCGCACAAGAAGGGATGAGCAGACTCTATTTCCTGAGAAAACTGAGATCCTTCAACGTGTGCAGCAGATGCTGGAGCTTTCTACCAGACTGTTGTCGCCAGCGCCATCTTCTTTGCTCCGGTCTGTTGGGGTAGCAGTATCAGGGCCAGAGATACCAACAGACTTTGACAAGATTATCAAGAGGGCGGCTCTGTAATTGGTCTCAGACCGGAGACCTTTGAGACAGTAGTGGAGAGGAAGAACACTAAATAAACTGCGATCCATCATGAACAATCCTGATCACCCCCCTCCACCACACACTAGATAGGCAGCGAAGCACTTTCTCCAGTAGACTACTACAGCTTCGTTGTCGAACGGCCAGGTACAGGAAATCTTTCCTGCCACATGCAATTTCACTGTACAATAACTCACTATGATGTTGTATTCTGGTCATAGCTATGCTGCCATACTGCACCTTACAGACTAACTGGTACCTCACATTTTCACTCTGCTCCTGATAGTCCTTCTTTGTGCAATGGGATGATTCATGTGTTTATACGGGTCATCATATATTAAGCTATGATGTATATAGGTTCTATAGTCGTGTTAGTTTCTTTTTTACTTTCCATGGGTAATCCCTTTGTCTGTCGTGTGTGTTTCTGTTGTTTGGCTGTCAACTGTCATGCTGCTGTTACACTGTAATTTCCCAGTTTGGGATCAATAAAGTACATCTATCTATCTATCTAAAGTGCTATATAAATCTGATGCATTATTATATGCAAAGTTACTGTGCAAAATTTTTAAAAAAGAAACAAATAGTATAAAATTAACACATTCATACATATGTGTTTTCTGCCCCCCACCCCACTGGAAAAATGTGTTGCCACCACGCCAAGGTCTTTAAGCCAGAGGAAACACTGCACACTCACACACTTGTTTCTGCAGAAATTGTGTATTGCATGTATGTTGACATTGTCTCGTCTCTGTGAGTTTTGTGGGATAAAATGTATGGGTGGTAATCCTCTTATATTCCAATTTAAGGCACGAAGAGTGGTGTAGGGTGAAAGGGGCTAGCCCTGATCCCGAATTCCCATTTCTGATTATCTGGAATAAAAGGCAGTGCATTGTGGGATTTGGGGAATAAAGGCGAAAGCCCCGGGGAATGTAATATTTTTTCCGGTCTAACAGAAACAAAGAATTTGCAAATCCACTGGCATTGCAGGCCATGTGTTCTACTGCCTGTGTCACCAGGGCAAAAGGTAAAAGCTTGTAGAGGCTGCAATTCCCAGTAAGGAGTTGAAAATTCGGAGTTTAGACCCTAGAGTATAAATATATACTAACTTTTGCTCCCCATAGTTTGTATAGGAAAATCTGATAACTATGGCTTTGTCCAAATCATCTTTTATTGTGAAGGAAATATGTGAAAAAACAGAAGGTGACTGAGAGGCAGACAGATGAGGGAGCAGGAAAAAAAAGTCAGAAAATTTCAGCAGTCGGTGTAGGAAATGCAGGATTAGGGAGAAAAATGTGCATCTGACGGAGGAGTGAAGTTGTGTACACAGAAATCTGCTATACAGTGGCAGATTAACATCATGTGTTAGAAGAATTTACTGGCCAAAGATAAGAAAAAGGGAGGTAGAAGTGTGTGCAGGCACACACACACACACACACACGGGTGAAGAAAAAACTGTCGGAGAGAAAGAGGCTGAGGAGTGAGGGTGTTGTTTAAAGCCACAGACACACAGCAGAGGTAAGAGAAAAAGTTATTTTTTTTTTGTAATTTTTAATTCTCTTTATTGACATTCTTTAGAAAGTAGGTTTAAGCCATCATTTCATTTAATAATTACATTTGAATGTCCCTTTTTTTTAAATGAAAAAGAAATAACAAGAAAAAAAGGAAAAAAAGGGGAGGGTCAGCATAAACATCTGCATATAGGGAGTAACTGTTGATGTACACACTCTTGTATATATATTAACAAAGTCTGCTATATCAATTCTGCAAATTGAAAGTCCGGCCTGAGTGGTGTTACATATTTAGTCCATTTTTCCAATTGTGACATAAACAAATCCTTTTTATAATTGACATCAGCTGTTATTTTCTCCATCTTATAAATGTCCATTGTAATGTCCATCCACAAATCAAGAGATGGGCTTTCCTGTGAAAGCCATTTTTTTGTAATTGCCTTTCTGCTTGCAATCAGTAGAATACATAATAAATATTTAAGAAAAAGTTATATGTTAAAAGACACATAACACTTAAAGACCAAGTGAACAAACACAGATTGAAAAAAATCCCAACAAATTAGATAACAAAAAAATGTGCAATTCAAGACTAATAATTTGCTATATGCACACTCTTTTCCTTATTCCGGTTTAGCCAGGTCAACAGCTTCCAGTTCAGCTCTGTGCCACTGAATGGCTATGGTGTTTTTCACTTGGTCATTGCAGGACCTACCCAAACTCACAGTCAACAATGTCAGTCGCATGATTCAAAAATTATGTCAGACATTGGTGACCAAAAAAAGAGAAAGGCTTCAGATTTTATGTTTCAAGCTACATTTAGCACAATTACGAAGGTAAGCATTTTACGTAAAGTGTTAGCCATTAGCATGTTAGCTACTGCGATGATACTGCTGTACTACTGTCTGTTTACAGCTGTCTCAGATGTTTTAACGCCATTGTCAATCTCGGTTTCAAACAAGGATTTGACCACAGGGACGATAACTGTTAGAGCTGAGTGCTACAAATCAATGAAGAAAAGCCAAAAGCCTCACAGTCTTGAGTGTAAGAGAAAGTTATCCTGCAGGTTCAGTGCAGGCTTGTTTATGAAAGGTTCATGTTCATCAATTTACATTTCTGTGAATCATAGTGATAAAATTAATTGCATACAGCTGAAGGTCTTTATAGTTGATTGTTCATATAATACTCTCAAATTTATTTAAGGTTTTTAAGCCAAAACCAAATTAAAGTGATGGGATTCACAGAAACTACATTGAGTCGTGTTCTATTAATTCACTGACAGTCTTAACCTGTTGCACTCCTGTGTACCGCGGACGGGCACGTCTCTGCGTCCTAGAGCGCACGAGGGCGCTGCGTTCTAGAGCGCACTGAAAAAAAAAGCTGCATTTCCGTTCTTCCACTACAGACACAGCCACGAACAGATTAGATATGATTGACCTCTCATTCGACTAATAAGAGCCTTGAATTGGGCTTCTGAAACCTTGAAGGACCAATGACTGAAAACCTAGCAAGAAGGACCCTCCTACCAACGCTGGGAATGCAGCGAGCTAACTGAAGCACAGAAGTTCGAAAGCTGTTTTGTGTAAGGCTGGGTGAAGACAGACTGCTGCAGCAGATGAAAAAAGGACCCGCAGGAAGAACCGCCACAGACCCAGCAGCACGGAGACCACCCACAAGTGCGACCTGTGTGACAGGGACTGCCATTCGCGCATTGGCCTGTTCAGCCACAGGCGGTGCTTTTTTTTTTTTATTCCAGCAGAGTAGACGTTTAGGATTCTCTTCCATGGTCATCATAGACCGACGGAGGCCGACGACGAAGGCTGGGTGACACACACGCGTTCGCCAGTCTTTTTAAATTACTACTGTTATTTGTTTTGAAAAATCGTTCGCCAAAACCGCAATCATGGAAGCGCAAAACCGCAATAATGGAATTATGTTTTGACCGGGTGGCGAGACCAGAACCACGAGTCCGTAACAAGCGGACCAGCGTCGCGTTCGTCTGACAATGAGGAAGAGAAGTTTGCCAGCTATGCTGCTGCTGTGAACAGGTAAGTGTTATAAGCTAAATTATTCTTTATCCCTGAAAATTGTAATCAAAAATGACTTTTGACTGATCGGTAAATTACAGCTGTGCGTCATTGCCACATGACGGACCGCGGCGCAACGGGCGATGTCCGTCCTCTGTAGCGAGGGGGGGGGGACGACAACCCCCCCACACACACACACACAGCCCTGAGTGTCACCTTTCATTAGAGCCCAAGATCAAGCTTCTATATTGAATCATTCAAAAGTTACAGACGTTTTTCCAAACTGTGCCATTTGGCACAATTTGGCACAGTTCAAAAACGCCTGGGAACTACCTGAGAACAAAGCTGTGTAATATATTCATTTTTTGTGGTATTGTTACAAAATTTTGACCTCAGCTGGATAATACTTAGTTCTACATTGCTGTTGCATTTTCCAGCCCGGATCTGAAGCTGTGTGTTATTTGCAAGCATTTGTATCCAAAAAAACACCCAGGCGAAATTTATTTTCTTCAAGTTCAGTATGTTTAGATGACTGTTACTCAGTGGCCGGAGCACTTAGAGAGATTATGACTGTTTTGCCAAAAAATTCAAAGTGTTTTCTTTTAAATGAGACCAACCCATGAAGATGCTGCAAAGGGTTGAAGAACAGCTTTTTGAGTTACTTTGGGCACGTTATTTTTTGGCATTTTTAGGAAATTGACCGGAGTGCAAGGGGTTAAATGGTGTAAAGGAGTTAATTCGTGACTTTTGCTAGTATTTTATTGTTCACATATCACATTTCTCTGAATGTGTAATTGCAGTTATAATACATATTGGTGCAGTATGTATTATAACAGATTTTGTCTATCATCACAGATAGTGCTGAGGGATGGCCATCCTGTGCAGCAACACAGCTGCCAGTGTACCTGTGTGGCAGGTGCAGCATTGTGCAACCATGTAGCAGCTTTGTTGTACCAGACTGCACATTATTCTCAGCTCAAGATCGCTGCTGTTCCTCCCATACACAGCTGCACAGAGACTCAACAGAAATGGCACAAACCAAGAACCATGGTAACTACATTTTTCTCTTCTTTGATTGCATTTTGTTCATCTGTTAAGTTTTCTTAAATACCTTTTCTCTGTCCGTTTTAATACAGGGTGTTAAACCTGGGCTCATAAATGACATGACAATCATTTCTGCCAGACCCAGGGAAAGAAGATTGGTTGAAGGAATCAGGTTATGATTCCTTCTCAAATACGCGCAAGTTTCAAGCCACTGCTCTCTCAGTCAGTCATGGTCAGCGACATCTTGCTTCCTCCATTGCCAGTTTCAGCACAATAGTGACGCACAGTCGTTGCTTTGCGCCACTGACTGGGCTGCAGTATAGCAGCCACCAAAGTTTCAACATCAGAATTTTATGTAATTTTTTACAACCATGTACAAGCAAATCTACCAGCATATAATTTAATGAAATAAAATTCTAATATACCAAGATTTATTCAATGTGTTCTGAAGTTACTTGACTGGGAACTTGCCTGTTTGTCAGGTCCCCTTCAGCTGGTGGTCCCCAGAGGTAACTGCAGCTCATGCCGTCAATGAAGGCCATTTCCAAGGATTGTACAATATATATCCGTGCAGATTTTGCGCTGTTTTCAATTCGGATCTCAACCCACTGAGCATCTGCTAAACACATTTACCCATCTGTGGTAAAGCTGGAATCAATGAGTGTACATCACTTCCGGCTGGCGATGGCTGCTCCCCTTTGGTTTTGACGAGCAGTTTTCATGGGATAAAATTTTTCAGTATACTGACTCTAGGGGTTATTTTTACTGAAGAAACACATTTTTGGTTTATAAGTAATACTTAAAGCAGGATTAATGTTGTTCTTGTGGCCAGTACTGGTTTCCTTTAAGAATCACTGCTCTAAATCAGTCATGCAAAATGAACTAAATCTAGCCCCATCTAAATTTTCCACACAAATGGGATGTTTCAACTACTATTATGACTTAACTCCTTGCACTCTGGTCAATTTCCTTAAAAACACCTAAAAATAACGTACCCAAAGTAAATCAAAAGCTGTTCTTCAACCCTTTGCAGCATCTTGGATCGTCACTTCCTTGTGGTAACGTATCGTCACTTCCTGTTTTGCTGTCTGCCTGTGTGGTTTGCTCTCCAGCTCTCGAGCCACTAGCTATGGCTACTAGCTCTCTTTCCTCTCCTCCTCTGGTGTGCTCTCTCTGTCAGATGTTTAGCTACACCTCTGCCTCTTTTAGTGATAACGGTAAATGTAATAAATGTTGTCTTTTTGAGGCGCTCGAGGCGAGGTTGTCTGATTTGGAATCCCGGCTCCGCTGCATTGAAACACTGTCTGCGCCAGTTAATCTCGACGGACGCCCCTTAGCTGCAGCGGAGCTAGCTAGCTTAGGTCCCCCTGTCACCGGTTCCCCGGCTGTCCTCAGCAGCGAGGAGACTGGGTGGGTGACGGTGAGAAGGAAGCCTAGTCGCAAAGCCCCGGTTCACCACCAACCTGTTCACGTTTCTAATCGTTTTTCCCCGCTCAGCGACACACCCGCTGAGGAAAAAACTCTGATCATTGGCGACTCTGTAGTCAGAAACGTGAACCTAGAGACTCCAGCGGCCATAGTCACATGCATTCCTGGGGCCAGAGCAGGCGACATCGAGTCAAATTTGAAAATGCTGGCTAAAAGTAACTGTAAATATTCCACAATTGTTATTCACGCCGGCATTAATGACATCCGTCTCCGGCAGTCGGAAGTCACAAAACTTGATGTAGAATCGGTGTGTGAGTTTGCAAAAACGATGTCTGCCACTGTAGTATTCTCTGGACCCCTCCCCCAATCTGACCAGTGATGACATGTTTAGTCGCTCGTCATCCTTGAACCGCTGGCTGTCTGTGTGGTGTCCTAAAAATGACGTGGGCTACATTGACAATTGGAGCTCTTTTTGGGGAAAACCTGGTCTTATGAGACGAGACAGCATTCATCCCACTTTGGATGGTGCTTCTCATTTATCTAACAATCTGGCATCTTTTTTATCCAAATTTCCAAAACCATGACTACTCAGAGTTGGGACCAGAAAGCAGAGTCGCAGTCTTACACGCCTCTCTGCAGCTCCTCTTCATCCGCCACCCCTCAGCTTAGCCCCTGACTTCCCCATCAGAGAATCGTTGTCTGCTCCCTCCAAAGTAAATAAAAATATAATGTATAAGCATCCCAAAGTGATAAAGCAAAATATTGGTAAAACTCAAATTAAACATAAAGCCTCTAATTGAATGATTTGGCCTCTGTTCCTCCTCATAATTTAAAAATTAAATGTGGTTTATTAAATATTAGGTCTCTAACTCCCAAGTCTCTGTTAGTCCATGATCTGTTAATTGATCAACAGATTGATTTAATTTCCCTTACAGAGACTTGGTTAGGACAAGAGGATTATGTTGGTTTAAATGAATCAACTCCCTCTGGTTATTTAAACTGTCAAAATCCCAGAAGTTCTGGTCGTGGAGGAGGAGTAGCATCAATTTACCATTCCAAATTACTAGTTAATGTAAAGCAAAAAAACATGTTATAATTCCTTTGAGGGCCTGGTCCTCAGTATTGGGCACTTTAGCAATTCCAGGTTAAACCCAATTTTATTTGCCATAGTTTATCGTCCCCCATCAACCTATTCAGAATTTTTATCCGAATTTGCTGATTTCTTAGCTGATTTAGTGCTGAAATCTGATAGAATAATTATAGTAGGGGACTTTAATATACATGTGGATGTAGATAGTGACTGCCTTAATGTGGCTTTTAATTCAATATTAGACTCGATTGGGTTTTCTCAGAAAGTAGGAAATTCTACTCATTACCTCCACCATACATTGGACCTTGTTCTGACATATGGCATAGAAATAGAAAATCTTGTAGTGTCTCCTCATAACCCTGTACTGTCAGACCATTGTCTGTTAACCTTTGATTTTACTATTTCTGACTATTTGGCTCCTAAAGAAAAATATTATCACAGTAGATGCCTCTCAGATGATGCTGTTTCCAAATTTATGCAGATTGTTTCCTCTATGCCATGTGTCAACACAACGGAAATAAGCTATAGACAGCTTGCTCCTTCTGTAATTGATAACATGGTGGATAGTGTTTCAGCTTCTCTGCATCAGGCTCTAGACTTGGTGGCCCCCTTAAAAAAGAAAAAGTCTAATCAGAGATTTTTAACTCCTTGGTTCAACACAGAAACTCGTAGCTTAAAACAGAAGACTCGTCAATTAGAAAGAAAATGGCGCTCTACTAATTTA